>RJWH01001394.1:0-358048 GCA_004363575.1 Solenodon paradoxus
TAACTTCCAGTTCATTGTGTCAGTCTGCAACTCCACGACAGTGGGGAGCAAGGGGAGGCAGCAGTATGTGACGGAGTTGTAATGGGGTTGCAGAGTTGTAGGTGCTTCAAATAGCATGGGCTAAAAATGGAGAAAAGGGTGGAGCCTGCAGAGCTGAGTCAACAGTAGAGGCAATCAGTACATGCTGCTGACCAACTGACTGACAGCTTCCAGGTGGCTCAGGAAGAGAGATACCAACCCACTGGCAGACTAGACAGTTGGTCCCGGCATTTCTGCTATTTGGTAATGTCTGATGCCCTGCTGTACACCATGCACTCGCTGCAGAGGCTGCTGAGCCCCAGATGGCAAACCAGCCTGGTATGCCAAGTGCTGCCTGGCCGCCCTGCCCTGCCCTGCTCTCCCCTGCCAGAGGTGGGGGAGCATCGAGTATTTTCCATTTGTAAATATGGTTTTCTTGTTGTATCTCAAGTGGTGAAACAGCAAAATTGTAGCACATTCTCATACTTTTGTTTGAATTCAGAAAACAGCTGACTTGATAGAAGGTACAAAGCCCATGAGTTTAAGCTCACTTGTTGATAAAGAAACAAAGAGCATAAAACCAACTTTCCATGGCTAAATTCCTGCCCAGTGTCATACTGGCTGTGCAAGGAGAGAGGCAGCATAGCTGTATGGAATGGAAAATGCTAAGCCAGGTTGATCGGCAGCACATGACTGTCACACTTCTCCTCCCCTCATCTCTTCCTTATAGAGTCACGCCTCACTTAAATTCCATCAAAGCTTGACTGCTTATGCGACATGGGCCCCAACACACTACAGCACAAGTAGGTGAGTCGTAGGCTATTCTATCTAGGGTCATGTAATTACACTCTTGACATTTTTACAATGATGATATTGAATAACTACACATTCTCAAACCACACCGCCACCAAGTGGCGCATGTCTACAGCCTGCTGCTAAACCACTGGGCCTCATGCGCTTCTTTCTCCTGGAACACCACCCCCTTATTTTCCCTTTACAAAGCAAAAGCTAAGCCTCTGTTCAAATTCTTCTCCATGAAACTGTCCATTTCTGTCTTCCAGTTAAAATAAATTTTTCTTTTAATTCATTTGATAGTGACAGCAAAGCATCGAGAGTTCTAACATTTTAAATTGTACATAAGATTCGTGCAAAGTTCTTGCTTAAGAGCCAGACCCCTTGATTCCAGATTCCTGATTTTCTGACCCATCAGAAATAAACAGACTTAAGGATTTGAATTTTTATAATCAGTCCTGAGATTCCCCACTTGTTTGATTTGCAAAGGATACTTTGAGAAATAACACCTTGTAATTTAAAAAGATTTCTTCTCTCTAAAAGAAGCGGATGGCAGGAGTTATAGTCTCTTTCCTCTTCTATCAGACATGTACAGATTCAACAGGAGGCTAGAGACCTTGCTTTTTCATTGTGGTTTCCACAGCAGCTACACTGGTGGTATGCATAAGGTAGGTGCTCAACATTGTTAAAGGTCAGCTGAGAGTCTTTCTGGTTTCTCAAATTTCTTTTTACTCTTCCAAATGATTTGAGGTTTGCAGAATGGTCTCTCTTATTCCTACTACTCATACATTTCCGTCCTCGTGTCCTCATGTTCCAGAACTATCTAAGCTGGTGCTTCTCCCTTTACCCCTTCACTTGATCAGTCCTTCCATGACCCTTTTTTCAGTAGATCTTTTCATTGTTTAACGGGAAGCTTTGGTATAATATTTTCATTCTCTATTTTATAAAAGATCACACATATTGTTCTAACTTTTTAAATATGCACATTCACTAGGCATATATAAAGCAGACCTATGAATACAAAAACTTTCCTGTAATTCCCATTTCCCCTCACATGGACATTTTCACACATCCTTGAAAAGTTCTCTCTTTCTGAGGATTACGTCAAAAAACTTGTTTTCTTCAGACTTCTCCTTTTCTAAGAAGGCTGGGATATCATTAGATTAGAAAAGGGCCTTGAGGAGAGAAGAAAATTTACAGGATATTTAAAAAAAAAAAGTTTTCTACAATTTCTTTCTGCCTATCAAAA
Organism: Solenodon paradoxus; assembly: GCA_004363575.1. Classification (NCBI taxonomy): domain Eukaryota; kingdom Metazoa; phylum Chordata; class Mammalia; order Eulipotyphla; family Solenodontidae; genus Solenodon; species Solenodon paradoxus. Next base: position 2,060 of record RJWH01001394.1, read on the forward strand.
ATTTAGGAAATATGAAACTAATAGTACAACTCTGATCAAACACACTGTGCAGGAAACAAACAGTTGGGCAATAGCACTTTATGGAAATGTCTTTTTCTTGGCTTTCAGATCCACTTAACACAACAGGTGCATAATTAAGAGAAGAGAGGGATAATATACATAACACTATGATATAAAATATATTATTTCCTGTAGGTGGGCACTGATATAAACACTTATATGCTTTACCTTACTGAGCTTTACAACAGCCCTACGAGATAGCAGTTGTTATTGTCACTATTTACAAACAAGGAAAATGAGGCAGAGACAGGTAAAGTAACTTGCTCAAGTTCACACAGCTAGTAAGTGGCAAAATTGAAATCTGATCCTAGCAGGTGCCAGAATACTTGTTCTCAACCACTCACTGTAAGTTAACTAGTGTTGTACCAATGATTACAATATTTCAGCTATTTAAATATCTTAAGTATATTGCTTTTGAACCTTTGTCCAAAGTCCCAGGTATTCTAACCTGTTTTCCTGGGAATAAGACCACAGACAAGCCTCAATCAGATCACTGCTCCATCCGTAATTATCATGATCCAGACTCCTATCCAGCAGAGTTGGCAGCCCAACTGAATAACAGCCTGATTGAATAGCCAGACTTTAAGAGACGGTTCTTTTATTCCTGGGTTTTGTTGTTTTCTAGGACTCATTTATTCAACAAAATTATTAAGCAACTACTATATGTCAGGCATTACTGTAAGTTCTTGACCCAGAAGATTGGTGAACTTTGTCATTTACCACTGTGAGAGGACACAGCCTCTACTGGACCCATGGGATGGATGGACAAGAGAGGTCAGGATGGGCTGCACATTCACACCTAAGAAAAACTATCATTTAACAAGTGAGTTTGGTTCACCTATAATGGGGGATCAATCATTATGGTTCTTAGAAGGGCTGGTTTACTGTATGTGAAATAAGGAGACATTGCTGATTTTGAATAGAGAAGTGAAATATGTTTTAACAGGATTGTTCTGGGTGCCTTATGAGAACTGACCATAGAAGGCTGAGGAAAGAAGTAAGGAAACCAGTTAATGAGGCATTTGTTGTAATGCAGGCATGAAATGATACTTGAGCAGTGACGGTAGTAGAAGTGGACAGATTCTAGGTACTTTTTGAAGGGAGGGTATGTTGATTAGAAAGGGCAGTTAGTGCTTCAGTAATCAGAAAACCCCAAATCTCAGCAGCACCTGTAATACTCAGAATAAGTTGGCTGTGACTCTGCTCCTTGTACTTGGCCAAGGGTTCAAGCTGCTAGAATGGTCTTTACCTAGAACATCATAGGCTCTGATGACAGAGGGAGGAAGGAGATGTGGGAAACTCCACTGGAAGAGACATTTCTCAATTCTGTCTACATTTATTTGGTTAAAGCAAGCCATAAGGCCACCCCGAAACTCAACAAAGCGGGAAAGGGAGAAACACAGCAGGAAGGGAAACTGGATTCTTTGGTGAAAAATAGTACCATCAACCATATAAAGCCAACAGAATTTCCCAGTGGGTTAGATTTGAGTAAGAGTGAAAGAAACATGTCAGGAATAACTTGAAGGTTTTGGTCTGAGTAACCACTGAGGATGGAGTTATCATCACCAAAACAGTAAAGCCACAAATGAAACAGTTTACAGAAGATCAGGAGCTCAGTTTGGGGCATACTTAGGTCAAGTGGTCTCTCAGACCTCTAAGTAGAGACATCAAATAGGAAGTTAGATAATATAATTATGGATTTCAGGAAAGACATCTACACTGGAAACATGAATTTTGGTTAAAGCCATGAGCTCAATATGATCTAGGAGAATATCTTGATAGAAAAAAAGTAGGAAATCAAGGGCTGAACTTGAGGTATGACAACATGAAATGTTAAGAAAAAAGATGAGGAACAAGCTGGGGAACAGACTGAGGGGACTTGAACTGTTAGGAAATCCATGGGAGTGTTGTAACAGTCAAGTGAAGACATTTAATCAAAGGAAGAAAGAGGAATCAACTGCATCATATTCTTCAAAGACTGAGAATTTTACTACTAAATTTAGTAATGGGGAGATCATATGGTGATCTTAGAAGAGCGATTTCTGCAGAGTGGCAGGAGTGAAAGTTTGAATAGAATGGAGAAGATAGAATAGGAAGAAGAAAAAAATCAGGGAACCTTAATTACGCTTTGATCTTTGCTAAAAGAGGAGCAAAGAAATGGGGGCTAGTAGTGAGGTGGCGTCAAGGGGAATTGTTTTGATTTTCTTTTAAGATGGAAGATGTAATAGCACAGAAATAAATGCTGGTGAAACTGGGTAGTGTGGGTAAATTATATTTAAAAAAAGAAGAAGGAATTGCTGGAGTGTTATTACTGACTACACTAGAGGGGGATCACAGACAGTATGTCCTGGTATAGCAGATGCAAATGCGAGACAATAAAAAATAAAAAAGTGATGGTAGTAGGAGGGCATATGAAAGTTCTCTTTTTGTTCCTTTTATTAATTTTCTCCACAAAGTAGGAAATAAGATCATCATCTGAGAGTAAGGATGGGGAAAGGAGTTGGAGGTTTGAGGAGAAAAGGAAAGGTGTGAGATGGCGATCCAAAACAGAAAGCAGAACAGTGTTAGCCTCTGGAGAGAGAGTGCAGAAAATGACTGGGAAGGTACTTAAGGGAACTTTCTGGGATTATAGTAGTATTATATACCTTGATATGAGTGTGGGTTACACGATGCATGCATTTGTCAAAATCATCATACTACACACTTCAGATGTGCATTTTACTAAGTTAAATTATACCCCAATTTAACAAGAAGGAGGAGGAGGAATAATAAGAGGAGAGCAAGGAGGGAGAAGAGAGAGGGGAAAACTCACCCAGGAAAGTAGAAGAGTGAATGGAAGAGAGAAGTGTGACTTTAAAGGCCCACTCACTTGAGGTTTATGGTCATTAATTCGGTTAACATCAGGGCGGTGGTTTGTTTCTCACCTACCACATTCAGCTGCACAGGTGCGGGGGAAAAGTCGGGTTGATTCTGGGCTGCGGTTTTGCTCAGCAGGTAGCATGAAGTATCAAGGGAGTGTTTGTAATGAGTGACCATAGTGCTTGCGGTTTCAAAATAGATCTTCATACTATGTGGACTATATGTTGAATCTATTTGCAGATTGAAATAGATGCTGTGGCTATCAAGGTAGAATCTCCATGTAATTTAGAGAAAACACTTTCTTGTTGATTTGTCTCATAATCAGCATCATCAATACTTGTAATTATCTCTGATTGCAGATTATTTTGTAAAATTATTCATGTGCTTTTTGAAGATATCTTACTCTAAGGAAAAGGCCCTCCTTTGGAAGGACAGGAAGAAATACATTATTCACCACATGCATATTTTCTGGCTATTGGCCACATCGGTCAATGACCTCTGCCTTCTTGAGTTTCAGGTAGTAAACTCTGCCAATGCCATCCAGGGTGGACCTTGACGCGGGGACAGCTTACCTTGAAATCTACAGAGCAATATGCAGCTGCATGAATAGTGGGCTAACTGGCAAAACCTGAAAGAGACCCCAGGAGGAGATCTCAGCTTAGCAACCTGCATTTAAGACATACCCTTTGATACACATTTCTCTCTAGGTAACCTGGACACGCCCTAAGAGCCCCTAACTCTCCACCTTGCCAGAGTAAGCGGCAAGCAGCTTAGGTCCTACACACACACGTGTGAATTGTCTTAGCTAACTATTTTTGCTTTTTAATAAACTTGCTGTATGTTCCTGACTAACTCTCCATGAATTCTTTCTGGAGGAACCCAGCATCTCATTAGCATGTCTCAGCTCGCTCCCCGACATCATTAGACCTTCTAGTAAAAGAAGTGAATCATGGCCTAGGGGATAAGATTTCATAAGTGCAACTCAGTTTCTTATTTATGAATATATCCTTTCTTGCCTAATGTCTGAATGTCAGAATTACAGTTATATAGCTTAAGGTTCTCCAATAATAAAGTGCACATTCAAGTGGTCTTCTTGTCAATTATACTTTATACATGAATTTTTCCCATCTTACTTTCTGCACTTCCACAATTTTTGACACAAAGGTGAAGAGGTGAGAAGTTCCCAAGACAAAAAATTATAGCCGATGGTCTTCAAGCCGCTCTCTTCTGAGAACCCCACTCATGGCTTCCTCCGTAGGGTCTGCAGACACAGCACAGAGTCTCCCTTTGGCTGCCTTGATCTTGGTTGAAATTCAATTTGATCTTCAAATCTAGTTCCTCCAATTCACCCATCCTGTTTGAGACATCAAACTGTTTGGGGCAATGTCTTTACTGAAAGGCCAAGGTAACTTTAAAGGGAATGTAGGCAAGGAAAAGTTAAGCTGAGCACTAGCTTTGTTTTTCTTCAGAATCCAAGGCAACACGTACCAAAAGCGTTAACTCTTCACATCACGGTTCCTACTTGGGCTCACAACTAAACTGCATCCTTACTCTAATGCTCCCACATCTCTATATCGCCCTCAAAGAGAATCTTGATTCCAGTTTTAAAAAGGAAAATCTCTAAACGCATTCTGAAAAAATGTGCTGCTTACTCTGAGGGATCTAGTGTTACCCCAGAATCCATTCTCCTTCACTGATTAGAGCATATTTCACACCTGGGCCTTTCATCCCAAGTGTTACTGCCTCAGAGGAGTCTTCCCTGACCATTCCAGTCTAAGGTTACCATCCCCTAGTCTAAGGGCCACATATCCCAGGAGCTACACCCCTCAGGCCAAACCTGGCCCACCATCTGGCTTAGTCTTTTTTTTGGGGGGTGGGGTGGTAGTGGTAAATAAGGTTTCATTGAAACGCAGTCATGCCTATTCATCCACATATTGTCTTTGGTTGCTTTCACCCTACAACTGTAAGTTGGGTAGTTGATAGAGATCTTGCCTCTAGAATGAAAACTCAATGAGGACAGGGTTTGTCTGTGATTTTCACTATTGTATCTTCAGCACCAGTAAGTGATCAATAAATACTTGTTGAATGATAAATGACTCTTGGTTTCCCTTTTTATAGTCCTTAGGCAATTGACCAAAGGAAGAAAATATCTGATTTGTTGGTCTATAGTTCATTGTCCATTAACGGTACTTTTTCATTCTAAAAACAGGTATCTGAAGAGCACTGCCCCACAATTCATTCCAATATTATTAAATTATTTAATTGATTACTGTTTAAATATAAATTATCATGAATTATAAGCATTTTATTAATGATGTTAATATTCACTGATGAAATTTCAAAATCTATAATCCATTTAATTTATGTGTGTGTGTTTTCTAATGAAACAAATCTGGGAAGCACTGTCTAGTAAAAATTACATAGTGCAATCATTGTAATCTATATCCCATCTCTTCCCTATCAGAAAAACCATGAACCATTTATCATGGAGAATAAGAAATGAGGTTATTCACTCCTGTTAACAAATTTCTACCTTGCTCCTTCCACCTCATGCCCATCTCTCTGCCTCCAAAAAACTGAAGAGAAATTAGAAGTGGTAAGACCACAGATGAATGAGGTTACTAGAATTTGCTCCAGATGAAATAATCAAGAGACAGAATTTCTAAAATGACACTCCTCAGTAAGATCCCTCACAAATACTACTCCTGACACAAATAGATTTGCAGTCACTTTTGTGACTTTTAGCCTCTTCAATGACAAACGTCTAGTTACCTCCAAAACTGAAGATTCAGTTTGACCTTGACTGTCACCTTTACATCACGATGACCTCATCACATATATTTCAAAAAATCTTCTGTATCATTTAGATTCTCTAGGATTTTCAGTTAAAACAGCAAAAATAGTTTTATGTTTCAAGTCCAATGCCTAATTTCCCTCCTTGTTTATTTATTCTACCCAAAAAACTTTAATTTTTTTAAAGCTCTTAATCAGAACTGAGGTGCTTACCAATGTTCACTATCATAATGCACAAAGTCAATTTTCTTCTCTCTTGATTCTCCAAATACTTGACTACAGAATAGTAATAAATGCAGAGAAAAAAATTTAGATTTGTTATTTTATATTTGTTATTTCTAAGTCAAGAATACCTATTGTGAGGGGTTTTTTGAAATAGCAGGCTCACTTCCCTTCTATGAGCTCCCTGTGAAAGAAGTTCCCAGGGTTAGGAAGAAACAATACACAATGGCAGTACTTCCCAAAGGATAGCTCCATGGAAACTCAAATACACTTTTATATAATTTGTTTATTTAACTTAACTACCAAATTCTAATCTAGCACTCCAATCAGTCCCTATTCTCTTGCTCTGATTTATATTCTTAATAACATATATCACTGTTATTTTTATGTTATCTATGTATTAGCTTACTTAGTGTATTTTATCTCTCTCCAATAGCATAGAAGTCCACAGAGCTTATACTCCACTAAATCCTCAGAGATTTGAACAATACTTAACACATAGTAGATATTCAATGTAATATTTGTTGAGTGCAGTGGACACTGTCAGTTCTCCATAATCACATCTTTTACTCTGCATTGTCTCTGGACATCCCTTTATGTGCTTTTGATTCCAATGGTGCTGCTCCTCCAACTCATCTTAAGAGCTATTGTGCCACCTCATGCAGGGGACCTGGAAGCCTGGGCGTTTACACCTCCCCTAGGCAGCTCACATCCAAAGACTAATGGGCACGCAAATGTGAGAAGCCAGCTCACTTGCTTATGAGTCTTCAGTTCAACATCTGTTTCTGAGGTGCTTGACCTATGCCATTGAGTAAACAAATGGGTGCCCTGTAAGATTTTACACAAACTCAAATCATTCCTGAAGATTTTACAGTAACAACAAAAATGTCAACCACATTTTCCTTGATTCTGTCCAAAAGCCGAAAGGATTGATATTTGCCATCTGAATCTATGTAATCTATGTAATTTCATGAATAACTATAAATCACTGGAAAAGGAAATGACTGAGTCAGTCTCCATTACCCATGCTGAATTACATGTCTTTGGAATTAATGCTATGATTTGAAAAGCATTGCTCTTTTAAAAACAACAGAATGATAACAAAGAATAATTTTAAATGCATTTTAATGCTGGCTGCTTCTCATAAATAACCCTCTGCTATTACCTTCAGTTCTCGGCCAAAATGTGGGAAAATTAGGTTTACTTTGCATTCTTTAGAATATCATTAGTAAAAATGATAGCACATTTGCATGACTAATTTTGATTAAATTGTGCTTCATCTAAATATCTAAATGCCAGATTTGTTTCTTCAAATGTCCTTTACTTAGCTTGCACTGTCTCCTATAATTCATTTTCCTCTACTCAGTTGGTTGAGAAAAAGAAAAGGATTCTGTGACAAAGATCAAATTCCACCATATCTGGCAGATATAGAAATAGATTATGGCAGCACTTTTGAATACAGGTTAATATAATTTTCTGAAATCATTTCTAATAATAAAGACAACCACTTATGTTTCCATTTACCTGCCCTAAGGATTTTGCATCTATGCAAGCAGCAGGGATTTTCTAGCAATACTTTTAGGATCATGACTAATATTTAAAGAAACAAAGGATGACAGTTTTTATAAGCTGTAACTGGAATTAACTGTAGTTAGAAAATTCTAATGCCTCAATTTTCACATTTTCTGTTCTCAGTGTCAAGTCTCTGTGTCACTCCTGACACCAGAAGTCTATTTATCAAGAGTTGTTCTCAGCAAAATCCTGTGATGTGAACACTGCACCTTCACGGGACTGCTCTCTCAACTGGTAATTCCTGTGCAATGCTTTCAAGTCTAAGACTTAAGAGACTTTGTCCATTTCCTGCTTTTTGCTGACTTGGACTTAGTGTGGATCCATGGTCACCATGTTCACTTTTGGCACCAGCACCTAAGGTAATAGGGGTGATTCTTACTCTTCTACAAAAGTCCTGGCTCTACCTAAGGCTTTGCCCTGACTTTTCCTCCACATTTAAAGGGGCCCCAATTGGACCTCTGTGGCATCATATATTTGGCCTCAGCTGAGCACCCATTCTCAAGCACCTGTCAAAATTTCCCTGGCAAGTATCTATGGATATAAAAGAACACTGGAAACTTCATGTCGTTGAAGAGCATATCCTCTAGTTAATTTTATTGCAGACAACCATATGACATGTGTTATAAACTATTACAATATGTGCATATGTGAATTGAGTTTAGTGTTATCAAAACTGTGCAGAAAAGCTAATTCAGCACCTTCGTGGATGTATCTGTTCAACAATTTGCAGCACAGTAGTTAGCATAAATGGTAAGCAGTTTTCATAATGGTAAGCTGCTGTGATTACTTTACCAAACCAAGTTTGTGTTGGGTGATTTTCTTTGGGGGTGGGGATGGATTGCTCTATTATTTAATAATGTCTAGAAATGTCAGTATCAACAAATTTCTCTAATATCATATATATCCAAACAATAAAAAACACCAGTCTGAAGACTGACACCCCTTCCCCACAATTATGGGGCTCCTTGGGCAGTAGTTCTCATCTACTGGCCCTAGAGTCAGATAATGTGTTCTTATCTTCAGTGTGCCTTTATCCTCTGGGTGCTTATCCTAACCCTACTCACCCCAGTGCTTTCTTATCCTGAAAAGAACATTTCATAGCCAATTATCTCTTTCTTGTCCTCCTTTCACAAAGTTACAGCCCACACTGTAGAGGCCCCATAAGTTACAAAGGCTCAAAGGAAAAAATGAGAGAATCCACCGTCACCTGTCTCTCTTGGAATCTGATGATCAGAACTGATACTGCATAATCTGTAATTCTAAACATCCATTTTCATGACTTACACCATTCAGCTCCCAGGAAGATACTTCTGACATTGTCTTTTCCTAGGCCCCTGAGGTCAAAATAAAAGTTTAGTACAGTTGAGTAACATGAAGCTTTGTGGTATGTATCTTTGCTGATTTTGAATATACTGCTTTGACTCTGGGAGAAATTTGAGAGACAGACACACTTACAAGAAAATTAATTAAATTAAGTACAAATTAATTAATTTCTCAACATGAATGCAATAGATTCTCATATTAACTAAGTAGAATTTCCCAGTGGTGACAAAGCTCCTCTTTGTACTCACAAATTACCATAGTATTCCCAGTAGATACATATGGCCCCTTTGGAATATAATCTAGTAATATTAACCAATTCATTTTACTCTAAAATTGTATACACATAAATTTGAATGAGACATTCATGAGATATGATACTATTTCTTTATATTGCTACATGAATTTAGAAGTGATTTTCAGAGATGTTAAATAGTAATATATATGATAGTAATTAGTATGGTATGAAATGATAAATGTGTGGACTTTTGGACACCAAATCAAAAATATTTCAAAAGAGCAGACTCTAGGCAGAAAGAACTTTCAATAGCAATTTAAATACTTTATGTCACTTCTCTCTTTTATGTAGGCAATAAAAAAGCAGTTCTCAAAGTGTTTCTACAGCCTTCTAGAAGTTCCAAATACACTTTCAGAAGACTCACATCAAATTTGTTTTCATAATACTACTAAAATATTGACTTTTTCACTGTGCTAACATTTTCACAGATGGTACAAAGGCAATGATGAATGTAATTGTTGGTGCCTTAGCACAACTCAAGTCAGCGGCATCAAATATACTAGTGATCACTGTATTCTTCATATGCACAATTAAAAAAAACGTGTCCTTAATGAAGCAAAATGTGCTTCTTCTGCATAATGAAGTACTATAGTCATCTTGAGGAAAATCTCTCATGCAATTAATAGCATACTTCCAGCAAAAAATTAACTTTGAACAACTGACAGCTGCAATTATGAGCAAATTTGTGAAACAACAAATTTGATGTTGTGAGTCTCCTGGAAGGGTTTTGGAGCTGCTCAATAACATTAGCTACTAAAGATTCTTCTGACTAGGTTGGTGATATTAACAAATGTCTCCTTTTATATTTTTTAATAAAATGTGTCAACACTTGAAGATCAACATAACTCAGTAGGCCAATAGTTTCCAAATGACCACTGCATATCTTTACAAATCATATGTGAATAAAACATCCAAAGAACGAGGTGTACCAAAGGGTTTTCATGTAACAGAATATGGAAATTCACTGATTTAATTTAATGAGCAGTCAACATTGAAACTAATGTTTAAGAAACTGCCATGTGTCAAGTCTTGATGTTGTATCAAAGGAGAATATCCACAGTTATTAAAAAGATGATGAAAGGTTAATAAAATCCAAATGATACCTAATCTAAATACATCTCTAGAAAAAGGCAAGATTTCCTTTTCTTCATATTCTTTAAGCAAAACAACGTAGCACAACAGTTTGAATGCAGAAACATAGAAGAATCTAGCTAGTTCTAGTAAGCCAACTATTAGAGAGATTTGGAAAAATGTAAAATTAACTACTCGTCACACTGTTTTTCAATATATTTTACAAAATACATTATTTATTTTTAAATGTGATGGATTAGTGGTTTTTAAAGTAATTAATAAATATATTAAAATCTGTTTTATTTTCAATATAATAAATATTAATGAATAAAAGCCATAAAAATCAAATCTTTGGAGTTTCTCTAATTTTAAGAGTATAAGCAATTCTGAGACTTCTTTTTAAATAAATTGCTGTGCTGCATTTATGTAAAGTAAATATCCATGTCTAAATTAGTCTGGGAGCTCTTCAAATACATATAAAATAAAAATGTAAGTAATAGATATTAATTTAGGGTTCAATTATCAGAATGTTTTTTCTTGGTGGAGAGTAAAATAATGGTGGATCTTCTAATATATGGATTTTTAGATGCAATGAAAATAAAACCTTTGCCCAGAAAACCTATAATTATATGAAACATACAGTCCTGAATAGGCAATCACATATACAGTTTGGAAAAGGATTCATTTTACAACTCCTTACAGTATTGGTTTTTCTAACACATTTAAAATGTGACTCTTCTTACAACAGCTCTAGCTATACTTACTTTAGCAAGGCAGCACATCTAGGGAATAAGCCTCCTTGTAATGTTAGAGGTAGAATGCTGAGTATCATGTCAGTTATGATTTTTCTGGATATGTATGACTCCACACAGACATTTCTAGTCCATATTTTTTAGTTTGGGATTATCCAAATGTGTTTGCTTAGATATTTTTTTTCATCTTCGTGGGACTGCACTTTTTCTGAAAAGAATGAGTTCCTCTCTGATGGATGTGCTCAGACATTTAGCACAGAGCCAGGTTTCACAGTCAATTTCACTGAGGCTCAAGGCCTCCTCCGTCACCAGACCAAACCTTACAGGACATAAGAACTGGCAGGTAGCCATTTCTTATGTAGTTGCAAATTTGTTACAACAAGAATTTAAATAAGATCGATTAGCAGTTTCATAATACAAATGCTTAGAAATACATACATATTCAGTTTATAATTTGATCTTCATACTTAGTTCTCTCATTAATGTAGGAGTCAAATATATCCCCAAAACATTTTTGTGTACATATGGATATAGATATATGTATGTGTATACACATTATATAGAGAGACTATATATATTATATATAATATAAATTTATATATTATGGGAAAGGGGAAAATATAAACATAAAATAAATACATATTTTCATCACAAATGACCGTCTACCGCAAGAGGGTATATAAATTATTGGTAAGCAAGAGTCAATAATCAATTATTTCACACTGCAGACAATCTAACTAAGTTGCTCTTAAAATATTGGCCACTCAATTACAAATCAAAGTGTGGCTCTGACAGCTGTTTTTTATTCAGTATTCCTACCACTTGACATACGCAAAGTGAAACTAGTACACAACACATCTAAATTTGTTTCAGCTCTATAAAATATAAAGACCCATATCAATTCTGAAATGGTAGTAAAACATTCAAATCTGGTACCATTACAAATGCTTTTAAATCAAATTATCCTGACTTCTTTATAAACATAATAGTAACCATTCCTAACATTTTTCCTAACACACTGAAGAGAAAAACACCTTCCCACCAGTAATAATGACTTCCTTCTGAGGAGATTTCAATAAAGGAGTCCATTCCTTCCTAAGGGATACAAATTAGAAGAGATCAGAGCAGGAAAGACCCACAGCATGGGCTGCACCAAACCTCACCTCCACATCTGACAAGGCCTTCTAGCCCCTTCTTCCCCTCCCCCAGCCCTCAGCCCTAAAGTTCCAAGCCTAGAGACTGATGTGCTTATCATTAAAATAAAAATCTCCCTGAGTAGGGCCAAACATTTGAGGTCCTCCATTAGTCACAAACAGTGGAATTGAGTTTATCAGTCTCTTCCCCCAATCACTTGGGGCTGCCTAGTTCTGTGTCTGACTGGTACTTCTAGAACAATATTGTTAATTGCAAAATTTCCAGGCTTGTTGACAGAACTCTTCCCTCTTCCTTCTGAGGAGACTTGACAGGGTGCTCTTGCTTCCTCTGCCAGGACATCTTCTGAGGAATTTCATTCTGGAGTCTGTTGCCTCCTAGGGGACTTCTGGAAGTTGCCCTTATGCCTCTCTCACTTTTCTCTCTTTCCACCATGCATAAGGATTGGTGCAGGATGGGAGGTTATACTTCCAGGCTGGAGTAAAGTTTTTCTGCTATCACTTCTGACCTAGATAAGTTTTATTTTCCACTTCAAAATCTATTGATAAAGATTATGAGAACAAAATCAAGAATTTCTGATATCTTATTATTTATACTCCTCCCCAGCACAAAACAAAAATTCATGCTATCATGCCCTCTGATGTCCTAATTCAGCCATAACATGAGTACCACGAAGTCCAGTTCTCCATCCAGCCCCCATTCTCAAACAAGGGTACGTTCGACAGGATAAATCCCTGGGAGAGGGGAGAGAGTGACATGAAGGGGTAAGGCGGAATGGAAAGATGGCAGCAACAACCAGATCAGAGAGCAGGGAGGAAGAGGGAAGAGTTCTGTCAACAAGCCTGGAAATTTTACAATTAACAATATTGTTCTAGAAGTACCAGTCAGACACAGAACTAGGCAGACTCAAGGAACTCCTGGCTAGCTGTGTAGACTTACCCAGGCATTTCACTAGTGATGAAACAACTAAACCTTACAGTGTGCTGTGGTATTTTTCAGATCCTGCTTTTCCCATTCTTTGTAACAGGTATTATTATATCTGCTTGAATGAGGGAAGAGGAAACTGAAAAACAAAGAAATAAAGTGTGTTCTGTCTCAAATGATAACTTACCACAAGAATATGCAGAAGTGATCCATTAGTATTAGGTCATCCAGGCAAGACATGGTGGCATCCCACACTGGGATGCAGCTGTGGGGCAGGATGAAATAGATGGATTCTAACATTCTGGAGTTAGCATCAACAGAACCCGAGCTTGGCTGGATGCCGCTTGTGAGAGATGGAAGGGCAGAGAAGCCCCAGGCCTCTGCCTTGTGCGTTGGGCAGATGGTGGTTCATTTACTAAAATAGGAAACCCAGGGAAAAGGGAGTTTGAGCTGGGGCACTGATGTGTTCAGCTTTGGACCATTGGTTCTGAGATGTTTGTGGGACATCTCAGTTGTCTTCAAGGACACAGCTGTGAATCAGAAGACAAGGCAGTCAGCTGTTCAGGAGTGACCAGCTATGCAGGCCTTTGTTCTCCGCAGTCAGGGGATCTCTTCAAGATGGACTGACTGGTCAGTAATTAAATACATTAGAGTGGTATGGTGTAGTTCCTGGGAGTGACTGTAGGTCATTAACGAACTCTACAACCCTCTTCACTTGTATTACTCTCAACCAAATAGCACAGCCACAGAGTTCAATGCCAACTTTCCATCTAGTAGAGTCTGCAAATCAAAATTTGTCTTTCAGTAGCACAGAGAGCAAAACAGCTTGTCATTCAAAGGTATATAAGTGATTATTCCATGCTAAGTGATATTATTTAGGAACCTCACAAACTGGTCCCTTATCATAGTTCATTCACCAACCTGCCTCACTGAGTTCTTAATCCTACACCTTGGGCTAGGCAATGCTTGTGTCCCTAACAGGAGAAGTCACAGAGGCTACTGGTGTCATGCTGATGAATAAGCTCGCTGTGGCACACTATTAATCACATCGTCAACAGAGACGGCCCTGTTACCTGACAAATATAATCTCTTTTTTTCCTGAAATTGGAACTCTGAAATCTTAACCCCATTAAGAAATATTAATCATCTTTATAGGACCAGGATTTCAATATTCCAGTGTTGCAAGATAACCTAAACTAATATGATCAACCAACAATTCTTAGACATAAGTAATTCTATCACTTCTACAAGTTCACTACTAGTCTACTTGTAGACGTTAATAGAAATCTCAGACCAAATGTTGCCATGTATTACTATTTTTTTTTAGTAATAAGGAACAATACCTGATCACTCTAAGATAAATCACTGTTCTCTGTTCTTTTTCAATATATATTCCAACAAGCACCTTGTAAGAAGAGTTCCTTCTGAGGCAGATGCAGTAATAATCAGCAGAATTCGCCAAGTGTCTAGTTTTATTATTTAACATGATTCTACTTTGACTGTGGAACTTAGGGCCAAATGGAGGACTAGACCTTGGGTCCTAATTCCAAATATATTTGTTGTTGGGCCTGCTGACTCTTATAGCTTATTTATTCAAAGGAGGCGAGGCCCATTAAATTTTTCTAACTAACCACATTCAAACTATTAATTTCACCAATGAAATATTATTCCTGACATCCTTAGGCTAATTAACAAGACTTATGGTGCAGACTCAGACGCCTACTTTGAAAACACTAGTGCTAACCTCATTGGAATGTGGACTCCTGCTTAGAGGGCTGCATGTACTAATTAACCAACCCTGCCGGCAAGATGTTTTCTCGGTTAAAGTATCTCAAAGTGTTAGTTTAAATTCTCATGGATTTATACTGACGCTAATTTATGTACATATTTATATCACATAATGAAATATTTTAAAGTAAAAAATGACAATTAGGCATTGACATTAGACAATATGACATCTTGTTTCTTATTTTTGTTGTTTCTTTGATGCTAAAAACTAAAACCTCATGGGATATATTGTAGTTCCCTTTTTTTACATAAAAAAAATCTCAAAATCTAATGGAATCAATCTAATCCTAATTTGCATAGCTAACCAGAATGAAAACCATACCAAATTCTCTATATGAACATATACCATACCCTGGTCAGACAACTCAAAATACAATTTAAGGACTTCTTTAGTTTGTGTCTCTTGGGCTATACTAATAAAACCCCAAGTAAATGCTTAAAAAAATTAACTAATGGACTCCAATATACAGCATGGTTATTATAGTTAATATTATATACTTGAAAACAGTTCATATTACATACTTGTATTATATACAGGCAAGTTGCTAAGTTAGTGGCTCTCAAATGTTCCCACCACAAAAATACATGATAATTATATGAACTCATGGATGTATCAGTAATCATTTTGTAATATATAATTGAATCAAATCAACACATTACATACCTTAAACTGACACAATGCCAATTATAAGTGAGTAAAAAAAAAGTACGGGAGTAAAATGACAACAGTCATATTTCATTGTGTTCACAAATCACTGCTCTCTGTTCTACGATATTTAGGGCCTCAACTACGGAACTTCCAACAATGAGGTCAAGAGCAGGGACTGCAATCATGGAAGGGTTTCTTGACTCATTTGTCTGGTGCCTGAATTAGGATGATTCAAATATTGGCTCAGATGGAACTATGAATCTGAACAACTATATGCGACCTCTCTGTGTGTTCTGGGCTCCTGTCAGAATGATGACTGGAGTCCCAGAGACAACATCCCCTGAGTGAACACTACAAGAGAACCAAAGATCATGGCCTTACAGACCTGGGGTCAGGAATCACACAGCCTCACTTCCTCCATGTTCTTTGGTGACAAGCAAATCACAAGGCACCCCAGATTCAAGAGGAGGAATTAGACCCCACCTCTAGAAGGGCAGTAGCAAGTCACACTGCAGAAGAGCAGATGGGATGAGAAAATGTTGTGACCATCTTCAGAAAAAGCAATATGTCACAGGCTAGGACACACACGGAAAAGGAATAATCTATGGTCACTGAGTCTTATCCTCAAAGAACTCATAATTGTGGAAGCAGAAAAATAAACTAAGAATTACAAAACATATAAATGATCACCAATCAAGAGTCTTGCAAACTGCGACTGGACACCATTTTTGTAAATAAACTTTTACTAAAACATAGCCATGTATCCATTCACGTATTGCCTATGGCTGTTTTCATACAACTGTAGCAGAGTTGAGTAGTTGCCATAGATACCATATGGTTCAAAGAGCCTAAAATATTTACTTTTTGGTCCTTTGAAAGAAAAGTTTGCTAACCTCTGTAATAGATTTTAGTAAAATATGCTTTGGCAGTACTGGGAAAATTTAAATTTTATGAGAATTTTAAAGATAATGTCACAGAAAAGGTAAATTTTAGACTGAATGCGATCTAATGATTTATTCACCTTGAGAAAAGATGTAAGGCAGTTTATGGAAAGGAGACAGAAAGGGTGATGAAGGGTTCATTCAAAATAGGTGGTAGAAAAGGGGCATTCCAGGCAAAAGAAGCCACATATATAAAAATACCTAAGGTAATGAAAAAGAGTGGTGTTTGGAAAACTGTAAAGACTTCCCTGCACTGGACCATGTGGTAGACATTCCAGGGCTAGGAAAGACTCAGAGATACTGTGAGAACAAGAAATATGAAGTATGCAGCATGGAACCCTAACACCTGGAGAAGCTGTGATGAAGAGTGGACCAAAGCAAAAGCAGTGTCATGGTCAGATACTCATGGGGAGCATGCCCGCTCGTGTCAGACGTCTCTTCATTTGTGACTTCATTAGAGATGCCTTCTCTAGAAAACTATCTGAAATGGCTTTTCTTTTTTCTTTAGAGAAAGGAAGCATGCAGAAAGAAAGGAAGGAAGGGAGGGAGAGGAAAAAGAAACATTTGTTTATATATTTAGTTGCTTATCTTGATTGTTCCTCTCTGCACCGGTTGGTCCAGGGTCATGAACCTGGGTCCTTGGGTATGGTGCCACAGTGACAGATTTAAAGTCTAAGCCACTAGGACATACTAGAAATGCCTTTCTATTACTCTTTGTCCCCTTATCCAACTTTATTTTTCTTCCTAGCACTTAATACCAGGTACCATTATGTATTTGTTCATTGCCTATTTCCCTTTGTTAGGTACCTTGCATGGATGTGGAGTTCATCTGTTTTGTTGCCATTAACCTGGCACATCATCAATTCATTCGTTGAATGATGAACCAATGAATAAGTGCAATGTCAAAGAATAGTTTCCAAAATTCAGATGTGGGAGGTGGGAGGAGAAAGCACCAAGGATACTCCAAGCTTTCTAGCTCAGTTGGCAACATTGATGCTGATGCCTTCCACCAAGAAAGAAGGAAGGACAGGTTTGGTGGGGAAGGAAGCACTGGGTA
Organism: Solenodon paradoxus; assembly: GCA_004363575.1. Taxonomy (NCBI): domain Eukaryota; kingdom Metazoa; phylum Chordata; class Mammalia; order Eulipotyphla; family Solenodontidae; genus Solenodon; species Solenodon paradoxus. The sequence continues at coordinate 19,518 of RJWH01001394.1, forward strand.
GAGATCCAAGATTGGTTTTGGACATATTGAGTTCAAGGAGGCCGCAAAACATCTCAAAGGAGCCATTCAGTAGGCAGCTGGGAACGGATATGAAGTGTAGCAGGAAGGAACTGATCTTGTAGATTTGCGATCATCTAGGTACAGCTACTACCATGGAGGATATGAGATTTTGCAAGAAAAGGCATAAAGAAAGAAAAGAGCTAGGGGTGGCAGAGAAAAAAATAATCAGGTGACTTAGGAGACAGTCAGAGAAAATGATAACTAGAGAAGAACTGACACCAGATAAACCAAGAGAGAGAATGGCCAGCAAGCTTGACTGCAGCAGGAAACTTGTGGAGATCCACAGGAGTGTTTAAAATGTTACTCTTTATTGTTGTTTGTAACTTAAAGAATTTGTTGTAACTTCTGTCTTGTTTCCTTTAAATTTTTTTTTTACAAACTTAGAGACACAAGATCTATAGATCTAGAAACTAGCATTCTATTGCTATAACTGACAGCCTCTGTTGTCTCCATGAACAGATAAATCCATGTTAAAGTGTATATTAATTGTGGTTATTTTAATAACATTACAACTACAACTACCTGGTCTGATCATTGGGGCATACACTCACTCACTAATGAGCTCCTGTCATGGGTAGTTAATGAAGACAATATGGAGTCATTGTTTTGAGTGTGAATTACAGACACTAGGAGATTAAGAGCTAGTTCATAAGGTTTAAGGAAAGCCGTTTCCATAACATAAAAGATTAAACAGTAAAAGCTGATCTAGAAGCTGCAGCAAGTTATCAAGAAGATCCAGCTAAGATCACTGATGAAAGTAGCTACACTGAAAAACAGATTTTCAGTGTAGATGGGGCTGATTATATTGGAGGAAAATGCTATCTAAGTCTTTCATAGCTAGAGAGGAGAAGTCAATGTCTGGCTTCAAAGCTACAAAGGACAGGCTGACTCTTGTTAAAACTAGTGCTGCTGGTGACTTTAAGTTGAAGTCAATGCTCATTTACTGTTTTGAAAGTTCCAGGGCCCTTAAGACTGATGCTAAATCTTCTCTTCCTATGCTACATAAACGGAACAACAAATCTGAGATGGCAGCACAGCTGTTTACAATACGGTTTACTGAATATTTTAAGCCCACTGCTGAGACCTATTGTTCAGGAAAGAAGAAGAGATTCCTTTCAAGATATTATTGCTCACTTACAATGCACCTGGTGACAAAAGAGCCCCGATGGAGATGTACAAGAAGATTAATGTTGTTTTTATGTCTAGTAACACAACATCCATTCCATAGCCTGTGGCTCAAATTTCTAGCACTCCAAAACAATTACAACAGAAATATCAAACATAACTAATCACAGATCCCCCATAACAGTTACAATAGTAATGAAAAAGCTTGAAGTACTATCAGCGTGTGACACAGAGACTAAAGAGAGCACATGCTGTTGGAAAAACAGTGTGGACAAACCTTGCTCAATACAGGGTTGTCACAAATCTTTGATTTGCAAAAAATGCAATTATCTGCAAAACACAATAAAGCAAGGTACACTTAAACAAGGTAAGTTGTATTATTTAACTAAAAATACAATCTTAAGTGAAAGATTTAAAGATCAACCTAACAGACTGAACCACCTGTATACCGCTGGAAAAAGAGGCATGAAAATAATTATCCCGAGAGGTGGACAAATGAAAAATAGAAGTAGACTATAGAGGATTTAGATACATTTGAGGGTGAGAGATCAATAGTCAGTTAGCAACACATATTTGATTTTATCCAAAGTCACCAAGAATATTATCATGTGCAGCATAACAAAAGATATAATTTGCTCTAAAGAACTGTTAACTGTTTCCTGGAGAATGTGTTTCAAATGCTTTCTACTGCCTGTCATGAATTTCCAGCCAGCTGCCCTGTTGTAAGATCTCAAATTTGCCAGCTGCCATAGTCACAAGTCAATTTGTTAAAAATAAGTCTATTGACCTACACATATAAACATACACACACATGGAGAAACAGAGACACACACAGAGAGATACACACACACACACACAAACACTGTATTACTATATTCTTGGTTTTATTTCTCTGAAAATATCTGGAAGGAAAAAGAAGCCAACTCAAATAATTGTGAAACATTTTGTAGGCCAAATAAAACATCCATGAACACAGATTCTGTCTATAAGTCACAGTGTATAACCTTAGAACCCTAAAATCCAGTCCATTGCCTGAGAGCCACTATTCCACACGTACCTTGTCATTTCTACCACTGTGCACTTCTCCCCATCAGGAAAGTCTTCCCCATATCCAATGTTCTCTAAGACACTAGGTGCAAGGCTCCTCTTTTTTTAGAAATCCTTTATAATAATTGATATCGTGATGATCTCTATGCATTGCTTTTAATTCCTTCTACATTTACTATCTGTAGATAGTACGCATTACGTATAGTATATTTATAATTCTTTAAATCCTTCTCAAAATGCTATCCATATTGTTTGTCAGATAATAAAGATCTCACCTTTCGAGACTGTCTGTCATTATTCTACATCTTGTACTGAAAACAAATTGCTCAAACTTAGGGAACATGAGCTTCAGTGTCAACCCTGCCATGAGTTGAGGGCATTACCTTGAGAAGTTCACCAAACATCTCTGGGCTAGATTTCCTTCATCTGTAAAACAAGATAGAGGGAATTGGTTAATGACTGAAAGTTACCTATGTGCTAGGCTGTGCTTTATGAGCTTTTACATGTAACCGTACATTGAATCCTTAAAAACTGTACAAGGAAGTACTATTATACAGATTAACTAAGCCACAGAAATATAAAGTAACTTGCCAGGGAGGGTTTGCAAGGATGAGACCTAGATTTAAACCCAGGCAGTCTGGTTTCTGAGTCCATGTTCCTAATCATTACACTAAGAAAACCCATAATGCATACTGCGTAATTCCCAGCAGCTCTAAAATTCTACAGTCCTACTTTCAAAGTCACCTTCAGAAAATCTTTATCATAAAGCACAATAAGGACTCAATAAATATCTGTTAAAAATGCGTCAACTACTTTTTAGTTAATTTCAGTGTTGCTAGCATGATGGGTTACATAAATGTAGTTTACTAGATTTGACTCAGATCATTTTCATGGGTCACCAGTAATGGGTTCTAACCTGAGTTGGCCATAAAATGCCCTGTCTCATACTTCATCCTATACTTCAAGTATAGGTCAGACTTTATTGAACACCTTTTGCTTAATGCAAAGCAAGATGAATACCTGTCTCTAGAATTAGTTTCTAAGACAAGCCTTTAAAAGCACATCATAAGCTAAAACTTACGTAGAGTTAGGGGTCAAATACATAGGTCCATCTGGTAGCACGATCCCAAAATGCAAAGCAGCTTTTTGCCAATAAGACTAGAAACAATGAACTTAATGGATATTAACTTGGGTATAGTAGAAGCTGCCGTGTGCCATCCTCTGGAGGGTCCTCTTGGCCTTTCTGAGATGGTCCCAACTGTTGGCCTGAGTCAACTGGAGAGACTGTTGCAAATGTGGACTCCCAGACCTTTCTCTGGTTGTTTGAATTTAGGGAGACTGGATTGAAACTTAAGAACTGAGGTTTTTAACAAGTCTCCTAGAAGGTTCTGATGTAGCCAGGTCAAAGCCTGGCATTTGGAAAACATAAGTATAGACCAGCCTGTTTCTACCAAGCTTTGAGGCTCCTGCTGTAGTGTAAAATAGGAAAGACAACCTAGCATCTTATACGAAGTGTATGTTCACGATTTAGTCTTATAGACATCTTTATTCATTGTGAGGCAGAGCAAGGCAAAGGATATAGAGTATCCATCTTGGCACTGGTGTCAAATATACTGATAGTACAATTTAAATAACCATATTGCTTTTTAAATCAAAAGTGAGAAAGAAAAATGTGAAAAATGTGAATTGATATCAATTCCAGTTATTTTCATTCAATACCATTAAGAAGGAGGAGTTTCTAAGAAAAACCACACAAAATGCCTGAAGAGAAAGAGGAACAGTTTCATTAAGACAGACAAAAAGAATTACATGTGTTAGGCAAGAGAAAGATGATCCAGTCTCACACCCAATAAAGGGCTCAAGGTGAAAGGAGTGCCATGCATTCATTGGAAGGAGATGGGCCTGAATAGATGCTTAAAACAGCACATACTGGTGAGCCTTAGTGGCTAGAGTGCTAAGCAGTCAGCTGGGACATGGGCCATGTGAAGTTCAGGATGGAACAGGGGGTGGGAACAACCAAAAATAAATAAATAAAGTGCTTCCTTTCCTTCCTTCCAAATATTTCTTCCTCCTCTCCCTTCCTTTCTCTCTTTAAAAACAAAAGCAAACTAACAAAACCTAGCACTTCCCCAACCAACTAGCTTGTGACTATAATGTGAGAAAGAAAGAAAACACTGAGATTTTAGTAGAGCAATTAGCACAGTCAGCAGATCCTAATGTATTCATTGTTGCAGTTGTCTCATAGAACTGAAGATCTCTGAAAGGTTAAAGTGGAATGAGATGGTATGGAAAACACACCTCAATAAAGCTGCTAATTTAAAAAAGAAAGCCCAGGGAGCATCAGAGATGTACTCTGACCTCTTCCCATTCTCATCCTCAGCAGTTCAATTTGGTTCTCCCTAATGATTTGACAACTACAAAATACTTTCTGCTGTGGCCCTGTCAGGAATACAATGACTAGGTCCTAGCCCACCCTCTCTGGGCCTCTTCTTCCATTTTGGACAACTTAAGGAAATTTCACTCTTTTGAACTTTGACTGCCATATAGTATTCCCTCCTCTAAAATTTTCTTTTCCTCACCTGCGCCTGCCCAGTTTTGTTCTCCCCGCCATCCCTACAGAGGCCTTGTCTCTGGATGGCTGAGCTGGAAAAGAGAGCACCAGGCTCTAAACTCCTGCAACCATTTTCCTGTACAGCGCTGAGGGCACATCTTATATTCCCCACTCATGATGATATGGGTGGTCATCTACTGCACTCTGCAATGTTGCAAGCTCCTCGTAGATAAGGACACCAAACACAAGCACTCAGAGCTTCAATAATAAACAATGAGGAATGGAAGAACAAATGCTAATGAATGACCACATAACTGAATGGAATTCTACAACATCAGCCTGGATGGAGACCCCTTTTCCGCCAAATGAGTCCAGTGTGATCACGTTTCCTTTATGACATTCTGCCCATGCTGATGACCCTCCAGCTATATAGAGATGGTGCACCTGGGCCAAGGTTAGTACTTGTGAGAGACAAACACAGTGGCCCAGCACTGACTGACCTCTATCTGAAATATCAAGTTTCACACGGAGAGCAGTTTGCCAAGAACTTAAAAAAGAAAAGAAAAGAGTTGTTTTATAAAGTACAGTTGTCCCTCAATATATCGTGGTTCACTTATCTTGGCTTCACTGTATCGCCGACTTTTAAAAAACATATATCTAACTCTGTATCGCGGAATTTTCGCTGTGTCGCGGGGTTTTGCGGTTTACGGGTACTTCGCTAGTGAGCACCCAGACGGGATTTTATATGTTGTTAAAATTACATAGGTTTAAGAGTGTAGGTAGTGTTTTATAAGAGTGTGGGAAAGGTTAATAAGAGTGTGGGAAGGGTGTACAGGAGAGAAGGAAAGGTTTATAAAGCCTTCAAATATATATAAATAATAAAATAAATTATAATGCGGGGGTGGGGGTTTCTGTAAGGTAACTCCAGTGGTAGGTGAGGGATTACTGTATAGGAAGCAGCTTAAATTTGGGGTACTTTTAAATAACAATAATTTTAGGTAAATACTATTTTTGAAACTTTATTGATGTCTGTAACACACATATTAAAAAGTGAAGTCCAGTGTCAAGCTTGATGAATATTCACAAATTGGTCACCCTGGGTAGCCAGCAATACATCAAGAAACAGAACATCATAACAACCCAGAAGTTACTCCCCCTCAGGTCAGTAAATACTACTTTAAAATAAAAGAAGAGAGAGAAGAGGTAGGGAAGAAAAAGTTACTAGAATGGAGACAACACAGGTATCTACTTCTCAACCTCAAAGTGTCTTTGGGGAAGGAACAACTACAACAAATACATAAATAAATAAATGGGACTGATATATAGCAAACTAAAAAGCTTCTGCACAGCAAAAGAAAGGACCGTTAAAACAAAAAGACAACCCACAGAATTGGAGAAAACAGTCACACAACATACATCAGATTAAAAGCTTAATTTCCAAAATACATAAAGCACTCACACACCTCAACAATGAAAAAGCAAATGACCCATTCAAAAAATGGGCCAAAAAACTGAACAGACACCTTTCTAAAGAAGACACACAGATGGTTTACAGACACCTGAAAAAATGTTCTACATCACTCATCATCAGAGAAATGCAAATAAAAACCACAATGAGATACCACCTCACACCAGAGAGAATGGTCTATAGCAAAAAAAATTGGAAACAACAGATGTTGGAGGTGTGTGGAGAAAAAGGAACCCTCCTAAATAGTGAGTGAAAATGTAAATTGGTATAATCTCTTTGGAAAACAGCACAGAGATTCCCCAAACAGAAAAAGATGGATCTACCATTTATTCCATCAATCCCACTCAGGTATATACCCAGAGGACACAAAGCCTCTAATCAGAAAAAATATCTATACCCTCTATGTTCATAATCACAGAGTTCACAACAGCCAGGACATGGAAACAGCCTAAAAACCCATCAACAGATGAATGAATAAAGAAGCTGTGGTATATATACTCAGTGGAATTCCATGCAGCTATTAAAAGAGACTAATCATGCCATTTGAAATGATCTGGATGGAACTGAAGAGGGTAGGGTCATGGTAAGCAAAATAAGTCAGAAAGTAAAAGATAAATACAGGATGGTTACAATCATATGTGGAATATAATGAAATAAAACAAAGGAACATACAAATCCCAACAAAATTAACAGGACACAGGGTGTTGGGGGTGGAAGGGGGAAGGGAGGAGAGACGGGGAAAGGTGGTGGAAATGGACATGGGAACTCTGGTGGTGGGTATCCTGTGAAATATAGACTGAGATGCAATTTCAGTATTCTGAAATGAATACAGCATTGTGAACAGAAGAAATAATAAATACTATTTCAAAAAACTATCTATGGTAGGGGAGGATGGGGAAACAAGGTGGTGGTAAAGCGCGGGGGAACTCTGGTGGTGGATGTGGTGTGAAATGCACACAGACCGACGAGCAATTTCAACATTCTGAAATGCATATAGTGGTATAAACAAAAGAAATAATAAATGTTTTTAAGTTAAAAATAAGTAAATAAGAAACATTGGCGCAAGCTTGGGGCCCTCTCTGGGGATCAATTGTGCTCATTGAGCTACATTCCTCAGAGTATTTCCTGATAGGCAGAAAGTTCCATGGAATTAAACAGACCCATGAAATGTGGGCAAACTTTGGAAGCAAAGAGGATTTCTCAGAGGCAGTCTTGAGCCCCTGTGTCTGTGCTTCCCCTCAGACTTGTGAGGACCCCAGAGCTGCCTGTGAAGAACCAAACACTGGGACTTGGGAGTAGGGGTGAGGGTGCCCTGGGGTGAGAACCCCACATGTTCACCGCAGAAGGCAGAGGGGCAAAGCTATGGCCTCACAGAGTCCCCGGGCCTGCATCCTTACCCTGCTTCCTACTCCCAGCCCTTTGTACTCCACCCTTTTTCTGAACTGGAGAGTATCCTCTTGGCTTCCTTCCTGTGGGATATGACTGCTGCCAGATTCCAAGTTGCACATGCAGGACTTTGGAAGGAACAATATTCCATAGAAAGAGGAGCAGCTTCTATTATGTCAGCTCTGGGCCTCACAACCAGGGCTTGGAGACAGACTTCATTCAAGCCATTCTACTGTCTTCCTCTCTCAGGGACCCTTATACCCATGAACAGAAAACCAGCCAATCAATCAATCCCATGAATGAAAGAACTATCTCTAGTTTGGAAACTTTACTCCATTTTGCAAACAGTTTTGTCTTTATGGCGATCATATCTGTGTGTAAATGGAGACAAACAGGTAGGTAATTACCTAGATGTATATGTACAATAAATAAAAAAAAACAACTTGACAGTTTACAGATAACTCTGAAGGCAGGATCCTAGGAATGGGTAAGGGTATCCTTACTTGGATGATTTCTTGCTCACAGTGATATAGTATAGGCAGTTTTGGGTCTTCTATGTCAGTCAATACTAGTAAGGGAACAGCAAAGAGATCAAATAAAATTGGATCAGAGTGGCTATAAAATAAATATTTCTGAAGTACTGTGGTTCTTTATAGTGTTAAACAGTGTTTCTTCCCAAGTTCCACACTCTGCGTAGTATTTTCCTCTCAAGTTTGCAGTGGTGAAGTCTGAAGGCATCGCACAGGGTGTTGGATAAGGTAGTAGGTGGGAGGGTGGGGAACGTCTGGGTTTTAGTTCATCTGGGATGTTTCAGGAGTATTGCCCAGTATTCCTCCTGCTTCCTATCAATGCAAGAGAATCCATGAGTTTCAAACAGAGATGCTCCTTACAAACCATCCATTTTTTTGTATATGCCAAGCATTGTGTTAGATCCTGGGGAATTTGAAGGACAGGGCAGTCACTGACCCAAAGAGCTTAGAGTCTGGGAAGGATGCAGTCCAGCCAGCAGCTCTCCTTCCCTGGGAGAAACACTATGATGACTGTCCCCAGTGGTGGGACCTGGGATAAGCCACGATTTCTTCCATCCTTTACTTTCATCATCTATAGAAGAGGATAACATCCCCTCTCCTTGGTATATTGTAAGGATGACATGAATTAATGCATTACAGTGCTTAGGACAATGGAAAACACATATAAAGTGCTATGGAAGAGTTTGTTTTTAATGGTGGTGCTATGACAGCAATTGTGTTGGTGATGGTGACCTTCCCTGACCCTGGGCTTTCCAGGAGGAGGTAACATAAACTGAGTATTGAAGGAAAGATTGGGTGAATTGGCTAAAGGAATGAGGGAAGCGGGAAGGAGAGGAGGGACAGGAATGGAGCCCAGGGAACAGCAAGGGGACACAGAGAGGAGAGAAAGAGCATGGCAGGTGTGAAAGCAGGTGTCAGCTGAATTCAGTCACAGATGTGAGTTGGAAGATGAGGCAGAAAGTGAAAGACCATAAGGGTTCAATCATAAAGGGTCAGAAGTATCATGTTAAGGAACTTGGAACTCTGCACAACCTAGGTGAGTAGCAGAAGGAAAGAGAGAGAAATAAAAGCACGGAAAAGTCGCATCTGCACTGGGGAACAAGTTTTGAAAAGAAATGAGTTCTAAGAGCTCTTATTGGACAAAGGAATACAGAAGTGAAAAACCAATGCCTTGTTCTTTAAAAATCAATCTATAGAAATACCTTTCCTAGAAATCTGTGAAATGCTTACTAAGCTGGATTGGTCAAGTTCAACTGAACAAGGAAATTGAAAAAAGAGTACTCAGTGGCCAGTAATAAGAATGAAAAATGCCTGGAATTTTCCACTGGCACCTGAATCTGTTGGTGGACCCCTGGTTGAATCTGCTGTATTGACCGTAACTGCTTTCCTGCAGTTTCTTTTCTCAGAACCTGGCGGGGGGGGGGGGGGGGGGGGGCACAGCTCCACCCACATGGCTTGGTGGTAGCTTACCTCCCTAATGGCATTCAAGGCTGTGACAGACTCTCCCACTGTCCTCCCCAGGAACCCTTTGTCTTTAATGGCAGAGCCCTAATATTTTGCTTTGAAGTTCACCTTTCTATAGCCAGATAGAAACTCAGCAGGTTAACCCTGATTTGCTTAAATCACTCACATAGCTCTATTCCCTTTCCTAGTGACTGGCTGAGGGATAAAGATCATTTGCCACAGTTCTGATGAAAGACACGACAGAAGCTGGGGGACTTTCGGGGAAGTGTTCCTCTCTCTGAAAAAGAAATACACAAGTTGATATGCAGCTTCTTTTGTATGCCAGGCTGGTATGTGCATGGTGTTCTTCTGTACGCAACTGCATGTCCTCTGGGACATCCAACACATATCCTGCATAGTGCAGTTAGGTAAATTTACGTTGTGCTGAAAGCTGAATGTTTATAAAAACTTCCTATGAGATAAGTATAGTGGTAGATTGGTAGGTTAGGAAGCTTAGAGAGGTTAGTTAACATATATTGTTGAGAAAACTGAAAGGAATAATTTCTGGTGTTGTGATTGCTAGTGCTTCAAGACAAACCCAGGATACTTCTCTTTCACCTTACCAAATACAGACCCCAAATTGTCATAAAATGGGCATTTGTGCCCAGACAACAAAGCAAGGCATAAATGTTAAGTAAACTGTTAGATTAGATTAAAATGCCATTTTTCATTTTTGTTTGCAGTGTATATGTCATATGAGGCTGAGCTAAAAATATGAAAAGATGGCTTCAAGTGCTTATTCAAGCTTATAGATAACACATATCTGGGGCAGATAACTACTTCACCAAAAAAACCAAACAAACCAGTAATAGAACTTTCCAACCAAGGTGTCCACAGAGGGTTTAGGGACCTTTGGGATACAAGCATTGTGTCAGGCTTTTATCAGTTTACTCGTGTCATTGTCATTTTGGGTTGCTATAACAAAGCACCATAGATTGGGTGGCTTATAAGCAATAAGAATTTATTTCTCATAGTTCTGGATTCTGGAAGTGTGGGACTGGGGTGAAATCATGATCAGGTTTTACTGAGGGTTACCTTCCAGGTAAATTTGCTATTTTTTCTCTGTATCCTCACATGGCAGAAAGAGAGCAAGAGAGCTCTCTGGGGTCCCTTTAACAGAGGCCTGAATCTCATTCATGAGGGCTCATGACCTAATTTTCTGTGATTCCTCTTAAATCCTGGGTTTCCCCCTTCTTTGTTAAAAATGTAAATAATATTACACAAAGTGACTTCCTCTAGTAAACTGTTATCTTATATAATGAACATTACATAATATACTTAAACCACTTGGCTTATACATTCTATCATATTGCACATCTTAACTTTGTATTTGCATGTTTTGTGTCTCCAGCTAGACCATAAATACTCTCTGAAGGCTGCTACAAGGAACCAACCTTAAAGCAAATAATTAATTCTGAATCTGTTTAGTGACCATTGACACATTTTACTATGCTTTTATTTTCTAATCTGCTCTAGATTAGCACAGGTGTAGTCTCATGCTTGTTGTTCCTGTGATGGTTAGATATAGTATAGGTCAGACTACTTGTTTTATGTTGGGTTTTTTTTTTTTTTTTCCAACCAAAATGTAGTGAATGTCTACTACATGTAAAACATGATGTTAGGTGCATGGAGATTAACAGAAGGGAAACAAAGAAAAGAGATAAATATATTAATAAAACGTGATAATGATATGGTCCAGGGATCTCAAAACTTTAAAATCTGGGGCTAAAAGAAGCCCTAACCAGTAAAGAATTCTTTATGAAGGAAGTGTTCATGTATAGGAAGGAGACAGCTGCCACTACTTCTCCCTTGGAAGATTTACTAGATATAGTCAAATTTTAGTGGTTATATTAGGGTTTGGGGAAGAGCAAGGTACTTTTAATGCCAAACCGCCAACAAAACCTGATGTATTTGCAAGGTTACTCATACAACAGACAACCTTAGTGTAATGGGACTTAGCCAAGTAGATGCTGCAAAGCCAAAGATGCTGGAGACACAAGAGCCAGACCAAAACCTAACATTTCTGAAATAACTAGTGTATGGGTGGGGGTGGGAGAGGGTCATTTAGGACTTGGCCCTAGATATGATGAACCAGGACAGGGAAGGAGTCTGCTGACTGGTCTGAAGAAATATCTGTGGTCAGTCCTGTCACTCCCACATGAGCCTTCCCACATCTTCCGGTGAAGCACCACTTGGAAATTCCTCAGGGTGGCTCCTTTATCCCTCCCTCAGAACCAATCAAGAAGGCCAATGTTGAGGCTTTTAAAGCTTCCCACCTCCTAAGGGAAAATTCCCATATAAAATTATATATTTGGAGTCTGATAATCCCCCCACGGAAGTCTCTGTGTGGCAGCCTTTGAATTAAATGGTTGGCCTATGGATGTCAACTCTCATAATACTAAGAAAGCTAAGTACTATTTGCAGAAAGTTAAGACTCAAGAAGCCTATGTGAAGAGAGAGAGATCAGATCAAATGACTTTATCTTGATGTCAGAGTAATTCAGAGGAACTCTTAATGATACACCTCTAAGAAAACTGTCAGGTCAACACCATTCTGCCAGTTGTTCTGGCACTTGACTGGAATCCATGAAAGCCAAGGTGAGAGAGTAAACTGTGCACAGGATAGAAGAGAGAGGGCACCAGCTCAGATCTGAGTGTGCTTGGGGGTTCCAGAAGGAATTAAGGTCACCTGGGAGATATCTGAGCTACTCTACAATGATTTGGGATGACTTTTCTAGGGATGCTCTACTCCCATGGGAATCAGGAGGCAACTCCAAGTAACTCTGCCTGATGATGTAAGTGCTCAGTTTCCCAGTTTTCCCATAATACCATACTTCTTTGTGTATTGTTTGCAATGATCATTGCTCACAGCAAATCTCCACCCTAACACACACACACACACACACACACACACACACACACACACACACACACACACACTGCAGTACTTTCAGTTTGAGTCAATGACATTTTGGACCCCAATGCTCTAAAAACATAGAGATCTGCCTTTTGGAGCTAAGAAAGTGAGCTCTCAGACCTGGTGTTTGCAAATGTTCAACTTAGTAATTTAGTTCTCTAGATTTCCTATCCCTCAGGTGTATGAAAACAGCTTCATTCCCATGGGTGCAATTAAGTGAATGTGCTTTTCAGGACTTACAAAATTTCCCACCAGGCTGTTTCCCTAATACTGCCTCTTAGAACTAGCTACAAGGATATTTTATGTGTTTTTATCACATACATTGTGTTTTTATTTTATTTGGATCTATTCAGTTTCTGTTCTTTTTAGTCTCACAATTTTTTTTAAATAATTCAAATTATTAAAAAATAAATGGCAAACATTGCTCAGTCTCATGCCTCACTCTCTGTGCTAAAACAGGAAATGCATTTCTGACACTTTTAAAATGAGCAATCACACGTATAATCGACTTGGTTAAAACTTCCTTCCTGGTAACTGCAACACTTCCTCTGCATCTGGATATAAAAGGAGACTCAGAAAAGCGGAAGAGTTTACAGGCACACTGCGTAGATTTGAATTTGTTTTGTTTTCAAAAATTAAACAAATGATCCTTCAACATCATCGCCTCTGCTGCTTTATCAGGTATTGCTTCCTTCTATTTTTTGCCCTTTGTTGGGTCTGACTCAGAATCGTGACACTTCCTGCTCCTCTAGAATATTTTTATTTGGAACTGTTGCTGGTTCTTGAGATGATACTACTACTGAACGCCTCTGTTTCATTGTCTAGTTCAACCTAAATGTGTGCATACACACAAGATTCCGGCAATAGTTCTGCAGGTGCATCGGTCCGTTTCTGTTTTGTTTTGTTTTGGGGAGGAAATGGGAGGACACCGAGCCTGAGCCAGCCAGGCTTCAGGTTCTGACAAGTGCATGCTTAGTGATGACTGATCTTTCTCTCTGACATCTTATAAAAGGAGAAAGCTCCATAGCCACGACCATGAAGGAAAGCAGTGAGTATTTAGTCTATTTTCTGCATCTTGTGTCTTGTAAGATTGTTTGGGATCACGGAGGCAGAAGTTACAGCACAGTCCTTGCATGTTGCCTACATTTCAACCAATTTTATTTCAAGTTAGAATCAACATTAGTATATCTTACAGCTCTCTTCTTTTTCAGTGATTCTATGATGTAGCAAAAGATCAAAAAGTGAATGTTTTCAGCTATAAAAAAACAGTTCTTTGGGATACTTTCATGTATTTACTAAGTCTAACTTCATAAGATTAGAAAAAAGGAATATTGACTTTAAAAGTAAGTTTATTAAACAAAGACTGGAAGAGAAGTTTGGATGTAATGAAACTTGTCTTCTTTGTTGTTTAATCAAATCCCTGTGTTGACGTAGATCAAATGTTCTATTTCTCAAAGAATTTAGTAGTTTTAAGTCTCACTAATGTTAGTCAGTGAAAGTAGTAAATGATATCTTTTGAAATATTTTTGTTTCAATAGTTAAATCTTATTTACAATATCTTAAAATACAGTGATACTAAATTTAAAATGAAAGTACCTTATTCATATTTTTATATTAATATATTTGACATTTCAATCATGCAAATTGTTTCTTATGGCAGTATGTCACATTTATACTTACATTCATTGTGCAGAAGTACTTATTAAATATTTGTGGAAAGAGGATAATTTATGAGAATACATTTGTGAATTTTTGCTAGAGATATGAAAATATTAGAGCAAAAAAGGAATTAGATACATGATTAGAGTTTAAACAGCAGGTCACTGGAGTCCAAAAATTTTGTGGCTTCTCCACTATCTAAAGTAGCAGCAGATGTGATGAAGTGGTACAAAGTTAAAATTATCAGAATGTTCCTGTTAGAAGAATATTACCTCAGATGATGGCCTCAATATAGAGTGAGAATGTTTACACATTTCATAATTCAGATTTTTCAATACATTCTTGAACGCAACTCACTAAGTTCTAAAACTTTTGAGTTTTATGAATGAAATGACTGCCTTTACTAATTAGAGAGAAAAAAAATGGAAAGAAAGACAGGAAGTTGACGAGGGAGAATATCCTGAATCTAAAGAGTTCCAAAATAGAGACCAGAAGCAAGGCTGGGCAAGGTGTCTGGGTCACAAGGAGAAATGTGAGATTGCACAAAGAGGAAGTAAGTCAAAGGTCTGTTTGCAAAGTGGCCTCTCAGAATCCCATGTTGCACCTTGTAAATGAGGACTTGATCCTTTTTAACTGAATTCCTTTACTCATCTTGGCTTCAATAATGCTTAAGAACAACCATACCACTTTGAGCCATTATAATAGGCCAGTCATTGAGCTTGATGAGTGCTTTACATCTTTCTTTTTAACTTAAAAGCTCAAACATAGAGGAAAGCAGAAGGAATGACTCATGAAGCTCTGTATACCCACTGCACATACTGAAGAAGCATACTGCCTCATCTAATTCTCATCTCCACTTTCTGGTAGTATTAATACCATATGACAGATGGGAAGCAGGCCCCAAGTTGTCTTAACTAACTCCAGTCACGCAGATTCTGAGTGGTGGGGCAAGGATTCATGGGCCCCGACTCTAAAACCCCTTGTCCTTAGACCCATATCATCATTTGTCTTTATCACAGGAAAATGTAAAGGGAGAGTACCTTTCCTGTGACAAAGCCTTCTCCTTCTCTGCTCCCAGGTCGCACTGGGCATGGAGCTGGAGAACTGTGAACAGACAGTGGTTCTGAGAGAGGACACCTGCCGCAGGCGCCGGAGGATGAAGCCGCGCAACACCGCGGCTGGCCTGTCCTCCATGGAGCTCATCCCCATTGAGTTCGTGCTGCCCACCAGCCAGCGCAACAGCAAGACCCCCGAGACTGCACTTCTGCACGTGGCCGGCCATGGCAACGTGGAGCAGATGAAGGCCCAGCTGTGGCTGCGCGCGCTTGAGACCAGCGTGGTGGCCGACTTCTACCACCGGCTCGGCCCGGACCACTTCCTTCTGCTCTACCAGAAGAAGGGGCAGTGGTATGAGATCTACGACAAGTATCAGGTGGTACAGACCCTAGACTGCTTGCGCTACTGGAAGCTGCTGCACAGGAGCCCAGGCCAGATCCACGTGGTGCAGCGGCACGCACCCTCGGAGGAGACGCTGGCCTTCCAGCAGCAGCTCACCGACCTGATCGGCTACGACGTCACCGACGTTAGCAACGTGCACGACGACGAGCTCGAGTTCACGCGCCGACGTCTCGTCACCCCACGCATGGCCGAAGTGGCCAGCCGTGACGCCAAAGTCTATTCCATGCACCCCTGGGTGACGTCCAAACCCCTCCCAGAGTACCTATCTAAGAAGATTACGAACAATTGCATCTTCATCATCCTTCACCGCGGCACTACCAGCCAGACCGTCAAGGTCTCTGCAGATGACACCCCAAATACCATCCTCCAGAGTTTCTTCACCAAGATGGCCAAGAAAAAATCTCTGATGGATATTCGGGAAAGTCAAAATGAACAGGATTTTGTGCTGCGTGTCTGTGGCCGTGACGAGTACCTGGTGGGTGAAACGCCCATCAAAAACTTCCAGTGGGTGAGGCATTGCCTCAAGAATGCAGAAGACATTCACCTGGTACTCGACAGTCCCCCCAACCCAGCCCTGGATGAGGTGAGGAAGGAAGAGTGGCCACTGGTGGATGACTGCACCGGAGTGACAGGCTACCACGAGCAGCTGACCATCCACGGGAAGGACCACGAGAGTGTGTTCACCGTGTCCCTGTGGGACTGTGACCGGAAGTTCAGGGTCAAGATCAGAGGCATTGATATCCCTGTGCTGCCTCGGAACACTGACCTCACAGTTTTTGTGGAGGCCAACATCCAGCATGGACAGCAAGTCCTTTGCCAAAGGAGAACCAGCCCCAAACCCTTCACAGAGGAGGTGCTCTGGAATGTGTGGCTTGAGTTCAATATCAAAATCAAGGACTTACCCAAAGGGGCTCTACTGAACCTCCAGATCTACTGCGGCAAAGCTCCAGCACTGTCTTACAAGGCCTCTGCAGAGACTTCCAGTGGTGAGTCCAAAGGCAAAGCTCAGCTCCTCTATTATGTGAACCTGCTGCTGATAGACCACCGGTTCCTCCTGCGCCATGGAGAGTATGTGCTCCACATGTGGCAGCTGTCTGGGAAGGGAGAAGATCATGGGAGCTTTAATGCTGACAAGCTCACGTCTGCAACCAACCCAGACAAGGAGAACTCAATGTCCATATCCATCCTTCTGGACAACTACTGTCACCCCATAGCCTTGCCTAAGCATCGGCCTACTCCTGATCCGGAAGGGGACCGGGTTCGCGCAGAAATGCCCAACCAGCTTCGGAAGCAACTGGAGGCCATCATAGCCACTGATCCACTTAACCCTCTCACAGCAGAGGACAAAGAATTGCTCTGGCATTTCAGATATGAAAGCCTTAAGCATCCAAAAGCATATCCTAAGCTATTCAGCTCCGTGAAATGGGGACAACAAGAAATTGTGGCCAAAACATACCAACTGTTAGCCAGAAGGGAGGTCTGGGATCAAAGTGCTTTGGACGTTGGGTTAACAATGCAACTCCTGGACTGCAATTTTTCAGATGAAAATGTAAGAGCCATTGCAGTTCAGAAACTGGAAAGCTTGGAGGATGATGATGTTCTGCACTACTTGCTACAGCTGGTCCAGGTAGGAGATGTTGGTGTTATCGACAAAGAACTATTCAGAAGGAATTGATTTGCATGTGCACAGGCACTCCATTCAGTTGCCATCAAATGCTCTTTGTCCAGAGACTCATGATGTAACATGATTTGATGATGTCACCTCAAACAGTCATAAACTGTTCCATTTACTTTAATTTTTCACTGTCTTTGAGGGGTTGCTGGGAAGTATTTTGAAGACATCAGTATTTTTACTTTTTAGGGGAATTGATCCTATGGGAGTACTTTGTCCTTGGTGGATGTGTGTGTGTGTGTGTGTGTGTGTGTGTGTGTGTGTGTACATACATACACATATACATATTTTAAAATAATGCATGTATATTTTAAAGGAAAGAATAAAGGCAAGCATCCAGGAAGGAAGAGGAAGAGAAAAACATTTTATTTAGTTGTGCATGTTGGTTGTTTCCCCCAGCCCTGGGTATTGAACCTAGATCCTTGGGATGTAGATGGAATACGACCTGGGGGCCTGATCCACTAAACTACCAGGATATGTCGTTTGTTATGTTAATGATAGATTTTGCTTATTGAATGCTTCTTTTTGTCATAACTTCAAGTAATTTACATACATCTCTTCCGTTAATTCCTTTAACTCAACAATTATGATGGAGGTAAAATTAACATCTGCATTTTATATATAAGGAAACTGAGTTATGGAGCAGCTAGGTAATATGCTCAAGATCACACACTATAAAGCAGACCAGAATTTAAACCCAGGAAGTCTGACTCCAGGCTCTACTGTTTTCACTGCCTCCAATATTCCACATCAATCCAGTGACAAGACAGGGTAGTATGTTCTAAAAAGTTCTTTCTCTCTGATCATGTTTATTACAACTCAGAGAGTTGTATCTCATATTTGGATGAGACCTTGAAATCCCCTCTTTTCAGAGTGACCCATTATTTTGTTTCCACTCCTGTTGTCATGCTTTTCCATGAAGTTCAAAATGGATAAGTGATTTGCCTTAGGTTTACCTAGGAAGCTAAAGAAAAGAGAAATGGTTCCCTTGCTTGTTACAAATTATACTGTACTGCTTGACAAGAAACAGGAAGCAAAGGAATTGGAATAGCAGTGCTATTTTAGAGTATAGATGTGTTCATTCATTATCTCAACAATATGGACTGAGGGCTTCCTCTTTTCTGGAGGCTGGAAATAGAACCAGCCTCTATCCTGGTATAGCTTGTGCTGTGGAGAAGACTGACATGAAATGAGTACATATCCAGATAGAAACTTAATAACAAATCATGGCAAATGCTTTGGGGGTAAACAATAAAGTATTATGAAAAGAAAGTCAAGACTCCTGGATATAATTTAGACTGAGAAAACCAGGGACAGTTCTGAGTAGGTGATCTTTGACAAAAGGTCTGCAAAATTGGCTGCCTAAGTATTGGACACTAAACTGTCTAATCGTCATATTTATAGGAAATCTCTGTAGTCTTCTGATGAGCATCTTGGATATTCTTAACTTTAATTCTGAATCTTCAGTGTGCCTCAGGCAGATACTTAAAACATTCCATTTGGCTTCTGCCTTCATCTATAAAATATATCCAACATTTTTTCTCTGACTACAAGTTCGGATACTGGCATAACACTAATTTAAAAAAAAAAATAATAATAACATTATCTTCAATTGTATAGCTCTCCACAACAAAAAGAACATAAAAACACAGTTGCATGCGATCTGCTCCGAGTCCCTAGTCTATCACAGATTACTTTCATTGTCATATATACAAATAAACGTTGCAGAATTAGAAAATTAAGTGTTCTTCCTGGAAATGTTTTAAATTAAATAGGTCAATAAGTAATGTATATTGAATTTGTTATAATAAATTTGAAGAATAGTCATTTGTGAAACTATATGAGACATTTTCATAAACGTCTCAATGGTTGAATGACTCACTCCTGATCAAAATGGTGTCCTAGTTGAGTTCTGCATTGTCTTTATAGAAGTGAAAGAAAAGAATCAAAAAGACTCATGTTTGGGTTAGAAGCTTAACGTTTCTGAAGTGAGTACTGGTAACCAAATAACCACATTTTCAGAATTAAGAACTTAGCTACAGCTACATGGTACCCATTTTGAGCATTGCCATAAAAGGCCGCAGGATAACTGAAATAGCATCAAGTCAGATTGATCACTTCCAAACTGGAAAACTAGAGTAAGAACTGGATATAAGGCATGCCCTGGTGGAGCAGTGGTTTGGTCAACTGCCTTCTGCCCAAGTGCAGGTTGCATAGATCTGAGTTCACGTCTCAGATCAAGAAGAACAGCTAAGATGAACAACTAAATAAAAAATGAAGTGCTTCTTCCTCCTCTCTTCTCCTACTTGGCCTATTTGCCTTCATTTCTGCCTTCACCTTTCCTTTATTAAAAAAAAAAAAACAAAAAAAAACGCCACTACCACCAACCCTAGCTCTAAAACAAAGTGTAATGGGAATTTTTCATGTTCCTTGGGGGAAAATGGGTAGACCATGTCTACAGAGGAAATCCTCTGAGATATTTCATTTTAAGCCTTTCATTATGCTTCTACAGGATGTCCACTGTACTTTATGCATGCAATGATCATAATCTAAACAATATTCATAAGTCTTGCTGTTTTTAAATTGATCAACTGTTACAGATTTGCAGAATGATAAGTATTGAAAAGTACTGACATAATGTAACAAATACCCATACATCTACTGGGATTTAATTATTTTTTACATTGTATTGGTTCTTTTTCCTCAGTCACTGAGCTGTCACCTAAGTCAATATCTCTATCTTAGCCAATTGGCATGCAAACTGCTAAACCTGAGGAAGCATATACATTAGGATTTCAAGACAAAAAGCTCTGTATATACCACAATGTGGCAGGGAACAGTGATAATTCTGTGGATTGACTCAGGCCAGCCTGTTTACCTGCATTAAGAACATGTGAGGAGTTCCACAACTTCCAAGTGAGATCCCAGATACACATGTACACACATGAAAGCTACAGTCTTTAGGATCTTCCCATCTGACAAATATTTTCCTCCTTACATGTACTATCCATCGTCCATGTTTTCGCGAGAACCTCTCTTACCTTCCACTTTTATAGAGTTGTTTTAGCCATCTCCACCTTTCCCTTTTCTCCTTCCAATAAATCAATATGTCCTTAATGGGGGCAAAAGCCCTTACTTCTTCACCTTTGAAGTGATCTAAAGCACGTGACAGTGAGTCAAGAGGCTTCTAATCTCAAGCCCTCAAAGCAAGTGGTTCAAAGAACCCTTCAAAATAAAGGAATGAACTTAAGTGACTGGTTAGAAGACTCGCATCATCCTAGCCACAAGGACCCTCTAAGGCAGAGAACCAGTTTTCCTCCATTTCTTTTTTCTCCAATGAACCAACAAGAGACTACAGTCCTACAAATACCAATGTGTTCTTTCTTTAGGCTGTGAAATTCGAACCATACCATGACAGTGCCCTGGCCAGGTTTCTGCTGAAGCGTGGTTTACGAGTAAGTACTTCATTTTGCTAACAGCATGACACGCTAGAAGTTAGAACTGACTGACAACTCTAGCTCTACCTATCTATCTAGAGCATTAGTCATACTAATTTCGATCTTCTTCATACACTCTCAGAACAAAAGAATTGGTCACTTCTTATTTTGGTTCTTGAGAAGTGAGATAGCCCAATCCAGGCACTATCAGCAGAGGTTCGCTGTGATCCTAGAGGCCTACCTGAGAGGCTGTGGCCTGGCCATGCTGCATGACTTCACCCAGCAAGTCCAGGTCATCGAGATGTTACAGAAAGTTACCATTGACATTAAATCGCTCTCCGCTGAAAAATATGACGTCAGTTCCCAAGGTATAGCAGCTATATTTTGTTGCTTTTTCCCCAATGCCTCCTTCCCCAAATGTCATCGTTCCTATGATTATTTTTCCTTCTGGAAGGCAAGTTGCACATTTTTAAAGGCAGCAAAGAACTTTTTAAAAAATCTTCCACTTCATGGAGTATGAAACATTTAAGGTTCTGCCTCTACAAGTTAATATTTTTAGAATATATATGTATATATATTCTCCATGGTGGATTTATGATAATGCATATGAAACAATTTGAAAAATATTTAAACATTATACAGATAGATGTAAGATGTGGTAAGAACAATTGAAGGTGCACCCACATAAAGATTTATTATTTCCAGATATTTTAATTTTTCTGCCTGTCAATATATGCATATAATTTACAGATTTTTAGTCATTTAATGAGTTATTAGAAAACTACTTAAAATTTTTGTACATATATCTCAAAATAATTCATAAATCATCTCTTACATATGCATACACATATATTGCATATATGTATACACACATACATATTGCCTTCTTTTTGAAGCCAGTTCCGATATTTTTTCTTATCCCTACTGTTGGAAATCCTACCCTGCTCTAGGAAAATTAATCACTCCTTTGTATTCCCGTAGGTTTTGGTTGATTCTGCTGCATTAAGTTTTAGTCTTTAGCATATATTTCTTATCTAGTAGACTATGAATCTTGAAGTTAAGAGATATCTCTTACTCATTTTTATATACCTAGACCCAGTACTATGATTTATAATAAGCATTTACTAATATAGTATTTTAAAATTCTGACTATTTTGAATTTTCACTTTTCCCTTCTGGTTCTTTCCCAATACAGCAATAATGCTCTTTCCAAAAAAGAATGATGATAACAATCTTATTTTTATTGTAAGTAAGAAAGGGAAACAGTTGCATGGCCTCTAGTCTATCTTGTTATCCAGGGAGTAAATTTTAATGCATTTCATCTTTAGAATTTTGAGACTGTCTTATCATTGTCACACAATCTAACTTCCCCTTTTGAAAAGAATTCACAGAACCCTAACCGAATGCCACTTACTACGTTCTTCAAATATCTGTTCGCCAAATCAGAGGCAGTTTAAAGTCTCACATGTTGGAAAGAAAGCTAATTACCCACAAAGTGTCTTTCTCTACCAGATTGTCTCATATTCCACACATATTCACATTTCTAGGCCATTTTCATATGTGTATACAGCTGTATATGTTCATCATAAGCCTGACTTATCTTGCCACCTTAAAAGGTTAGCTCTTCAAAGACAAGAACCTACACTTTTCTCCTGTTCCATATCAGACCAAATGCAGAGCATGTCATGACTAGATATGACCTCAGGAAATTATATAAATGATATTGGAAATTTCTTGAATTAATTTAACTCTTGTGTGCTTTTGACAATTACAGTTATTTTACAACTTAAGCAAAAGCTTGAAAACCTGCAGACTTCGAATCTCCCCAAAAGCTTTACAGTTCCGTATGATCCTGGGCTGAAAGCAGGAGCACTGGTGGTAGGTATCACCTTGATGTCTCCCGGTGGTCTTTATGTCGTGAAAGTGCCTATGCATGCCTTATAGGGCCTACTAGATAAAAGTTAGCATTTATATAGAAATAGGGATGCTGGAAAGTCCCTGAATGGGCTTCTATCAAGCCTTTCTCTAAATCACTAGCTACTAAAAGCCTCAAGACAAGGCAATCTTCCATTATGTTTTAAATCAGATCTCTTGAGGCATCATTTCTGTACAATAAAATGTGTTCATTTTAAGTGTGCAGTTCAATGAGTTTTGACAAATGAATACAGTATATAATCACCATAATCAAGCTAGAGAAAATTTTCATAGAAATGCTGTAGAAAAAGTCTTTCCTTCTTTCTTTGTATAGGGAGAAAGAACAGAAAGGAGAGGAAGAAAAGCATTTTAGGGAAGGAAGGAAAGAAGGAAGACGGGGGGGGAGGGGAGGGGAGGAATGAAGTATAATTTCTATTTATTTATTTTGATTTTTCACCCTGGCCCTGAGGCACATACCCCAGTTCTTGGGCGTTTATGTGGTCCACACACTGGCATTTTAGTCACCTGAGTCACAAGGAGGCACCCAGAAAAAGTTTCTCCATATCCCTTTGTAGTCAGCACTTCCCTCCTCCATCCTCAGCTCAGTCAACAGATCTGCTTTCTATCATGTAATTTTGACTTTTCTAGAATTTCATGAAGTGGAAGCATAGTATGCAGATTCGTGTCTGGATTTTTTTACTTAGCAGAATGCTTTTAAGAGCCATCCACGTTGCTCTATCAGTAACCTGTCCCTATTTATGACTAAGTAGTAGTCCCTTGTATAGAGATACTGCAGTTTGTTTTCCAGGTCACCTTTTGTGTATGCTTTTGACAGTGAGACAGTAGAGTCAGATAGTAAATATGTGTTTAATTTTATAAAATACTCCCAAATTATTTTTCCAAAGAGATGATCCCATTTTACATTCCCACCAGCAATGTACTCAAATTCCTATTGTTTTCTGTTTTAACCAATATTTGTTATCATCAGTCTTTTTAATTTTAGAAACTCAAATGGGTGTGAAATGGTGTCTTGCTGTTTTTATTTGCCTTTCCCTAATGATACTGAGCATCTTCTCATGTGCTTATTTTTCATCTTATTTTGAGATGTTTCTACTCAAATTCTTTACTCATTTTTTACAGTGGGTCGCCATCTTTTATTTATGAATTATTTATATGTTCTGGATATAAATCTCTTATCAAGTATATGTTTTACAAATATTTTCTCCCAGTCTGTGAAATGTCTTTTTATTTTCTTAATAATGTATTTCAAGGAACAAGGAGCTTTAATTTTGAGTAATTCCAGTTTTTCACTTTTTCTCTAGTGGTTTATACATTTGCATAATATCTAAGCAATATTTTCTTAATCCAAATGATTACACATAAACAGGAGTGACCCTCTTCCTACAAATGGCATTTGGTCATGTCTGGAGATGTTTTTTGATTGTTACAACTGGGAGAATGCCACTAGCATTGAGTAGGTAGAGGGCAGGAAGGCTATAAATGTTTGTTTAAAGTTAGTAGCCCTAAGTCACATTTTCCTTTCTTGAATTTGTTGAGATGTATAGGGTTTTGGGGTTTTTTTGGGGATATCAGGGGAGCTTTGTGTCTGAGTGCTAAATTTCTGTTTATTGCTATTAAATTTCATCTTGTTAGATTTGGCTATCACGTCTGATTTGGCAATAATAATTTTTAGAAACTGTGGTAGCAGTAGAATGCTTATTTTTTCTTTTCAAATTAAATCCCAGTGAGAGACCAAAAATATAAATAGATAACTGTGAAGTCGTTCTTCTTTAAAGTGACATGGAAGTACTTGAGTCCCGTGGGAGTGGGCTGTGTAGAAGGCCGGCCTGCCACAACTCCAAGGCACTTACGCAGACTCCTGGGGTTCTCGGAACAGTTTGAGAATCACTGGCTTAAGTGTTTCAAATTAATATCCTGTAACATTTTTTGATTAAGTGAGAATACCTTTATTTCACCCAAACCATTGAAAATCATTTTCCAACTAGGACTTTGTCTTGACTGCTTATCGTAGTGATGCATTGCAAGTGGATGTGTGTCCCCATCACGTGTATTCACTGTGTGAAGGATACATATGACTTCTTCCTTACAGATTGAAAAATGTAAAGTGATGGCCTCCAAGAAAAAACCCCTGTGGCTTGAGTTTAAATGTGCCGATCCTACAGCCCTATCAAATGAAACAATTGGAATTATCTTTAAACACGGGGATGATCTGCGCCAAGACATGCTTATTTTACAGGTACATTACTGTTAAGTATTTTTTCAATTATCTGATAAAAGAATGCTGTATTCGATCTAAAAATGGCTTACATTCTATTTCTTTTCTCTTTTGTATGAAAAATGGTGATCAAAGATTATATAATAGAGTTTTCACTAGGGGAATATGGGTGTGGACCATTAGATACACAGTCTAATGAGCATCACATCTCTTGTCATTCCTGAGAAGATACATATCCAACATTTCCAAATGCCCAGACATATTCCCTCACCAACCTCTTTTTTATACACCTTATTCCTGGTACAGTAACATAGAAATATATCATCAACTATAGTAGTATTTACTTTATTCATATTCATAGATATGAGTTCATAGGCATAAGGTTGCTCTCCTTAGATAAATATCATCTCTGATACACATGCAAGTGAATGACTTGATAGGAATAGGTAGCCGATGAGAGAAATCATACAGTCAGGTAACAAGAGGGATGGATTACCAGAGCAGAAGGTGGATGAAGAAATCAGTGCTAATCATTCTCATTTTCTAATATTTCTAATTTCTAATATTTGAGCTTCATAAATGCATATACTACTACTCTCCATAGTCTATGTGTTAAATATGGTAGAGGTAACATAAGATACACTATTTAATATGATTTATTTCAAAAAAGGCAAGTACACTGATTTAAAGGTAGCCTGTGTAAAAACTGGCTATGTTTTCAATCCTCTTTGTCTTTAGTTTTACTAATTTCTAATATGGAAACAATACTCTTGCTTTCTTTTCAAGAAAGGTGTATGTTTTATCCTCAAAGTATTTTTAAAAGGAATCTTTCAAACTTTTTGAAAGTTTACAACATTTCAAATAAACCTATAAAATCATTTTGACCTATTCAAAAATGGACACTTCAGAAAACGAGACATTACTTTGTTGTTTCTCTCATTTTGAGGGAAAGTTTGCACTTGCCCTTCATACACTTCATTTTATTGAGAAGGAATATAGCTTGTTAGACTAGGGAGACTGATTTAAGTTCTCTAAACCTCAGTTTCTTTACCTGAAAAATGGGACTAATAATCATATTCACACTATAGGGTTAATGCCAAGGATCTTTATAAAACTCAGAAAATGTGTGCTACTATTATTAGTACTCTTGTCTTGGTTGTGGCTTAAGAATGCTTTACAGATATAAATTAGTGGATGCTAAAGCAGAACAGTTTTAAAATTGTGGTAAAATAAATGTAACTAGAAGAGAACATTTGAATAGATGAAATATTATCTATAACCCGCCTCCCCCTCAAAAAAAACACTATTTAGCCTCTACTTGTTATCCGTATTTCAAGAGGAAGATTTCATAGGTTCCCATGGAAGGGAAAACTTAAAGCACTAGGTTAATCAATAAAATTACAGTTGATACTTAATATATGCTATGATTGCTTACATACAATTTTATCTGACCATACAAGATTATTGCTTTTTAAGGAAGAACAATAATACATTAAATAAATACATATTTATGATAAGGATATTTTTGTGTTTGATGCCAGATTCTGCGAATCATGGAGTCCATTTGGGAGACTGAATCTTTGGATCTGTGTCTCCTGCCATATGGCTGCATTTCAACTGGTGACAAAATAGGTATGTGGTTCCCTCAGGAAATGAATATAGCACTCAGCTAGCTTTAAAGGATCAGAGTTCCTTCAAAGTAGGCATTTTATAACTGAAAAATTACAATCATAGTCCACAAAAACAAATGAAGAAAATGTTCCCAGGCTGGTGACTGGAGCCTCAATTTAATATGGTTATACTGAAAATACATGAATGCATGACTCAGACCCTGGTGACGATACATGGAAGTGATTCTAGTAAGATCTTGTCCCCTCCTTCTTCCTTCTCTAACTCTATACTTAAGCTCATTTCATTACACATTATACTTCTCTTTCATAAATAACATAGAAAGATCTGTCACTTATTTTAATATCCCAGAATTCATATTATCAAAGTTATGACTGTTTTTATACCCATTTAACATATTAGTTTCAATCAAGTTTCCAATTATAAAACTGTACAAAACCATTTCCACATAACCCTGTAAATAAAAAAAAATTTTAAAAAGGAAAAGGCACAGGTTAGCAAGTGAGGAAGGAAAAGCTCAGTTTGTGTTCATTACCTTTCAAAACGAACCCTTTCCTCTTTTCATTCAGATACTGAAAGCAAGCCCCACACACCTTCCACATCCTCCTCCTCTTTTGCTTCCTCTTAAAAAAAAACAAAAAAAAACCAAAACACGTGAACCTGAAAAATAACCCTCTGGTTAAGAAAGCCCCATGCCCATCACTCAACAAAGACGTGACGTGGCCATTCCTCTCTGGTCAGGCACAAGGCACAAGCTTACATCAAACTTTGTGCACCCTCCTGTAGGAATGATCGAAATCGTCAAAGATGCCACAACAATTGCCAAAATTCAGCAAAGCACAGTGGGCAATACGGGAGCATTTAAAGACGAAGTCCTGAACCACTGGCTCAAAGAAAAATGTCCTATTGAAGAAAAGGTGAGTGCCTGCTTTTCCTCACTCGGAAGGCTTCTTTCAAGTTATCAACATAGAGTCACAGTAGTTTCATATTGTCCGAGATACAACCAATGTCATGCCTCCTGACATACTGGTGAAGTCCTTGACTTGTGAAGTCATAGGTTTTGAATGCTCTCCTCTGGGGACAAAGCATAGCTGCACAAAATGTCACTCAATTCAGAACTCCAAGGGCATATTTGCTTCCACTTTGGTTATCAGGAATGCTTTGCATAAAATTTGGTTCCATGAAATAATAATTTGTTAGCCTGTTTTCTGACTATTTTTGTTGTCCAAAACATATATCCTATTAAAGTAATTTATAACTTACCACTGCACTCTAAATTGTAAATTATGAATGCTGAAAATGTCATTCCACCACTCCTCTGAAATACGTATCTGAACCCTACACAAGCTGTGTGCTTAGGCTGTTTAGGTTCTGATGCAAGGGGTTAGCTCTCCTTGTTTGCATAGTTAGTAGCCTTTTGGGGAGGAAATATTATTAGCAGCATTTATTAGTCTGCTATACATGCTGGTATGTTAGCCCATGAATACTTTAAGTGGTCACAAGCAAAACATATGTTCATTAATGAAAAAGAAATTATTCTGGGTTCCAGTAGTTATTGGCAAGTGATGCATGAAGAGGAAGTGAACCCTTTGATTAAATTATTGCTGCCCTTTCACTCTTGGTTCCTCCTCATGCTTTTGTGATTCATTGTATCGTCACCTAAAATATAAGTAGTACAATGAGAAACATGAATGAAACATGAGATGAAATCGAACACAACTAATGTGTCCTCTGAAAATGGTTCCCAGAATAGTGTCTTTTTCGAAGTCATTTGTAATAGACTCCTGAAGCTCTTTGTAGTTAGAACACAACTGACATTCATATGTATTTTTATTAGTTTCAGGCAGCAGTGGAGAGATTTGTTTATTCCTGTGCTGGCTACTGTGTGGCAACCTTTGTTCTTGGAATAGGTGACAGGCACAATGACAACATTATGATCACAGAGACAGGTAAGTTTGTATCTTATATTTTTCATGGTGGTGGTAAAATATACATACCTTCAAATCGACCATTTTAACCCATTTTAAGTGTACAGTTTAGTGGCATTAAGTACCATCACAATGTTCCACAACCATCATGATCATCCATCTTCCAGAACATTTACATCTTCCCAGCTGAAACTCTGTACCCATCGATTGCTAACCCCTCATTCCATCTTCCCCCAGCACAGAGGAATTTTTCAATGAAGTTCAAGGTTGGAGTACATATCTAGAAGTCATTAGTGTGTAGGAACACAGATGTTATGATCACCCTAGGGAGGACCTAGGGGTAAGAGTAAGAGAAGGAAAAGTTCAGCACCTAAATGCTTTTACTCATTACCTTTCAAAACCAACCCTTTCCTCTTTTCGTTCAGGAATACTGAAAGCAAGCCCCACACACCTTCCACATCCTCCTCCTCCTCTTTCTCTTCCTCCTAAAAAACCAACCACATGAACCTGAAAAATAGCCCTCTGGTTGAAAAAGTCCTCCACTCAACAAAGACTTGGCATCCTCTCTGGTCAGGCATGAGGCACCAGCTTATATCAACCTGTGTGCACCCTCCTGTAGGAATGATCGAGACCGTCAAAGATGCCACAACAATTTCCAAATTCAGCAAAGTACAGTGGGCAACACAAGCACATTTAAAGACGAAGTCTTTGAATATAGAGTAAGAAAAAGAGATATAGGAAATTAAATTTCAGAAGGTAAAGTCAGAGTAGTTCTCAAGCTGGGATAGGATCAGGTCCCAGAAGGCAGTGAAGGCGGCCATAATCAACAGTGTCAGATGTTGAAGAGAAGCAACCATGAAAATATATAGATATCCTTAAATCTGAAATGCTGCACCTGCCTTACCACAGTGACAGTGGTCAGTATTGGCTACCACACCATACATTTTTTCTTTAAGAAATCTGGGCTAATTTAAGAGTAGAGTCTGGAAAAACACCCACTTTGTGCAAATCAAAAGAGATCACACATTTACAGAATATATATATAAATATATATATAATACATATATGTCTGTATGTCTATATATATATATATATATATATACATGATAAAGGACTACACAAATGAGAAGACACAGGGGTAATTGTAGTGGTGGGTGGCAGTAGTGGAAATTGACCCAAAGGAGACTCAAAATGATTTCTTTCTGCTGTGCTTCTCAAAAGTGAAACATTCTATCTGGAGTTATATAAATAACATAAGAGAATCGTGGGCATAGTGATGATATATTAACCAGAGAGCTTTTCATTTTTATTTCTAAGAATATTTCTGAGCTTAGAATATTGTCATTCAAAGAATACCGTAAGGCTATAAAAAACACACTTAGCTCAGAGAATGCTTTGTGGTTACTACTACACACACCTGCTGAGTCAAAAATATCACAAGCTGATAAAACAGTGCAAAAATATCTCTTTTGCTCAAGATAGCTCATGTTCCGGCAACATGAAAATATTTCAAGAAATAAGCATACTAGAGTGTTGTTACAAGTATGTAAAAACATAAAATGATGTCAGACATTTTCTCCTCTTAAGGAAATCTATTTCATATTGACTTCGGGCACATTCTTGGGAATTACAAAAGTTTCCTGGGCATCAACAAAGAGAGAGTACCATTTGTGCTAACCCCAGATTTCCTGTTTGTGATGGGAACTTCTGGAAGGAAGACAAGCGTATACTTCCAGAAATTTCAGGTAAGTGGTCTCCCTCTTGACCTCCTGCTGCAAACACCCACCAGACAGCACCTACAGCACAGGGCAGCCCCCGCTTCTTGTTCAACTTTGAGGTTCTTCTCGTCTCCACCTGTCCCCTTCTGGTGTGACCATCTCAATTTCTTTCCCATCTCCCCTATTCGCTCTGCCACTATAAAATGATGCTTTTCAGTAGTCCAGTCACCTAAAACCAAACAGTGAAAGTCTTCCATAATTCTGGAAGCTGGCAGATACAGAACACCAGGACGACACAGGCACTGAAGAGAAGACATTAGGCAGGAGCCTCTTTAAGCAAGCTTTGTCTTTGAGTATTTATCTAGAGAATTCCGATTTTACAAAAAGTTTTCAGGGCTCTCAAACAAT
This sequence comes from Solenodon paradoxus, assembly GCA_004363575.1. Classification (NCBI taxonomy): domain Eukaryota; kingdom Metazoa; phylum Chordata; class Mammalia; order Eulipotyphla; family Solenodontidae; genus Solenodon; species Solenodon paradoxus. Next base: position 50,163 of record RJWH01001394.1, read on the forward strand.
TTTGAGTTTCTCTTGATGCACTTGCTATAGATGTGTGTTTAGCAAATTACAAACACAGGGAATTCTTGTTACACCACTGTATGCTTGTCTCTTTTTTGTAAAGGACAGTTTTTTCTCTCACTTGAAATCTTGTTAACCTGCCTACAGGTTCTTCATAGAGCTCTGGCTTGTCCTGATTATCTATAAAAAGACTCCTGTACGGCCCACCCATCTCCCCGGGAGTGTTCATATTCTACTTCCTTTTTCATTCCTTCTTGGTCTACATACACTTTTGACTATCAAATATTTCAACTACTCAAGGAGTAAACATTTTACACTTGCACATTTAATAGCTGCAAATGAACTTAAATCAGAAAAGCTGCATTTACTACTGTAATATACCTGACCTCTAGTCATGCAAACGCAAATATCAATAGAGGTAAAGAGTGATAACTTCATATATCACTTGCCTGGAGTTTCCATTAAATAGTAATGCCCCTCCCCAACCCTTTTGTGTCTCATAAACATGGTTTGCTTTACTCTCAGTATTTCAAGACCGAATCTTTTTCCGACTCTTTTTGAGTCCTGTGTTATCCCAGGGAGACAATATAGGTCTTGAAATTGAATTGAAGTGGAACTAGGATATCTTGTTTTGAAACCTGACTGCCTTGTTTGTTCTGGCTGGTTTTCGATTTAGTCATCACAGGACTTAACCTCCCACAGTTTCAGGTATCTTGATAGAGAAAGAGAGATCTCTGTGACCAGATGGACTTAGGATTTTTAATGTGTTTTTCTGTGTTAACTCAACTGGTTTCAGACTATTTCCAGTGACTTGACACATTTCAGTCCTGTTTTTCTTTAAGGTTAAAAAAATCACATATTTTGAGAACTTCCTAGAATAGAAAAATGGTTTAAAAAAAGGAAAACCTGGAAGAATTTCACATTTAAAAAGGTGACCACACTCAGTTCTTCTTTCCTGGAGGTGGGCTTCATCTGACTAGCTTCAAACAGCACCCTGCATCTGAAGAATCAGACACAGGAATTGGAACTCACTAACAGGCTCACCTTGTTTCTGTAGCTATGCTCTTATACTCTTCCTTTTGCCAGTGATTTTCCTCAGTGATTTGTCCCTCTGCCCTGATGCCTACAATATTCCATTGATCCTCATAGTGCCCATGTCAGCTCTTAAAACCCCAGAGGGCTTTCCCCTTAGATTTCTTTGTTGGTGTTAAGTTTCAAATTATTCTTTAATGAAGATTTGGAGTAAGGGGCAGTCAAGGAGAGGTCGCCTTTGCTTGTCAGACAGCTGACACCCAAAGCAACAAATCTCTGCAGTGAGTCTTTGCAGTCTCTCCTCTTGGTCTGACAGCGTTTCTCCATCCTTTATGACCAAAGCTTATTTTCAAGCCATTAAAACCTCTTCCACTAAAGCTACATCCAGGTAGTGCACCCCACTAAAATCACACCTTTATAAATTTCATTTATGTGTGCATATATTTTGGAATGCTCACATACTATTTAAGTGACTATGAATATATGCACTTTGAGCCTTAAAGACAGCACAGCATGACATTGTGGTCGAAAATCATAGACAAACCTGAGTTTGAACCTTGTCCCTGCTACTTAACAGCTGTGTGTGTGTATATGTGCGTGTGTGTGTGTGTGTGTGTGTGTGTGTGTGTGTGTGTACAAATCACTTATCCTTTAGAACCTCCCTTTTCTCATCTATAAAGTGGGACTATTACAGCTACCTCACTTAGTTATTTTGATGAACTATGTAGAATTCACCTTAGCCCAGTGCCTAGATCACATCAGAAGTTCAATAAATAGGAGCTGCCACTGTTATTTACATCACAAAGGGTTTTCAAACTTTGAAAACTTGTAAGTTGAGAAGCCCTTTTTGAAATGAGATCTCAGGCAGAAGTGTCATTTCTAAAACATGAAAAAGCTTTCTTCTGCTTAAAGAGCAAGTGGTATCTAAATTCCAGCTGTCTATTCCTCCTCTCACACTTTCCCATCACCCTCACTCAAAACAGGGAAAAGGGTGAACACTAGAGTGTTAAAATATATGTAAGCAGAGTTTCTGATGCTTCCAGCTTGACAAAGATGAGCAGATTTTTATCATTTGACTCAGACCTTGTGATAATTTATTGTTTTTGCATACTACTAAGCCTTCTAGAAAGATTCTATCTCTTAGTTCATATCCCCCTTTTTGGAGATAAAGTTCCTTAGGATTAACGAACACTTGTCTAAACTCTAAATAGTAGCTCAGGATCTTTGTATAATAAAGTTGCCATTTTTAGATAAGCTGGAAAATGTTGTATATATTTACATTTTGAATTAAAAGGCGTCCTCATCTCCAGTGAATTCCTAATTTTGAATTGATAAGGTTAATTAAAGCATGCAGTCTATTTGAATAACCAGTTAGAGAGGGCTGAACCACTTTTGGAAAAAGTGTGAGATGAGCCTTCCCCTCCTAGACTACAAGCAACGTCTGCAGTGACCAGAGTGTGGAAGAAAGGGGGACTGAGAGAGGAGGGGACTGCTTTGTCCCACCGCTCTCTTCTTTCCAAGGTAGCTAGCTTAGCTCAGAATCATATTCATAAGCTATTTCTAGAAGAGGGGAGAGTTCAAGGACAAGCTGTAATTACACAGAGACACACAAAATCAAGGCCTGCTATTTGAACCAAAGAGTATTAGTTAGCTTTTGGGGCAGCATCCTACACACAGAAAGCTAAACAGATTATTTTTTAATGATGATGCTTTTGGTTAATAAATTCTCCCTAGGAAGATCTCTTCCTTACTGAAGAGATTAAAAAGCAAGCAATATTTTATCCACTAGTAACTTATTGTAGAGGCAGTTGGTTTTAAATTCCACTCAACCATCATATAACCTATATTACATGCACACAATGTCATTCATTGGCAAAGGGAATTTGGCTTCCCATTTATTTTTATATAAGGATGTGGGGTTTCCTTTAATGTAATTTTAAAAGTGGTGAATGAGACAAACAAAAGTCAGCAAAATGTTACAAACAGCTGGACGGGTGCCCCCACGTGGCTCAGGCAGCGAAGGCGGCTAAGATGCAGACCATGTAAAGCCCAAGGACTTGCACCACCCTGGCTGGTGAGGGGGCTAGGGGGTGGGGAATAAACCTGAAAATAAATAAATAGCTGGAGGATCAAGAAGAGTCACTTTTCAAAAACAACACTGCTGTTTTCTTAGTATTTTTCCCTCATTCTAATATATATTTGATCTCTGGGAAATTTGTGAATCAGAATTTGGTTTAAAACTACATTTAATAAATAAATACGCTGTCATTCCCTTACTTAAAACTGTGAGTGGCTTTTCATCTCATTGGAATACAATCTAAAGTATCTAAACGAAGCTGAAAAAGATGTGTGCTGTGGGGCCCTTGCCCTCTCCAAGCTCAGCCAGGGCCTTCTCCCCACATTCTCTCCCTGGGGTTACACTGGCCTTCCTCCCCATTTCCACCTTCCAGCTGTTCCACCTTGTGGACCTTCTCCCTAGAATGCCCTTCGTGCCTTTGAGGTCTCAGCTTAAATGTCATTCCTCAGAGCCGTCTTCTAAACTAGGTCCTTCCTCTTATGTTATTCTTTGTCACAGCACCCCTTCCTCCCACCTCGGGCGTGTGTCCTATGACAGCATGTAATTATTCATACTAGTCTGCTGTTTGTCTGTCTCCAGACTGCAATCTCGGTGCAGCAGGGCATGTGAGCCCTAAGCCCCTCATGTGGGGCCTGAGATCTAAGAAGCACTTGGCAGCTGTTTACTGAGTGAAGGCGTGAATGGTGGCAGGCAATTCCTGCATTGGGCTGGAGTTGGATGAGACCAGATAACCTCTGGGGTTTCTTCCTCCCCTGTAATACATTGTATTCTATACATTTGTGAAGTAGTAACTCAAGTACCGACTGACAAATGGCCACATGTGAACATGAATAAGCCTTCAAGATGCCAGTTAAACATTCATATACCAGTAGAGAAAGAAAACCTAATTATGAAACCTAATGTATTAAATAATATAAGTAAGTGTCATATGGTGCCTGTTCACATTTTTGTGGAAATTTCTTCACTGACATAACCATTACAGTCTTTTCCCGATCAAAACAGAGAGTCACCCCAAGAGAACAGGACATGCAGTATGCACCTGTTGTATACATTCAGTACAGACAGTTTTCAGGAGCAAGAACAACTTGGCCTCATATGAACTGACATTTTGAAGACACGATCTACACACTGTAGGCACTGAGCAAAACTCTGTCACATACAGCTGAAGAAATGAGGGAAGCCAAATAACATCTTTCCCAGCGCTTCTTGAGAAAACGGGCAGTTTGATGAGCCAGCATACTTAAAAGGCACTTGCCCCTGGATATCACTCTTAAGAAGCATTTTATAGGAGAACAGTCTGGAGCCATCTCACTTTTATTTTTATCCAGGATGCCAGTGTTATGAGAACCCTATCTGATTTCCACCGATGGCCACCTTCTCACTCTGCAGGGCACACACAGGCCCTCAGCCTGCAGGTTCAGCCCCTGACTATTCTCCATGTGGAGTCCCGACTCCGTTTTTTAAGCCTTCCTTCAACTCAAATCCATCTCTGCTGTTTTCTATCTCTTATCTTGGATCCCTCATTGTTTTCACCAGGGCCCTATTTGTTAATCCACTTCTAGAAATGGGGCCCTTTCCTGTTCCCTCCTATCATTTGCCTTGTTGGAAACTCAAGTACTTTTCTTCACCCCGTCCTTGGTGACTAGGGACCACAGAGATCTCTCCATCTAAGGATTCTTCTGAGGACTGGCCTTCTAGCATTACTTCCATCCCTTCTCCCTGACTGTTTCCTTGTGTGGCAGCCCCTGCACTTGTCTGCACTTGTAACTGTCTCTATCTATAGCCTAACAGGCTGGGTTTTCTCAATCTGCTCTTCTTGTAGTCACCAGGCCCTGGTCTTCCATATCCAAAATAGGACATTAATTTAAACACACTTATTAAATAGCCTTGACATTTCAAGCACAAAGAAAGTTCAAGTATGGCCCTTGGCAAAGCAGGGTGTCTTTGCATCATTATTGTTGTTCTCTAATTCATGCTGTTGTGAGGAATGTTGCCCCAAATTGAACTTGTTTTTGCAGATGAAGCATTTATTCCTCATATATTTGCCTGTTCCGGGCTCAGGCAGCACAGAGCACAGACTCAGTTCCAGCACTTACACACATGTACTACCTTGTCTGAAAGATTTCAACAAGGGTTTGCTAAGGGAACCATGAATCCTGCCAGAGAAGGTGAGCAAAGGACTGTGGACTAAAGGGATGTTTTTATCAGGTCCCTAAGACTAAGTTCAATTTTATTTTGCCAACCAGATACAGGGAGGAGAAAGAACATCCAGGTAAAAAGAACAATGTGAGTAAGAGCATGAAGTTAATATTAGTTTCACTATTTAGGAACAAAGAGAACAATTGTTTGGTATGGATGGAACATACTTATACATGGAAATATGTAGTGGAGTTTGAGTCAAGATAGGAAATTGGAGTCCATTTTGAAGCAGAGCACAGGTTGGACTGTAGAGAGCAAAGCAAAGAATAATTTGGAGTTCAACTGATTAATCACAAATTACTGTCACAAAAGTCTATATAATAGTATATGGGGAGAGATGAAAAGTTTAACTGTACATTTTCTCATAGTATACTGAGTTGATAAAGGGTCCCCTCCTGAGATTTTTGCACCCTGGCTCACTAAATGGGTTCATCCAGGTCTGAAGTCCTTCAATACTTCACTCTGTCTCCACATTATCCATTGGTCAAGAATTAACTATTTGTTGGAATTTGAATACGTTGGTGTGGTATCTCCCCCAGATATGGACTTGTGTAGAGTTGTAGAATTGTTGGGACTTAATTGTTGGGACTTGGATAAGCTCACCAAATTTTATCATTTTCTGGGAAAAGATATGAGCTCAAGACTAGGAAGATGGCCTTGGGTTGGATTTATGTATTTAACTCACCAGCACGAGGTGTCAGGAAGTGCTAAGATACTAGATCCTGTTTCTTTTAAACATTTATCAAGAATAACCTTCCAACTGGCATCATTCTCTCAATATTTTGTCTTCTTTAGAGAATTGTTTTGTCTTTCATAAGGATATTTTCAAGGATATTATTTACCATGGTATAAAGTATACTCTAAGATCCTCTTGCAAAATTTCTACCAGGTTTTAGTTTCTAGAAAAGCTGTTTCTCCTAAACAAATAGTTTCAAAAATCTTATGAAAACTGGATCAAATAACAGATTAGATTTTCTTTTTGGCTACAGATATATTTGAAGACCACCCATAGCATGTATATAGAATTTATGTTATATAGTTTTAGATTAATCTCTTTTCCAAGCCTATTGCAATTTTCTTTGATTTTCCCTTCCTTTTTTTCTACCCATGTCTAAGTAATGTTATTTTGAATATTGTATATCCAAATAATCCACCTTCAATCCTTTTTGGAACAAATCTAAAAGATAAATAAACACACACACACACACACACACACGCGCACGCACACCCCTACAGTCAGGCTATTAGAATATCTGACTAAGTAGAACAGCTTGATTGTAACCTTTAGTTTTCTAGTGAGCATTACCTAAATATTTGAGAAAATGGCAGTACAGCTCTTTCTCCAGTAGTCAGGGGTAGTCTGAGAATCATTTTTTAAAAGTGCTTAAAAAAAAATCACAATGCACACTCAACAAATCCATGTCTGGATATTAGACCCACTCTTCTTTCAGATTTACAGAAAGTGCCCCTTCCTGTAGTATTAGGTTTGCTAACCTCTGTGCTGCCAATATTACTTCTAAAGACATTGCCTAGCCAAGCTGTAAATTATTATAAAGAACAAAATCCTCTGTCTTTAACTGAAATATTATTTTCCTCCTGTGTCTCCATCCTTTAGCAGACAGAGAGCGCATCACTACTTAGGTAAAGTGAGAAAATTTATTTTCATTGATGCACATTTGTGAGTTTTCTCTCTCTTTCTCCTCTTCCCCCTTAGTCTTAGGTATTTTTTCCCTGGAGTTTCTATTTCATGGTCTTGAGGTTACTTCCTCTTTTCTGTGGTTATGTGCAGTAATACTTCATTTCCAATTTGTTTCCAGATGAGAACAGAGGAATTTAGTTTTAAGAAAGAGTAGGCCTATTCTATATGACCTTGTACAGTCTAAAGCAGATCATCAGTTTTGAGTTTGCTGATCTGGTAAGCTGGGCCCGTTAGCAGAACAAGCCAAAGTTTCAACCCTGAGGTGGTAATGGATTCCTTTGTTCCGAAGACTTGTGTGAGAGGTGGCTTCGTGAAAAGCAAGTCCTTTGCTTTGGTATTACATGCTATAGTTAAGGCATTTGAATCAACTATGAAATTAACACGAGATGTACTATGTAGACTCCATTATTTATCAGATACAATGCATAGTGTTATAGTCGGAGGCATCAGCAAAAATACAGTGTTCCCCACATTCACGCAAATTAAGAAATACATTAAACCAAGCCCCTGAAATCAGATTCTTCCCTTATGCCTTCATCTCTGCTCAATAATATAAAGGTTTCAAGGGGCAGTTGAGAAGGACAGAGGGAGGTTGTTTGAGGCCAATGACAGGTTGGTCTGGAAGAAGAGAAAATTCTGTTGCTACATCCAGTAACTTCTCTGTTCTGTGCTTCCCCTTGAGGTCCCCGAGCCACATCCTCAGCGTTCTTCAAACCACAGGTCTCTGGGCCAAGGCAACATGCACAGACCCCATGACTGAGTATAAAGGACAGAAATGAAACTTCTGGGGCTTGAGTGGGTGGAACAGTGCTCAGCTGTGCCCCTTAAAGCAGGAGAAGCACCAGCAGATGGAGCCAGTGTGCCCTGTGTGTCCTTCTCCCTACTCACCTCCCAGGGCCAGCAAAGCCAGCCCACCCTGCCTCTCCACCCTGGTGGGAGCGAGGCTTCTCTCCCAACCCAACCCAGCCCAACCCACCTCACCACCTCAGTCTTTTCTATCTGAAGTGACATTTGGGACAAATGGTCTAGAGCGGAAGGTGACCCCCTCAGCACTGAGAAGTGTGTGTTCAGTCAGGCAGCGTCTCATACACTACGCATAGCCAAGCACTTATGTATCACTTAAATCTCACCACAAACATATGAAATGTGTATTGTTAGTATTCTTATTCTACACCTGCGGAAAATGAGGTCCAAAGAACTTTTCTCATGACCCACAGCTCACCGACAATAAAGCCAAGATTTGAATCCAGGCAGTGAGGAGTGAATCTGTGCTTTTATCCACTGCTCCACACTGGTTTTAAGCAAACGGGTCATTACATCTGAGCTGAGTCTCTTAAGTCTGTACAGCCACAAGGAATTTGGACACTGTGTCTGGCAAGTATGGGACATGCAGTTAAATTTGAATATGAAGCTTCTTTCTCCTAGAAGTAACCCTTGTATGTGAAAATCAGAACTAACTGAAAACATCAGAGCCAGCAGACATTACTAATCTATATGTGGGATGTCCTTCATGAGAAGCAGAACAGTCCCTTTCCTTTAACAGGTCTCTGTGTGCTACAGCAATTGGTGAATCAGTGGGTTGTCACCTAAAAAATATTTATTGAGCACCTATGGATTGTTGTAATGACTTGACCACCAGATGAATTTTCCTTCTCGAAGATTTTCTATTAAAGACTTTGACCACACAGTGGGCTCAGACAGTAGGGGTTTGCCTGGAGCCTCCAGTGTACAGAGGATAGAAAGTTAAAAAAATCAGAATGTACTCTAATTCAAAATCAAAAGCCATCTCCATCTATGTATGCCCCTTGTGAAAAGTGTGTGAATTGGAAAATTAATGAGACTGTTGCCTAGGGTGAAGTCTGCCCTTAGGCCATGTAATTACCAAGAAGTGAGAGACCTCCATGGGGCCCATAGATAACCAAAGGAAATGATTTCTGCACTTAAGTGGAGTTGTCAAGAATGCAAGAGCACTAATGCCCTGGGGATGTTTCCAGGGTACAAGCAATGCCAGGGCTGTCTCAGGAAGAGCTGAGTATTTTAAGTCTTTTGAGTTTCCCACTTCAGGGTGAGCGGAGAGGAGATGCCCAGTCATTCACCCTCCATGGTAAGGAAGAAGGAGCACTAACATTTATTGGACCCTCGATATATACTAGCCTTTCTGCAAGGCAATTTCTAAGTCCTGTCTCACTTTAAAAATGCCAGACTAGTTCATGGGTTTGTTACTGGTACACAGTGACATATGCATGGCCCAGCCTTGACATATAGAATGAAGCAGGCACGGCCACCATTATCCTTGCAGCTACTGGACAAGTGCAAATGAAACCGGCAGCTAATATGCAGGTCAAAAGAAAATTCACTAACATTTTGCCCAGTAAATTCATATTAGTTTTTCTGTATAGATTGTGTTCATTTACCAAAATGAGGTTATACTACATGTGTTGTTTTACACCTGCTTTTTAACTCAAAAACGTTTACATGCTTATTCAGTGTTGTTCTGCAGCATCATTCCAATAGTTACAGAACATTTCATTGGAGACACATCCATTAACTTTTTGATCAGTACCCTATTCTAGGACATTTAGGTTGCTTTCAAGTTTCCATGATTTTAAACAACCCTTATAGATAAATTGCTCAAAATTATCCACTTTCTTTAAAGGTAAATTCCTAGCATGGGAATTGCTGGATAAAGGATCTAAACATTGTTAAAGTCAATCTTTTTGAGCTATAATTCACATGCAGCATATAGTTCTTTACATTCTGACAAATGCATCAGTATGTCACCACCACCACAATTAAGCTGTACAACATTTACAAGCATTTTAAAGCTTTTGATGTATTTTACCAAATTGTCTGCTAGTAAAACTATGCCCAATCCCATCTACCATCAGCCTACAAAAGGCAAACTGAGTTTTATCATTAAAAAATTTAAAAAATATATATTTGGTAGATGAATGTTTCTGCCTCAAGTGAAATTTATTTGATTACTAATGAGGTTGCATATTTTTTCTCATGTTTCTTATTTATGTCTTAAAACGTGAATTCTTCCTTATATACTTGACCTTTATTTCTAGTCAACTACTTCTTTCTTACTGATTTGTAAAAGCTGTTGGAGGAGTAAAAGTGATCTGTCATATTGCAAATGTTTTATCATTTGCCTCTTTTAACACTGTTTACAGCTTTTTTTTTCTCAAAAGTTTGCATTGTCTATAATCTATTTTTTCCTTTTTGATTCTACCTTGGAAGTCATCTTCATAAAGTCTCACTGCAGGATTGTTTAAATATTTGTCCCTTTTACATTTAAATCTGGAATTCATCTGGAATTCATTTTGGTATATCACATGGAATAAACATTCTTTTCCTCCCAAATGATGAATACTTGTACCAGCCCCATTTATTAAATATTAGCTCTTTCCCCCACTAACTTGAGAAGTCACCTTTATTATATTTATTATGTTCTTAGATATATCTCTCACCTTTCCATTCTATCACACAAGTTTTCTTCTCTCTTTTCTTGGTTAAGAATATTTCACACGGTCTTAAATATTCAAGTTTTATAATATATTTTAATATCTAGTATGGCAAGCATAGTTTTTCATGTACTTTTTCAAAAATGTTCTCTCAGGACCTAATTATTCCAGATGAACTTGAAACCATATCTATGTTTAACTATCCAATAGGAATATTTATTTAATTTAATTATACTTCTAGATTAACCTGAGAAGAATTTACATCTTTATAACAGGCAGTCTTTGCACTGAGGGACACGTGATGCTGTTTCATAGAGTTTGTTTTCTTCCATGTGTCTCAGTAAAGTTTTACAGCTTTTAAAACTGGATTCTGCATGTTTTATGTGTTTGTTATCATGTATAGCATCAGCTTTTTTTTTATTACACTTTCTAATTGGTAGCTTTCTATTTATTACTTTTTAAAAAAGCTAGGATTACCTTTACTTTTCTGATTTTATACTTTGCCTTCTTTTTTGGTTCTCATTATTCAGAATGATTTCAACTTGTAATTTCAGATAATTCTTCACATTGTTACATTTTAGTAATGTGTTACTTTTATTAAAACCTAGAGTGGATTTTAATACAGTACCTTATTCTAAACTACTCTTGCAAGTTTGGAATAAACTGTATTTATCTATGGTCTGTTACTATTAACATCTTTCTCAGAGGTTTATTTGAAATATTTATAACTGTAATCATTAACTTTAGTGTTTTTTACATGCACTCTTTTTCCAGTGATTATGTGAAGGTTGAGTTATTCTTATATTGTTAACCTGGGAATCTGGCATCTTTTTCTATGCTTTAGAACAACTTAATGGCATAGGCATGCTTATTGCCTAATAAATATACTTAGCTCTCTTATATCCCCTGCTCCCAGGCTACTGGAGAAGGCACCAGCCACAGCAATCTTTAAAAGCCCTCTCTCATTTTGAATACACTCATTTTGAATACAAATTCCAAATTTTTATTAAAATTCCAAAGTTTAACTATTTTGAGAATCAGTGAAAAGTTAATTCATCTGTTTTTTTGTTTTGTTTTGTTTTGTTTTTAAAGGAAAGATGCACGAATAAAGACAAGCAGGCAGGCAGGCAGGAAGACAGAAAGAGGAGGAAGAAGCCCTTTATTTTATTTTCATTCAGTGTTCATACTGGTTGTTTCTCCCTGGGCCTGAAACACGAACCCAGGGGTACATGGTCTGTGCTTCTTCAGACGCAATTAACTGACCTAACCACTGTTCCACTAGGGTGCACCTCATCTGTTTTTTAAGAATAGGACAAGTTGTAAACGAAAGATGAAAGCTAAATCTCGAAATGCTATGTAAGCCATTGTTTCTCTTGATCCCAATAACTCCTGGCAAAATTACTTATGCTTATGTAAAGTTTATGGTTTCCAACATGTTGTTCAAAAATGATCTCATTTCTCTTTCAAGACTACAGAAATGTCCACCATCACCTTCCTAGGTAAGATTGCAGTAAAAAGGTCAAGTTAGAAATAAGATGGAAGTGACCTGTACCAATTACTTTTCCTTAAGCACACTTGGGTATGCGCAACTACACTAAAGTATTTAAGAGACTGTGAAAACAGGTTATGTTTTCATTGTTATTCATCCAAGTCAGGGGACCTACCTTCTTTGTGCTGGGTTTCCTTGACTAGACAAGGTAATGCTGCATAAATTCCATTACAGCCCAGTGGTCTTCAACTTACTTAGCTACTGCATCAGAAACACAGCATTTTCTTCTCCTTTATCCAGGATGTCTGTGTGAAGGCTTATCTAGCCCTTCGTCACCACACAAACCTGCTGATCATCCTGTTCTCCATGATGCTGATGACAGGAATGCCCCAGTTAACAAGCAAAGAAGATATTGAATATATTCGGGATGCCCTAACAGTAGGGAAAAATGAGGAGGATGCAAAGAAGTATTTTCTCGATCAGATTGAAGTTTGCAGAGACAAAGGATGGACGGTGCAGTTTAACTGGTTCCTTCATCTTGTGCTTGGTATCAAACAGGGAGAGAAACATTCAGCCTGATACTCTGAGCTACAGGATTAAAAACAGGTTCATTTTCTAACGCCTTATATCAACAGGTCAGTCATTGAACTTGGATTTAAAATGTAATAGAGCATTGTGAGAGCTGGTACTTCAGAAATGTAACTCTGTTCCTAGCTGAACTCTTCACTGGAGAAAAATATGGGCATGGCCAACAGCATAAGTAATGCTCAGTTTAGTCTTATTTGCAGGTTTGTTTTTTACTTATTTGTCTCAGTGGTATTGAAGAACATTTAATGTTTAAGTGACTAATCTCATTGTGTTTGATGTTTTGACTGTCTTGTTATTGAATACTTCTGGAAACTGTTTAGAATAATTGGTGACATCTATTTTCATACAGATGTAGTGTCCATTTTAGCTAGCCTGATGTGCTTCAAGCTCTTTGCAGAAAAACAGACTAAGGTTTCTGTCATTCCTTCAATGACGCTGCCCAATGTCCCTCAGAGTCTGCGGATGTTAATGATTTCTAAAAGGAAGAAAAGCAAATTATCTTTTCAGTGTCATTTGTAAGGAGGTTATTTTACAGTGTATAACTGAGACGCGCAAACACCAAATAGAAAATCTGAATCCTTGTACCTGGTCGTTCTCTGCTGTCGAATTCCAGGGTTTGAATAGAAAAAATAACAAAGGAGACCATTTGTCTCAACTCTACCCACAGAATGAATTTTCAAGTATAATTATAGCCTTCTTAGCACAGAAAGAGGGAGTCACTCAAGGGGCTTTATTTTTTCCTTTACATTTTCCTCCCTCCCTTCCTTCCTATCTTCCTTCTTCCTCAGCTGCTACCCTCCCACGCCTCTACCCAAGGTGGGAAGTTTGCAAAACAGCTTTACCTTAAAACTCAAAAACTAGCTGAAAAATAATTTCTCCTTTGGTTTTACTAGAATTTGAGGTACTTATTTGTAAAGAGTTTAAAGAATAACATTAAAGGAGACATTCAGAAAATAAGAATTCATTTCCAAATGCCTGAATTTAAAATTTTGATCTGAGCAGTTTTTCTTTTTTTAAATGGAAGATATTTTCATATCTAAAACACTCCAAGTTAGGAAGAACACTACGTGCCCTATCCATCTCTCATTTTTAGAAAACTTTTCAACTTGGACACATTCTTTAATTTCCTAAAAATAACAGAAATGTCTTCTTTAAAAAATTATTTTCATCTCTTGAATAGTGTTCTATTTATTAGGAGTACTGTTTAACCTTAGAGAAAAAAACTGTTATTTATAAAAATATTTTTAATTATATATAATTAATATTTTACATAGAAATAATTGTGTTAATGGTATCTAATGGTTTAAGTGTAATTGGATAATAGCTATTTAATTTTTTTTTAATTTTTAAATTTTTCTCAATAGATAACTATTTGACTTTGATGTAGCCCAAACTGTTCTTCATGTGTATGTAAAAATCCAGTGATTTTAACCCTGGCTACAATAACAACCAGGGATACCTTTTTTAATTTAATATTTATTGAAAAGCTTTGATTTACAAAGCAATATAAACTCTTACGTGCAGATTCCCCATTCATCAGATACATGACAACATGCCCTGCCCACAACCAGGTTACCAGAAGTTCTTCACCACTATCCATGGGACCCCACCACCACTTGCCCCCACTCCTACCCTGTTCTCTATTATAACCTCATTTCTATTGTTAAAATCCAAGGGTTGGTTTTTGCTTAGTCTATTCCTTTTTCTTCTTTTACATTCCACATATGAGTGAGATTCAGTATTTGTCTTTTTTATTCTGTCTTATTTCAGTTATCATAATCCTCTCTAGTTCCATCCATGTTTATATACAAATGATGGGATTTGATCTTTTTAATGGCTGTGTAGTATTCCATTGTATATATATATATATATATATATATATATATATATATAGACAGATAGATAGATAGATACAAATATGTGTATATACATCTACAGACATATATATATAGACAGATAGATAGATAGATACAAATATGTGTATATACATCTACAGACATATATATATATATATTTCACATCTTCTTTATGAATTCATCTGACAATGGGCACTTAGTTTCCAATTCTTGGCTATTAGAAATAATGCTACAATAAACATAGAGGTGTATATATCTCTGTGTGTTAATGTTTTTGTGTCTTTTTGGTAAATACCCAGAAGTGGCAAGATCATATGGGGTTTCCATTCTCAATTTTTTTAGGAACCTCCATACTGCTTTCCACAAGGGTTGCACCAATTTGCACTTCCACCATCAGTGTACAAGGGTTCCCTTTTCAGGGATACTTTTAAAAATACTCCTTTGAGCCCCTTTCTCATGTTATAATTTGATTCCTTTGGGATGAGGCCCAAACATCAATATTTTTAAGTACTCTAGATGACTCTAAAGTACAACCAGGGATAGAAAACTCTACATGGCTTTTGAAGATGTAGGTAACACTCCTTCCCTGCCCACCAAGACTTTCCCCAGCTCAAAAGTTTATCTAGAAAGAACACTTCCTTAACAACATGTCCTTGTGAAATCAGGCTGTATATCCTGTATAAAAGACGATGACCTGCAATGAAAAGCTTAGTCCTCTGTATTTCTGGAGGATGGATATTTTATGGCATTTTTAGACCAACAATTTATTACCTTTTTTTAAAGTAGGAGAATAGGAAGAATGATGCATTCTAATTCAGAAGACAATATTTGCATTATTCTTACAACAAATAGCCAAGCTCAGACCTTGCACAGATTCTCCTTTTTATTTGAATGCCGAAACAATTATCTTGATAGAAAAATGACAGAGGAATATATTCAGATTTAGTTTGTTAGCACATGTGCATATATATCTCCTCTTCAAATGAACAAGTTCTTTCATTTACTTCTATACACATAACACACATATAGCACAGATTGATTCTTCCATATTCCAATAAAGGTGTAATTTTAATTTTATAAACTTACAGATAAATAAAAATATCTTTGTGTGCATCCTTCCTTCACTGTTCCCCATGAATAATATGACTCACAATTTTTATATCTTGGAAAACATTCTAGAATTAGAGTCATCTTGCTATCAGGAGGAGATATTTGGGAACTACCCTCAACTCTATCTTCAATGCCAAACGAAAATAGAGATCACAAGTCAGATAAATAAGACGTAAGCATTTTTTATGTGTATCTAGGACTGGCTACTTAATTTGTAAAGCACAGTGAAAAATGAAAATGTGAGGCCTGTTGTTCAAAAAGTATTAAGAAATTCAAGAAAGCAACAGCAGAGCATTAAAACCAAGCACGAAGCCCTTCTGATCATGGGGCTGGGCTCTGTGTATCTGAATGATGACTTTGATGTTCAGTTTTATACTTACAGCATGTTTGTATAAGTGCATATAAAGCACCTGGATCAAATTATTGTTTCTGTTCAAATTCAAATACCTCATCTCCGTGACTATCCATTAGGATTTAAAACACTGGACCATCGTTCTTGGACTGAAACTATGACCACTAAAAGTAAAGTGGATGGTTTAGCTCCCTATGTTTGTACTTGACTCATTTTGATTATACTTTGGTGGTAAAAGTAAGGGCAAGGAGAGACATAATAGATAAAATATATGAATTCCTAGAGCAAAATCTTGACTTTTTAAAGAAGGTAACTTAAACAGATCTTTTACAGGAGATGATATATTCTTTCAGAAGGTTAGCTATAGGAATTCTGTAGCATAATTTGGAGGCTGTTAGTCCTATATAAATGTAAGTTATTCTTTTAAAATGAATCAAAAAAATTTAGAAAGTAAGGTTGTGGAGCAAATGCTGGCCTTTACTTAGTAAGCTAGTCTTTATTTGCCATAACTGAAATATACTGTCAACTATGTTTCATAATATAAAGAAAAAATTAAATTAATTTAGATTTTTAAGGTTATACTTTGTTTTCTGTTTAATCCCATGAGTTTATTCTGTTCAGTAAAATTAGTTCTAGTCTCAGTGCTTGTCTGCATATTCTCAAAGACTCACTTTCAGGACAGGTACTGGGAACCTGAAGCATACACTTGGTTAAAGTAGTCATGCAGAAAACATTGACCTTCCCTCTCTGGGCAGTTTGACATGTCCCACTTGTATATGCATTTTTAATTACAAATTGTTAAATGTAAACTTAAATTTTAAAGAAGAATCTGACATCATGTGTTCTCTGTACATGTCTTCTCATGTCTGAAAGGCCAGACATTCTTGAAATTAAAATTCTTTCCTTTAAGAAAATCTTTACTGAGTGCTCACTACCTACTAGACACTGTCCTAAGTACTAGGGATTAAACTATTAAACAAAACTGACTCAGTTTACATTCTTAAAGAATTTAAACTATGGTGGCAACAGCAGATATGCCATAATACTTAGCTGTTGTTAACTATTGAACTGTGTCCCCCTGAAAAGATATTTTGAAGTCCTAATGCCCAGTATGTGAATGTACCTTACTAGGAAACAGGTTCTCATCAAGTTCTGATGAGGTATTTAGGGTGGACCCTAGTCCAATATGGATTAAGATGTAGAGATTGTGTTGATGTGTGTAAAAGCCAAGAAGCACACCAGGGGATGTGGGGTGGAAGAGCGCCAAAGCTGGAAGACACAAGGAAGAATCCTCCTTTAGAAGCTTCCAAGAGGGCATGACCTTATCAATACTTTGCTTTCAGACTTCTAGCCTCTAGAACTATGAATGAATAAATTTCTATTGTTTTAGGCCACCCAATTTGTGGTACTTTATTACGGCATCCCGAGTAAGCTAATACAATGTCAATAATCAAGGTATTGTGGGATGTTTTTGTAGATGGAGAATCACAGAGTTTATGTAAGTAAACCTGTCTAATATTTTTTGCTGCTACAAAAATTATTTGATTGCATGTTTGTCACAATATGTGACAAAGTGCTAATATTGTTAATAAAAGCTCAATGATTCTGTAAATAAAATACAAATATCTCATCAGAAGATACTGAATTCATGAAAAAAATACACAAGGTCAATAAGCATATGATAGCAGACCCCATCCCATTATTGATTCAACAAATGAAAATTAAAATAAGTTCCTTTTCACAAAGGATTAGCAAAGGTTGGTGATAATTTTTGAGAAAGCGCTGCATTATACTGCTGAAAGCAGTACAAATTGCTAAACCATACATCGCATGGCGTTTTGTCAAATTTTACCCATGAGATCCACATCCAAAAATTTATTCTTCAGAAATTATTAGGCAAGTGTGCAAAGACTTATAGACAAAATGAGTTACCGGTATTCTTTACAATAACTGAAAATTGGAAATAGCCTGAAAGTCTCTCAAAAGGGGATTGGTTACTTAAATCATGCCCATGCAATGAAATCCTTGCAAAGATAACATTGATTGAAATGTACTGATACCCATGTATATTTATAGTTTGTTGAGGAATAAAACAAGATTACTGGACAGTATTAAGAGTATAATCATATCAAGTTAAAATGCAGATTTGTGTGTGCATCAAAAACTGAGAGGATATACTCAGGTCAAACTGTTAATAATGATTTTTTTTTTTTTTAACCTTGTGCTTATTTTTATTCTCTTGGGTTTTGGACAACTTGACTTTCTATTACTTGAAGGTCTTAAGGGAAAATTTTAAGTCTCATAAAAATTTAAAAAAAAAAATGCAGTCTGCATGATTATCATATCCTTTTATCAGCATCAAACCTCATTAAAATCTCAGAAAACATTGTTTCTCAAGGGGAAAAAAAAAATCATGCTAAGTCAACAATTATCAAGCTGTGGATCCAAAGCTGTTGTCAGAACTTCTTGGCATAAAAATGACTATGACAAAGCTTCCTAATTTACCCAACCCTACCTGATTGTGATCTCTTATACATTAAGGCTGGCCTGATACATCCCCTAAATGACAACACTTTTGGAGAAGAGGGATCTCTAGGGATGCTATTTATTCAGTGAGTTAGAGATGCCTTGTTGTCTGTTGGCCCAGCTCTTTTCAGCTCTGTAAACCTTACATAGCCCATGTGGCCATGCTGAACTCTAGCTCACTGATGAGATTCCCCCCTGGAGGGGCAAACGGTCTCATTTTCACTTCCCTTGAATGTCAGGCATTGTTCCTAAGCATTCACTCATTAGTACAGATTAAATCTCACTGCCTGCAGCTTTGGTAAAAATTTGCCCTTCTGGTTGCTGGGCTCTCACTTCACAATGCACATGGTGATCTGACTCGGAGGATGGAATGGGGATGGAGACAAACCTAGAACACAGTGTTCATTTGCAGTATCTCAGCAGCACTTCTAACACCCAGCATATGTCAATACTCTGAGAAGTTTTATACTTAGGGAATCAAGCTCAGAATCACTTTCGTTTATGCTTAAGACTTCAGATGAGTCCTACTGTCTGCAGAGATGCAGTCACCATCAACCCCACTATTTCCATCCATGTGCAAGGCTTGTGGCTTAACCAGCACTTCCCATCACAGATGTACATGGGCTGAAGTCATACTGGTTCCCACAGCTCCCACTTGGCACCTTTTCTTTTTATCATTTTACCAGCATCTGTTCTACAAAACATCTAGGACTCCCAGTGGTGAACCATCATGGCCACAAGCCATTGCCAGATCCATGTCACTCCCCAGGCTCTGTTCTCCTTATGCCGTGGTTCTGGAAACCAGAGATGACAATTTCTCCTTTTTGAAGCAACTTGTTGCTTAGCCAATAATTTTTCTGTGTGGCAGAGTATAATCTGCAGACTTGAGCTTTCTCCTCTGTAGACTTAGAAAAGAGTAGTACCTCGTTTACAGAATTGCTATACAGCTTAAATGAAATAATGAAAGTGAAGTGCTGAGTAGGATGTATGGCCTGGAGTTATTGCTCAATAAACAATGACTATCATTTCTATGGCCTTTTCAAGGAGGACTGAAAAATCTCAAGAAATCAAAACAAGAAGTTTAATGGCAGCATTCTTGGAGTGTGATTTTTACAAGTACTTTCAAAGAGGGAAATCTTAACAACTTTCTAAATATGGTGTCTTCCCACTAGGGCTTCAAAGGAGAAATAAATTCCTATTCTATCTCAACATCAAATACCTAGGAAAACCTCTAAATAGGCTCCTCTGAGTAGTTATTCTAGTTCATGCAAATTAGTTCCTGAGTTCTGAGCCTAAGGAAAGTTAGAGAAACTAGAACCAATTGATAAGGCTACCAGTTCCTATTTACTTTCATGCATCAGCTTTATTATACAGTAATTTACATAAAATGAGATCTGTGTATTTAAATGTACAATCTGATGTGTTCTGACAAATGCATACATCCATGTATCTACCACAGCGGTCAAGATACAGAACAGTTCCCTCTGCCTCTTTGTAGTCAGTTCTCTCCTACCACTCTGCTGAAATGTTTCTATCACTGCAGTTTTGCCTTTTCTAGCATTCCATATAATTGGAATCATACAATGTCTGTTTTTTTGTGCCTGGCTTCTTTGATATAGCATAATGCTTTTAAGAGACATCTATGTTGGCTAAATAAAATATAATGTAGAAAGCCTCACTTTCTGGAGAGATTTGCTGCAGTTCATTCTAGTGTCAAACGCCAACTTTCATTTTTAATTGTCTGTTGTGTCTGGTGATCTATGCCAATGGTTTCTCCTACCCTAGATTGCTGATAGAGACCATTGTTAGTCCGACTTTGTTGCTATTTATATAGGGCAATAGGTGATAAGCAGGTTTGGTTTGCAAGACTTCATTTCTTCTGGTTTTGAATCAGTGTTGAGAGAGAATATATATTCTCTACTGCTGTTGAACAGCAAACAACCAGCAGTGCCAGCAAACAGAGGAGCCCAGAAATACTGAAGTCATTAGACAATTCTAGAAAGTAGACCTTGTAGAGCAGAGTTTTTCAAACTTTAATGTGCATATGAATCACTAAGGATGTAGGTTCTGATTCCATAGATCTAGTGTGGAGCCTGAGGCTCTGCATATCCAACACACTTCCAGATGAGGCCACTGCTGCTGTTCTCAGACCACACTGAGCATAGCAAGGCTCTCTAGGAGGCAGATTCTGTGGGTAGGCAAGTCATATCAGCAAGAAGAATGAAAACATGTACCAATCTGTGCTTGAAAAACACTACTCAGAGACATGAATTTTCATCATCATCAAAATCTGTTTTCCAAATGGCAAAAAAAATTTTTTTCTCAAATTGCAAAATGGGAATTATATTATCTATTCCTGCGGTTGGTAGACTTCCTAATATGATCCCCACTGAACTCTGACTCCTATTATTCATGCCCTTGTGTGATTCCTCCCCTTGAGTATCAACTGAACCTAGCAACTTGCATCTAGCAAATAAAATATGGCGAAGGTGATGTGATGTCACTTACAACATTAGATAAGCTTGTGATATTCATCTTACTAGAATTTTCTTGTGTTCTCTCTCTCTCTCTCTCTCTCTCTCTCTCTCTCTCTCTCGCTCTCTCTCTCTCTCGCTCTCTCTCTCCCTCTCCCTCTCTCTCTCTCCCCTCTCTCTCGCCTTTCCTCTCCTCTGGACTCCTCTCCCCTGCCCACTTCTCTCTCACAAGTTCAGATTGATGAAGCTATCTGCCATGATGTGCTATGAAGAGGTCTACATGGTAAGACCCAGTAGAGGGTCTCTGGCCAACAGTCCACAATGATCGAATTCTGCCAGCAACAAACAAGTGAGTTGGGAGATGTATCTTTTCAAGTCCAGCCTGTGAGAGACTTAAAGAGCTAAAGAATCCAGCTAAGCCATGCCTGGAATTCTGATCTATGAAAACTATGAAATAATAAATATTTGGTCTAAGTCACAAATGTTTTGGAATCATTTGTTATGTGGCAATAGGCAGTGAATACATTTCAGAGTTGTTCTGAGAATTTAAAAGATAAGGGAATTAATGTATATGAAAGAACTCAGCACAATACCTGGAATAGAGTAGTTGTCTGGCAGTGTTAGCGGAACTAAAAAGAGCAGAGTCACAAACATCACTAGGGTGTGAAAAGAGCAGCTGCAGCCTCTAACCTAAGACTATTCCGTGAGTATAAAGTGCTCTAGTTTCAGGCTTGTGAGGGAGCCTCAGAATAAAAAGTTTAATATGTATATACAAATATGAATATAACAATGCCTCTGTGTGTCTCATATACATACGTAGACAATCCCAGGTTTTAAATGCAAGCTTGCTCTTTCATGGATCTTATTGCCGTGCTCAAGTACCTGGTTGAGCACTCAGGTGACGATGACAAGGATAAGAACAAAAGAAAAGAAGGGGAGCCCCCACTGAGCCATGTTTTATAAAGGAGTGATCCCGTCTCTTCTCATTCTCTTTTACCTTCTATTCAACGGTGTGAGTTTAACAGCGATCATCAAACCAAGTGAACACTGAAGAAACATTTAAGGGAAGGCAGCCCCAGGTTCAGAACACGCAGTCTCTTAACTATCACAGTCCTTCACCCTCAGCTAAAAAGGGAGAAAAACTCAGATAGCACCAACACCTTGCACAGAAGCCCGAGGAAACCAGAAATTGTCAATCATGCCTTTGCTTTTGCCATCATTTAGATTTCACTACCACAAATCCCTCAAAAGCAGCTAGGGCTGTAGGGGGTGGGCTTGGGAGGTGGGAAGTGGGTGGGGGGTGGGGGGTTGCTTATGAGTTATTAGGTGGCACTGAGGTATACAGCCTGAAGTCACAGAAGTAAGCAACGAAACTGGTAGTTGAACTACCAACTATGTGAAAATCACTGTGAAAGCATTTGAAATCAAATCCATTTTATTCAACAGACCTTTATTCATTGTCTACAGTCCACATGGCACTCAGCCCTGCTCATAATCCCAGGAAACAAAAATAAGAAAAGCTCCCTCTAGTGGAGGATACAGACACATTCATACTTACTCATGGAGGAAAAACAG
The DNA here is from genome assembly GCA_004363575.1 of Solenodon paradoxus. Taxonomy (NCBI): domain Eukaryota; kingdom Metazoa; phylum Chordata; class Mammalia; order Eulipotyphla; family Solenodontidae; genus Solenodon; species Solenodon paradoxus. Next base: position 72,607 of record RJWH01001394.1, read on the forward strand.
TGACAAAAGGTGATCTAGCCAAGCTTGTTCTGTTGTAGGTTTGGGAATAGGGATGGGGATATTAAGAGATCTCTTGACTACAGATATAATTCAGGTACTGATATGCTATAGTAGAGGTATAAATAAAGAGGCAAGAATACCAAAAGTCCAAAAATTAATTCTAAAGTCCAAGAAAAAGTTTCTTAGTGAAGGTAAAGTTTGAGCTAGGTCTAAAGGAATAAATTCTAAGCATCTGGGTAAGACAATTCCAGATGGAGTAGGGTAGAAGTAGTATAAACAAAGTCAATGTGATGTAAAAACACCAGATGAGTCAAGAAATACCATATGGAGCACCACAACAGAAGTGTCCACTGTATGGCAAAAGAGTAGACACAAGACTAAAATGGGCAAGATCATTAAAGGCCTTGAAGCCAAACAAAGGAGGCTGAATTTATTCCGCGCCCAACAGAAAATCATAAATACCTTTTATGGACAGAAGTTATATGATTATGTATTAGTCAGTATGCTTTAGGTTGCTAGTGACTGAAACTCAATTCAAATTAATTTAAACAAAAAAGAATATAATGATTCATTTAACTGGAAAATAAAAAGGTGCTTCTGGCTTCAGGCTCAGTTGGAAGCACATAATAAAAGATGTCCTCTCTCAGTGCTACTTTCCTCATCTTGATTTCTTTCTCAAGAGGCTTCTCTCCAGGCTGTGGCAATATGGACATGGACAGCCTGAGACTGACATCCTCCTAGCTTAGGCTTCCCTGTGAGAAGAGAGTGCTCCTTCCCCAATAGTTCCTCCTGGAGTCTGGAGGCTGAATCTTAGTGGGTAACTTGGATCACCCATCACTGATGTAAACGCTATGAGAGGGGGAAAGTGGTGCCCATCCCTGGAAACTGAGGGTTGGATCAGCCTCGCCCAATCTCCATTCCCTGAAGGGAGCAGGGCCTCAAAGGAAAATTCAAGTGATGTTTTCAAAAGAAAATAAAGTGGGTGCAAAGTTGGCAACAACAAAAAGAAGTCTGTCCAGGGCGTGCCCTGGTCACTCAGGTGTTAAACCCAGACTGGGGAGCAGTCCGCATACAGGCCAAGAACTTGGGTTTGCGGCCCCCCGACCAGCGGAGCAGCTAAAGTGAAAAACTAAATAAATAAAATGCTTCTTCTTCCTCTCTCTTTCTGTCTGCCTCCCTGTCTTCCTTGAATAAGAGAGAGAGGAAAGAAAAGGGGAAGGAGAGGGGAGGGGAAGGGAAGGAAAGGAGAGGAGAGAAGAAAAAAAGAAATCTGTCCATTACAAAATAGAAAAGAAATGTGAGGGCAATATTTTGTAGAAAGTGGGGGTGTGGGGGAGTTTACTCAGAGGCCAGAAAACCTCTACAACAGACTAGGCCAAAGACAAATGGTGCAAACTAAGACTGCTATCCTGGGACCACATGAACAAGCAAAGGCTCACGACCTCACACAGTGTTGAAAGGGCTCTCAGAATTGATATCCTGAGCCACACACAATGGAGGACGATTCAAAGGCAAAGGAGGAACTTGAAGCTTTTTCCTAACCTTCTTGCCCTTCTGGAAATCCAGGAAACATTGCTACTCCCTAAACCTCTAGCCTTCCCCTAATCAAGCAGTGGTCTTTGTTCCTACCCCTTCAAAGAATGTGGAAAGAGAAGCTAAGACTATCTTTTCTTTTGGCATAAAGATGAGTCTCCCTCCTTTGCCATCTGAAGGCCCCTGTCCCCTCTCCTGGACTCCCCAGGGCCTCTTTCTCATGCACAGAATGCTCTTTGGTCGCCCCAGTTACCTCAGAATTTTAGGCTATGTAAATTCTCCACGCGTATGTTATTACCTTTTTTTTTTCTTTTACTAATCATGCCTGTTGTTAATTTGTTCGATTTTCCAGCCTGTGAAGAACCTCACAAAATGAAAATTTTTCCTTGGCTCCCATAGTGTCTGGGGGTCAGGAGAGAAATTTTAAGAATTAAACTTGTAAATCATCTGTGTAAAGAACAGGGGAGCATAACAAAGTCAAAACTTAGATTTATCTTATGTATCATGTTTCTGCTCATGTTAAATAAGTTCAGGTGATTCTGGTTTACTGTCAGGTTATTTTATATCAGAACAAGCACAGCCTAAGATAACTTAGTTTGAAGTTAGACATACAGTCTACCGAAAACAAACAAACAAACAAAAAACAGTACTCATTCACATTACCTCATATGTTTCTTCAATTTGCTTTAAAAATAAATGTCCTTTATTTTATCACATAAGCCATAAAAGCCTTAGTCATATATGTGGCATAAATATCATATATATTCCAGCACACCCTTGTGGACTAGCTGGGGAAATCAATGATGAACAACTAAATAAAGTGCTTCTTCCTCCTCTCTCTTCCCAGTCTGCCTGCCTACTTGCTTTCATTCCTGCCTCTACCTTTAAAAAATATTGTGTATATTCCAAATACGGTGCAGAAGGAAGAACTGGGTGAAAGAGATCAGGACATGCCACCCCAAAAGATGCCGCTTTGGCAGATTACTTTGAACCGAAAGCACTTAAGAAACAACAGGTGCAGAAAGGACTACGTGGTCTCTCCTTTTCTACCTAAAAACAGGCCATAAAATTCTCACCGAGAGAGGTGCCCACCCTGTACCAGGAAGAGAACATTCATTTCACTGGAGATCGCAAATTGCCATGGAAATGGATCTGTACAAACACGTACAAAAACAGCCCTCACCTTCCACTCTCTTCCCCTTCCCAGCAGGATCTCCTAGTCACTTCCACACAAGGAACTGCCCCTAACTCAAATCCCTTTTTCTTGTCATGTCTTTAAAATGCTGTTTCTTTGTCTACAAGGGATAAAAGTTTTCTGTTCTGTTCCTTCGGGTCTTTGTTCTTTTGAGGCGCCCCATGTACATGAAAAAAAAAATTTTTGTATGCTTTTCAGGAGAAATCTGTTCATCTGTTTTGTGTCAGTTTAATGTCTAGATCTAGTTAGAGACCCTGAAAGGGGAGAGGAGAGGATTTTTTTGCTCATTGAGAAAGTGTTAGAGGCAGAATGGAGAAAAAACACTATGAGGAGGTAGGGAGTTCTGGCTGCACCCCAGGGAAAATGTATCTGTCTCCCTATGTTTCATGATACTCAAGTGGACAAATAAGAAGAGCTGGACTCTTCTTTCCATATCTGCCATTTATGATTCTGAACCCAACATCTCCCTAAACCTATGAGTTTCTCTCCCAGGACAAATTCTAAGTCTTAACTCTAATACCCTGCCTGGTCTGCCTGCTCAATATCAGTTCTAGAAAAAACTTCACTTCCACCAGGACCCCATCACATGATTGTGGAGAAATATTCCTGTACAGATCACCCGGTGTGAAGAGCATGACTAAAGTCACACAAACACGCACCCTCAAATGGCCAGTGCAGGAGTCAAAAGACATCTACACAACACCCACTCAAATCAAGACCAACAACCAGCAAGCCCAGATCACTAAAAAGAAACATAAATGATGGTTCTGGGGAGCACCCTGGTGGCCTAGCAGGTAAAGTCACCGGACGTGGTCCACATATATCCTAAGGACCCAAGTTTGAAACCCAGGGAGAGGGTGGAGGCTGGCAGAGAACAACTAAATAAAATGTTTCTTTCTCCTCTCTCTTCCAACCTGCCTGCCTACTCACATTCATTCCAGCCCTTAGCTTTCCCTTTACAAAAAAAAGCTGATTCTACCAAAGCTGGATATTATATGAGGGGTTTTGATTGAAAATAACACAAAATCACTCTAATGTAAAACAAAGTGGGATTTATTTTTAGGCTATAAATCTGTCTCATAAAACTGTGGATCAAGAAGTACCTCCAAAGTTCCCAGAGGAAGAAATAGAAACTGAAAAAAAACCATCAAGGCCTTCCAATCTCTCTTCTCATTCTCCCTCCCTTGGCCTTCTCTCTTTCTAGGATGTGTTTAAAATCTCTCTTCTAGAATAGCAGCCTTCCTGCTACGGGTTGAACAGGTAGCTAAGCATGGCTGTCTCTCATCTCTCCTCTGATGTGATCATCTAACTTAAACTTCCTACATCTTTGTGTTCCAATTAAATTGCATTGAAGGTTACAATTGATTTGGCTTTCCATCAAGTGTCCACCTCAAGGCCAATCACTTTGAGCAGGTAGGCAGGGGCAAGTGGGGAAAACCTGGCCCCCAGATTGATCCCTACTACACTAGAAACACAGGCAGGAAAACAGAACAACCCTCTGTTAAAGTCTTTGAACATTTATGGAGATAAGTAGGTGTAGAAATATTTCAGCCAAGTTTTCTGTGATTTTTTTTTGGCTGAAATATTTCTTTGCCTATTAAAATACACAGAGATAGTCTATGGTATTTACATTTCTACAGTAATGCATATAGGATCTAAATGGTGAAACACAACTTCTCTATCTGCACACTACTGATATACATTAACAATCACAATAACAGGAAAAAATGTCAATTTAACCAAGCAGAGTTAATCTCCCCTATCTTTTATCCCACAAATGAACCCAGGTCATTAATTTTGCCTCAGCTGAGTATGCAGCTGACATTTAATGAAGGAAGTATAAAAATGATTTCTGGCTATGTGGGTGTGTTTCATGCAAACACTCTTCTTCAGCAGCTCCTGACTTCAAATTAGAACTCTAAGCACTAGCAGGCACGTTTAGTTCTTGATACATTTAAGAAAAAAGAATAGAAGTTATATGGTTTCCCTGGAAACCTTTTCTAAAGAAACTTGCACATGCACCTTGTTCAGAAGCAGGTGTTGCAGGCAGGGGATTTTCCCTGCCCTGGTCTATTCATTAAAGTGTCAAGGACAGGGCTCCTCAGCTGCAGTTCCAGCAGTAGTACTTAGTATCAAGCCTCTCTTTACCTGCTGGTTCGATGAGAAAAATATGTCCAAGTAGCTTCGGGCATCTCTTGAAGCATCTGAAAGTGCTGATTTATCAAAGGGAAGTGGAAGAAGTCCTATAGAGTATACCAGAATAGCTGAGGGGGATTCCTCAGGAAATGACAGGAGATAGCTCATTGATTATTGTAAATTCTTTGATTTTGAATTCTCAATGCAGTCATGTTTAGATTAAAGCAGCAGTGACCTGGAAAAGAGTCATGCATGTTGAAATCAGTTCCAGGACCTTTTTCAATAACTGCAATTTTATAGAGTCCTTGGGTACAGTTGATAACAACAGAAACTATTCGTTTGTAGAATTTTAGGAAATTATTAATACCTGATTCCCAAAGTGTACTGGCACTTTGATTGAATTCCTACCTGGCTTTAAGAGATATATTATGAATTACCAGGCTTATATAAGAGATTCCTTTTTCCTCTGCAACCTTTAACAATCTTCTTCCTATTTCCTCCCCCTCTATCTCCATAACAACCAGTGTTGTTATCAGGAAGAAATCAGTTTTCCTCTTCAACCTTTGCCTTTAATTTGTGGATGCTTGTATTAAAAGGGTCAAGATATTTCTTCAACAATATTCCTTCCTTGGGAAATCTTGACATTTTAAGGCAACAGTTCAGTATCTTGGTTTCAAGGTCCTCCCCCATGTCCAATAGCAAGATGAAAATCAAGCCAATTACATAAAAAGAGAGTATCATTCTAAGGTAAAGGAGAGACTGCATGACTCTGTTTAATAGATGAGGGCAGGTAGTACAGCCATAACACTGACTAATCTTAGATAGAGGAGGAAACGTTAGTTAAAACAGCACTTTCTCCAGACTCCCTTAATGAGTGTCTCCATATACACTTGGATTCATCCTCAATATTTAAAATACCATGAAGGTCAAGGCTAAAACCACCCAATCTTCTTTCAAGATAATGTCCTTTCTCTTTCAATATGATTATAAAATATTTATGAGGCAGCGTCGCATGAAATCTTTATAACTAGAATAACACAATTCCTTCAGAGACAGAATAATTAAGTCTCCGCCTGTATCTTTTCCTGAATCACATTTAGGGAAAAAAATCATGTTATTTAGGAAAAACTTTACCCAGATTTTCTGAAACGTAAGAGCTCATATTCCTCAAATGTTTATACTGATAAATGATTCTCATCCTACCCAGCTTTTGTTCTTCTTAGGCAGAAAATGGAGTAAGCAATACAAATTAACATAGAATTTGTATAAGAAACATTCAATAAAGGCTCATCATTTTATTAGTGGCCCTGCCCTCTAAATTCAATCCTCTTTCTGCAAATTACAAGTATAAAGTGTTGCTGATTCATAATTAAAAGCTTTATTCCCTTCCCTCAAATTTCATGGAACTCTACAAATATCTCATATTTATCTTTAGTAAAATATGCAGGGAATATTTGGAATTCTTGGAATATTTTGTCTTCATCAAGTATGTCAACTGACTTGAAAGATTCTGAAGTTACATATATCTGGATATGGGAACTTCGGAACAGAATGAGAGATTTCAGAGTGCCCAATTAATTAGACTAAATAATAAAATGACTGATATTGTGCCAACTAGAATTACTAGAATCTAAATGTATGAATATAAAAAATTATCTCTATAAAATAAATTAAGCATGGAATTATGCTCAATGAGAAGCCAGGAGAAAGCTATTTTATGATGAAATGCTTAAGTGGTAGAGAAACCAAGCAAGCTAAATCAAACAAACAAATAAATAAATGGGTGAATGAATAAAGTTCTCTTTCCTCAACAGTCACAAAGTATACCACAAACACACGTAGCTCTAACATCCAAAGGTTCAATGACTGATGTATACCTCTAAAAGTCCATAGAATGTACTACTTGAATTTTTTTTTTTTTGTAGAAAATCTACTCTGAACCCAAGTTTGAGGCTCCTGTAAGGAGTTGAGACACTTAGCTAATGAGTGAGTCTTTCTGACTCATATTTATATCTCTACAATTCTTTTGGGTGTACATCACAGGTGTGAGGTCAATGTCATTTGTTTATTGCTTTGCATATTCAACTGTTGTCTATTATGCTTTTCTAGTTGGAAATCCATTTACTTGCTTGCACACCAAAAGTTAGTATGTGTTAGTCACTGGGGATTCTGAAATGAACAAATACCAGGAAAGTCCCTTTTCTCGTGGACTTACGCTGTAAGACAGAGATAGGCAGCAAACAAATGAGATAATTGCAGATTGTGGCAAGTATTGTTAAGGAAATAAACAAGGTAATGTGCTACCAACTAAATGTAGGAGGAAAATCATACATAAATGGGTCAGGAAATGCCACCTCAGGAATTGACATCTGAGTCAAATCCTGAAGAGAGACAATTAAGAGTGCTGGTAGTTAATTATTAGCTGTTTTGGGAGCAAGTTAAGTACAGAAGTAGATTATATTATTTACTGATTGCAGGATGAGCATCAAAAGCCATCTCTACAGGACAGATATGACATGTTTAAATTCCTTTGCATTATGATTCTGCATTTTAATGAGATATCCTCAAGATATAACAAAGCTACTGCTTGGGCTATAATATGCTATTTCATTAGTAAAATATATTTAGAACAAACAATTTTTGCTGCAGCTGTTTTCTGTTACCAGCATATGTGTTTCCTTGGAGCAAAAATAAATAGAATACACAAAATTCAATTGTATTTCTATACACTTGCAGCAAACAATCAGAAAACAGAATAAAGAAAACAATTCCATTTATATTAGGATCCAAAAGAATAACAACCTAAAATAACATATTTAGGAATAAACTTAACAAAAGAAGTTTAAAATTTATATTCTGAAAACTATAAAATATTTTTTTTAAAAATGTTAAAAAGATCTAAATAAATGAAGATTCATCTATGCTCACAGAATTGAAGACAATATCGTTAAGGTAGTATTACTCTCCTAATTGATTTATAGATTCAACATAAACCCCATCAAACTTCCAGCTGACTTTGTTGTAAAAATTGATGAACAGATCTTAATAAGGAAATGTAAGGGACTGAAAATAATAAAACACTTTCAAAAAGAAGAACAAAGTTGGAGAACTCACATTTTCCTATTTCAAAAGTCTTATCAATGTATGGTGGTCAGGACAGTGTGGTGCTGCCATAGTAGAGACATACAGGTCAGTGGACAAGAATCAGGGTCCTATTTTAAAATGGCAAATGGTCTGAATAGACATTTCTCAATAAAAATATTAGCCAATAAGACATGAAGAGATATTCAACATCATTAATTATCAGGGAGATGTAAATCAAACCAAGAATGAAATAACACTTCCTACACATTGGGCTGGCTATAATCAAGAGACTATGTTGGTTAGGATGTGGAGAAATTAGGACCCTCACGCATAACTGCTGGGAATGAAAAATGACACAGCTGCTTTAGACAACAATCTGGCACTTCCTCAAAGGATTAAATGTTGAGTTTCCACACAACTGGGTGATTCCACTCAGGTATAAACCAAAGAAATGAAAACTGTATCCACATAAAATCTACCACACAAGTGTTCATGGCAACAATATTCACCATAGGCATAAACTAGAAATAATCCAAAATCCAATTGATGAATAGATTAAAATGTGATATACAATGGAATATCATTCAACAATAAAACATATGTATGGTACATGCTGCAACATGGATGAATCTTGAAAACCTACTATGTTTCTGTGAAAGAAAACAGCCACAAAAGATGCAAAGTACATAACTGAATTTACATTAATGTTCTGATTTGGCAAATCTATAGATGCAGAAAGCAGATTAGAGGTTACCTAGGCCTGTGGTGGGGAGCTGTAGAGAGGAAATAGTGACTGTGGTTATGCATTTCTTTTTGAGGTAATGAAAATGTTTTCAAACTGATTCTGATGATGGTTACACAATTCTGAGAATATACCAAAATTGTACACTTATATGGTAGGTGATTTATATCTCAAAAATTTTTATAAAAAATAAGAGACAACATCAAGAAGCATTAATGCTCCTACCACTGAACCTTAAGACCATAATATTCAATAAGAATTAATTAATCAATTAATTTTTAAAGAAAAGGTGCAGGCAGGAATAAAGGCTAACAGGCAGTCAGGAAAGAAGAGAAAGGAGGAAAAAAATATTTTATTTTTTATTTAATTGTCCATATTGGTTGCTTCCTCCAGACACGGGATGAGAACTCTGGTCCTTGGGATGTACTTAGACTATGCTCCTTCAGAGGAGGCTGACCCAACCTCTATTCCTCTAGAATGCACCCAACAATAATTTATTAACTCAACACATCTATCTTGCTTTTAGGTATGATCTCTGTATAATAACACTAAATGAAAACCTGTTCTAAGACTGAAGAAAAAGGAGTATTCAACAGGTACTTCAATAAACCATTCCAGTTTTGACAGCAAGTCCATGAACCAACAGAATGCTCCCTAAGGTCATCCTCATGTTAGATTTTAGGCGAACATGAATCCTCTTTGAGGAGAAATCATTTATATAGCAATTACTGTGTTTATTATTTTTCCAGATATTTCTCTTTCTTTTCTGGAAGCAGAATTCTGGTACTAATGTTTTATGTCTCTGCAATACTGGTCTCATCTCAGATTGTGTTTTTATTGCCAATGTTAAGTAGAAATCTCAAATCTTAATTTAACATGAGTGATGTACAGAGTTGCTTTCTCTCCCTGCTTTCATTTCTCCCTGTTATTGTTTCGAAAATGAAGTTATCTGGTCCCATCAATTTCATAGGATATTGTGTGATAAATGAGTTCTTACACAAAAGGAAAAGTATTACCCAGTGACAACAGTATTAGCTAAATCCCAAAGTTCCTTTTCTTCTTCTATGGTGATTTAGATGTCTTAAGTTAAAGTTAACTTTTATTTGCTTGATGCCTTAGGCACAATAATATCAATATATTTTAAAATACCACCACCTCCTACAAATATGAAACCTGTGATGGGAGACTGTGAAGAAAAATGACTGCAAAGATGACTTTCTGTGGGAAAAACATTCTCTGAGAAGGTAGAGAGGAAGAAAAGTGTGGTGACTCAAACTTCATATGAAGCTTTTTACTTGGGGTTCTATCAGCTTTTCTCTCTTCTATCCAGCATAGTTCGAAGGCAGCCTGCCTTCATGGTTGTATTTTATATTAGACCATCACAAATGCCCTCCCAGAGAGTTCTGGATGAGTTAGTACTCATCTAGAAAATGTCAGTAATGAATACTGGAATAATTACACACTATTCAAAAGCAATAAGAGCTTGCCATATTGAGCCCTTTTCCCCGATTAGGATGTTTAATTTGTATTTTTTTTCAGATTTTGATGCTGATAAGATACTAGTATCCTTAAGATAGTGAAATTTTGTCTTTAGGAATGGTCATTTGGCCCCATTGATATTGAATATGATATGAAGCATTGTGGGGGCTCAGAAGATTACTTTGACATAACACTCAAGGATCCTAGCGTCTAATGAGGACATAAAGGGCAGAAGTAATTTTAATAAATGAAACAGCATGACCAGTGACATTCATCCATCTTGGTATTTAGATAATTTCCTAAGGCTTTCTTCTCATGTTGAATTCCCAATAGTTGCTAAGAATTTGTATAAAATGAAAATATTAAACACTCATCCAAATATGAGTTCTACTCACTATAATTTTTCTGCCAGCTTGCTATCTTGTTAAAAACAATACTCAAAATCTCTAATTCTCTAACATTTAGATCTTTTTTCAGTGAGAGATTTGTATCCATAAAAAAAAAAGAAAGAAAGAAAGGAAAGCCAAAAAATCAGAGGAAGTAAGCTTAAGACACTGCTGGAAAACTATTTAATTCTTTCTGCTCTTCAAAATCCAGGTGTTTTTAGATTCCCTCAACAGTTGGAGTTTTCTTTAGATAGCTCTCACAAAAACACATGTAATACTAACACCTTAAAATCTGCCAATGTTACACATAAATATTTGAGAGCTTCACAGACAAATACAAAACTCCAACTTCCTTTCTACACCACAGAATTAATGGAGTGTTCTTATAAAGTAAACAATGATGTTTCTCTCTGGCAGAGTTACAGAAAAACTTTAAGATGATTGTAAAGACTCAATCCTCTGGGTGTGAATGCCATCTATTTTTAGCATATGTCATATCCATTATATTTTCTCATTTTCCTCTAATGCTTCAACTACTTACCTTAATATCAATACTCAGCATTAAACCTGAAAGTTTAGTCTTTTATAAACCAACAAAATAAAGCTCCCTGATAAGTTTGATTGCCCAGTAAATCTAGCAAATCTATTAAATATTTTTAGTTGCCCTGACTCAACAAAAATCCCCATGTCCTTTGAATTCATGTGTTTCCTATGGCAGGTTGATTCTGTCTTCAAGAATCCTTGTTGAGGTTCATTTGTACATATTCAGAACTTCAAAGATGACACGAGCTTCTTTCCCAAAAGCAGACATTAAAGGAGACAGAGAAAGCACTGCCCACAGGATGTAACTCAGAGGATGTACCAAACAGATCAGAATGTGGCTGTCCTACCACAGCCCAAGCTAGGAAGCTCTGCTTTACTCCAACAGACTATGACCTCAACTGACATAGCTGACGGGTGAACCGACCCATAGCTTGGTTAGTGACCTATGTCTCCTGGTGTGCAAAGTTGATGAGTTCTTATTGTGAAAATTTAAACTAAAATAATTGATAAAGGAATAAGAACTTCACTCTGTTTCTCATGCTCATAATGGGAATGGTAGTAAAAGCATTTACAACCTAACAGAAATTAAACCAATCAATGATATTAAAGCTTGTAGACCAGGATCTGGCATTTAATGAACATGCAGTAAATACTGCATCGTCATTATTATTTTAAGTCCTTGAATTCTATTCAAAATTCTTCCATGAGAATGCATGTGTGATAATAATGCATGTGTATAAAGCTGGAAAATAAGAGTAATGAGAGATGACTAACCCTACCAGATAAGAAAATAAAACCTCTTTAAATAAAATGATATGAGTTTCATACAAAATGAAGCAGCTTAAAATTATTCCTAGAGTTAACCCAAGTATCTATATGTGGGTATTTAGTGCATGATAAAGGTGGCCTTTCAAATTAGTAAAAAAAAACACCATATATTTAATGTCAATATATTAATTAATAATATGAATAGATTATTAAATTATTAGTAGCTCTTTTTGGAACAATTAATCATCTATTTAGAAAATTGAAAAATAGAGTCTCTAACTTGCCCTTTATATCAGAATAAATTCTTGGTGAATCAAAGATTTAAGTCTAAAAATGAAAATAATAGAAGAAAAATATGGATGAATGCATAACATTAGTAGATGCTTTTCTAGTATGAATAAAATATTCTGAAGGCATTAAAAACTGCCAACTAGGCACTCCCTGGCGACTCAGCCAGTTAGTCCATGGGGCGTAGTCCACACACATCCCACGGACTCAGATTTGTGGCTCAGGGCAAGGTCAAGAGAAACAACCGAGATGAATAACTAAGTAAAAAATAAATAAAATACTTCTTCTTCCTCTCTTTGTCTGCTGATGCTGATGCTGATGCTGATGCTGTCTGCTGATGCACCTCCATTCGTTCCTGTACCTTTCCTTAAAAAATTAAAATTAAATGTTTGAGGGAAAAGTTAAAAGCAAATATTTGGGGGAAAATTTACAGCAAATGTGTGGGGAAAATCATGACATCATAAGACAAATAAAAATAAGAGGTATTTGTAGAACAAATGAAAGTCTAAGGACAAATTTCCATAAAATACAGAGAGTTCTTAAAAATTAGCACAAAAGAGGTGAACTTCAACAGAAAAATGGACAAAGAGCATGCAAATGACTAATAATTGTTAAGATGATATTCAATTTTTATAATTAAATGTAATTTTCAAGCATAATTAAATAGCATTTTCAGCTGTTAGATTAGCTAAGACTTCATTTATAACAATGTTGCTGAGGATGTGGGAGAAACAATTTGATTTACTGCTAGGGGGAACATAGATGGTACAGTGATTCTGGAAGGCAATTTGATAATATATTTTCAATTAGAAATATTCATTCCTTTTTAACCAGCAATTTCTATGTACTTAGACAAAATGCAAGATTATATATAAAGATGTTCATTGCAACTTTTTTTAAGAACGAAATACTGGAAAATGTCTAAATGCCCACTAATTAGGTAATGGTTAAATATATTACATGCACTAGAATACTCTACAACCATTAATAAGACCAAGGGTAGATGTATATATTCAATTACTGACAAGGAAAATGTCTAAGACATGTTTTATAGTGGAAAAATTCAATTGACTGATGAGAACATTTAATATGAATCTATGTATGCATTTTAATATCAATATAAATATACATACGATCAATTTATGTATTTATATGTGCAAAATACATATATATATAAATACATGACTGAGGAATATTTTACACAGTTAATAAATAAGGTATGTTGTGCACATATCTGTTATTTGTGTGCATATGTATGTATATGGTGGTGTTATTTGTATGCACCTAGAGAGTACCTGCATATTATGCTCCAAACTAGTACCCTCTGGGGCGTGGGATGGGAAGGGAGGAAATCAGGAAGGAAATTGAGACCTTGACTTTTAAATTTTATATTACACATTTCTGTATTGTTATATTTTTACAATGAATATTTTATAACTTTAAATATCATAGAAATTACTTGTCTAAATCCTGGAATGGTTTCCTGAGGTCAAAAAATAAAACCCAGCCCCCTGAGCACACCAAAAGTTGTCATCAGTTATTCCTAGTCTGCCCCTCCCTTTTAGCCTCATCTATAATCAGGACAGACTTTCCCTGACTCTTTTGCACCCATCTTCTCCTTGGTAGTAATTTGTTTGTCTGCTCTCTAATCCACTCCTTGCTTGTGTTCTTCCATATTCCAGGAAACTCCCATTTTACAAACTTCTTTGCTCTTCAACTTCTGGATGGAGTTCCAATATCCTGGAAGGATACTGTAAGGCAGGAGCAGGGAAGAACCAGAGTATTCCACCTTCATCCTCTAGTTCAGATCACCATATTTAATACTGACTGCACCCCACTCCTTGCTCCAGTTGCCATGCAACATGTTCTGTCATGGATCCAGTTCCCACAAGGCAAGACTCCTATGATTACTGCACCCATAAGACGGTCCCAGGTCCCAGACTCTGTTAACACTACTTTCTTCCCCCTCAGTCCTAGGCTTCCTGCTGTTGCTAAACTCTGAGAGGTTCACCCACCACCTCTGTTTGACTTCTCTGCTCTTCCATCACCTTGTAACCAATTCTCTGCATTAAATTTCCTTTTTGAAATACCTAAAGTGCTGTGTATTTTCTCACTAGACTAAGAATTATGCACCATTCTATATTCCCATAGTAATAAAAAAAATTAACATCTGCTCTACCTTACAGCAATAAACACAACACTAAATATTTAGATATCACTGAGCTTTTGTCTAAGTTGTTTCCTCAGCTTAGACTGTCAGTCTTTCTCTGTCTTTCGGTCAAAGCCTTTTTCATCCCCTAAAGCTCAGTTCAATGCCTGTATTCCCCAGGAATCTTCCTCTAACTCTCACACATATCACTCCCATTTTTTGTTTCAACCACTTCTAGAGATCAAATGAACTATCCCAAGTACTTTGAGTCAAGTATTGAATAAAATACTCAAGGGCAGGCAACATCTTAACTCAATCAACTAACACTTCGTTGGCCATTGTTGTTTTGTTATTTTGTTTTTCTATTTTGAAAAGCTAAGTAGTCCTTTTATCCTAAAAACTCCTTAACTGCCCTATATCAATACCTACCCTCCTTTTCCCAACTCTTACCTCACCTATATCACTTTCTCTTTACTTAACTTTCATATCATATGTAGATAAAGACAGTAATCAAATCAATGTCCTGGCACTGACTACAGTGTAAGAGACATGTAAATAGGAATTTTGATTTCTTGCCATATTCTGAGCACCTGGGATGTACCTATACACTGAATGAATGAAAACACATTTTGTTTTGGGTCATGGAAGGCATGGAGATGGAGAGGGGTCAAACTCAGATATAGGAGGATACCAATTCTGTCTCTTTCCAAACTCATCTTGCTTTCTTTTCCTCTAACTTACAAAGCTCTAGCCTCCTTGGCCTTTCTCAGTCTTGGGCCCACTAAGATCTCTCCCAACTTTGGCTCCTTTTCATCTTTACATAACAGTATAAATGTTTCCCATTTTTCTCTCCCTTGTGTTGGTTTCTTTTATAAGGTTTATAAAAATTTGTAGTCATTTATTTGACTCCCTTACTAGAATACTAGGACCATGTATCCCAGCATCTACGCCTGGCGCTCATTAAAAAGAAAAGAAACAAGTTTGAAAGAATGTTGTTGAATGAATCAAGGAAATACCTTGCTTCACAGTTTCAATCAAGGTCTATTGAGTTCCCACCATTTAATTCACAGAGATTAAACAAAAAAGCAGAAAACTCTTTAACAGGGAAACCAGGAGGCTTCTACTTACCACTCTTGTATTCAGACTAGAATGTTGCCACCACTTCTCTGTTCACACAAATGAGACCTATTCGTCAAATGTCATGAAATAGGAACAATTCTATACTATAGCCAAGATTGTTCTAATCAACAAATAACTGACTATATGAAAATAATAGAGAAAATACTATTTCATGACCCTTCAAAGATGCTCATGGGCAAAGATTATTGAAAACCTTCAGCAATTTCAACTAATGAGATTTTCCCTTTGATTTTGGGAATATGGTATTCGTTGCAAATCAATTCCCATGCTTTCACAAAGCTAAAGATTTAGCTTCTTGAGTGTACATACTCCATGATCACATGCTAAGAAAAGTGAAAAAATACTTTATTCCTTGGAGACATAATCCCATATTCTGAATCTATTTTTCATTCTCAACTTAACTTGCCTTTTTAGATAAAAATATAAGTCAAAACTTTTGCCTTTACCAATTCCATCTGTTACCAATATAAAATACTCTACAGCTTGGAGTCATTCTCTTCTCCATGTTACATGGGTCATGTAACAGTATAGTTGCATCTACTGCCACACATTTGATGCTTACTAAATCTTTAAAGAAAAAGTGCCAGTCATGCTTAGTTTTTATGAAGAAAATTGACAATGACTTATTTTATGATTTTGTAAATAATACATCCTTTCTTGGGTAAGTGTAATTGCCAGTAAATTCCAAAGTCCTTTTCTTGTTTATTTTTTTAATGAGTTCACTTATGCATTTAGGTGTCTTTAACACACTTTTTCTCTTCGGTAGGCTAACAAATGACTACATTCTTGCTCCAGTGCCCATTAAAGTTTACAGTCATGAAGTTCCTGTCCTAGTGTATAGATGTATTTGCTAAAATCAACTCCAAGAGGTCAAAACGAACAAACTAGAATGGCATCAGGGTTTTAAATCATTAGCTCAAGAACCCTTGGCTCTATTTCTCTGGAGAAGAACTTATCTGCTGTGAGAGAAGTGGGGTTTTCCCCAAAGGATTTTTGACTTCTCCTTACCTGGTGATATTGGAGCAGGTCTGATGACAGAGAGAAGATTATTTCAAAATTATTGTGACTAGGCTAATGAATCTTTTGTATATTACACAAAAATGTTCCTGACTTGACAATTTTGATAACTATTTTAAGTCTTTCTTAATCCTTTGGCAATGAAGAATGTTCTTTGCTGATTTGCCAATTTAGAATACATAAGCCTATGTTCACACTCAGAATTCTTCCTCCTAGTAATGAAAACCTTAGATATCTTTTTAGAAAAAAAGTTACATTATATTTTTATTATAATTAATAAAAATTCTTCAGAAATCCATGTTCACAGAAGCACATTTGTATCTGATCTCAGTTTCAGAATGAGGCAGAGGTAAACATTTGATAATTGCTTAATATTTTTAATGTTTATGGTACTAAAAGTTAATTACCATTTAACTCAATACCTCTTGGTGGATATTCCTGTTAGGAGAGTTGCTTCTTTCAATTAGAGTGAAAAATTACTCCCTCAGGAGGAAACAAAAGCCCTAGAGTTTCCAATGTCCCAGTTAATGCTACCTTTGCCCCATGAAAGGGCAAGGGAAAGCCAAGGCCACCATGCACTGGTACAAACAGGCCTGAGGTATCAGAGTTAACCCAGCTTTTATTCTAATACAGGAAATCCCATTGTCTTCCTTAAATATTATCAATATTGTAAACTCCTCTGGTCATTAATTCCCTTCTCTATTCTGTTCCCCAAATCCAATTTCCCATTATTCTCAAGATTGTCATCACTCATTTACCATTTGATGGTAAACAAACCTCTTAATTACTTTCAACCTATTCACAGAAGTTCCCTACCTTCAATGTCTTCTTCTTTCCTTGAATAGAGGGAAACTCCAGTCTCCCTAAAGCTACCATCTTCCTGTATCCTCTAGAATAGGACCTCTTCTGTATTTTCAAGCTCTGCTTACGTGCAGAATTCTCCCATTTCCACTTCCAATCCAGTAGCACATCCACTAGTCTCTCATTCTCATTCTTACCTCTGCCCACACTACATATCCACCACTAAATGGGGTCACCACTTCTTTCTGAAAGGACCACTCTATCCATAAGCCACCTATAGTATCTTGACCTTGAGCTTAGTTACTCCCTAGAATTACTCTATATCTGAAATCTTTGACTCAAAACCTACTCCCTGACCACACCCTATTCTTCCAGGGCATCACAATAAGTCTACCATCCAATAAAACTGGCACCACTTGTTCTGAATCCCACCCATCTCTGTCTGTCAAACCCATTTTGTGTTTCCTTCACTCTATGCCCACCCTGGACTCCATGCTCATCACTTCACTCTCTTGCCTCTTGACCTACTCCTACCATCTCCAAGTCCTTGCCTGAAGTATTTATGTCCTCCAGTCCTTCCCTCATTTATTTTCCTCTTCCTGAGGGACCTCACCTACTCTCCACAGCATTAACTACTACTTATCAGTTGATGCTTTCTGAATCACCATCTCCAGCCAGATTTTTTTCCTAAACCTGGGAGAAGTCTTGTAACTGATTGCCAATTGGATATATTTCCATAAGTACTCGAAAACTTAAGTGCTCAAAACTGAGCTAATTATTCTTCCCTCAAGGGGATGGGGGTTTAAGTGTGACCCCCCCTCAATATCTCTCCTCTTAGCAAATGGTGCATTATATACCCAGTATCTCAAATCTAAAAACCAAGCAATTCTTGACTTCTCTCCCTTGGTGATCAGCATCCTTTCAATCACAAAGTTCAGTCCGTTATACTTATTTCTAAGTGTCCATGGAATTTATTCATTCTATATGAACCCTATCTATTTCTTACTTGAATCTGGTATAGCTTAGGATCATTAGTAGCAAAGAACAGAAATTAACCTTAGAAAACGATTTTCAAGGACTATATATCAGAAAGATACTGGGTAGGTTCCCAAAACTGAAGAAAACTAGAACTTTGGAAGGACAGGAACAAATACTTATAGAAGCAGGAAACCATCCAAGGTATATACCATTAACTGATGCGGCTGCGATCATTGTGTGTCTCTGTGTACTTCCTGTCTTAGATGTACACCCCCCTCTCTGAGGCCCTCCCATACCACCTCACAATTCACTCTACAAACAGCAGTAAGCAAACTTTCTTTCTAAAATAGAAACTTGATCATGTTTTCCTGCTTAAAATCCTTCAACGGGGTATCAGAGCTTTCAGAATAAAAGCCCTGAATATTCAACATTCAATAATTTTCCTCCTATCAGTCCCATCCTTGACTGTTCCTCTGTCTTTCCTTTACCTCACACTCTATACCTGGGTCCTACTTAACTACATTCAGGTCCCTCATATGCCAAATTTTCTCATGTTTTGTTGTCTGTATCAGTAATAGCAGTCCTGGCAGAAATAAACTCATCTGAGGTGGTTCAAATAAAGAGATTTGAATAAAAGAACCACTTTCTGAGCTTTGGGAAGGGTTAAGTAAATCAATAAAGAAAGAGAGATCCCTCACAGGCTGGCAATGGTGGGAAGCCATGACACCGTAGGGCTGAAGAGACAAGGAAAGGAAATAGTGATAGCAGAGGCAAGGAGAGCTGGAGTCATGGAGGAAGGGTCATACATTTGCAAGGGCAGTTGCTGGGATGTGTAGTTACTGACAGAGTTAGAATGGTCACCTATATATATATTCCACATGCTCCTAGCTACTTTGTAGAATGTTCTCTTACAGCATTTTCCACACTGTTGCAGCAACAGTATGTTCACATTAATGTGTCTTTCACATTAGTCTACGTTTTCAGAAGACAAGGCTTCCCTATGGCTCCATATTCTCAGAGTATACATAGTACCATTTTGACACAAAGAGAACTCAACAAATTTTGCTGAATTAATGAAAAAAGAACTGATGGAACTGGTTACATGTTTTTCAAAGTAGAATCTGAAATCAGTGAATCTACCAGCAATACAGGAACCAGGAAATGAGAATTTCAGGAAGAGTTTGGAGAAAAGTTTATTGAAATAAGAAAGCTATGACTATATTCGGCTCCTTCCGAATACAAGATTAGGTCTCAAAATAAGTTTTATTAGATTAAAATGGCATTAACATAGTTTCCTAAATTTGACTTTTCAGGGGAACAAAAAGCAAGGATCCTCCATTAAAAAATGCAGAAGGAGAGGTACATCTATCTGTCTTTGCTGATGCAAAAAATAGCGTCCATGGACATCAAGGAGAGTCTCGCAAATAGCAGGATAATTAGAACAAAGAGAAGAAAAATAAAATTGAACTGAAGAGCCTTTCTTGTCCACATAAGTGAAGCCTGCCAGTGACGGTGAGTTGTGCCCTAAGAAACAAAATTAAGTTGCCTCTCTGAGAGTAAATATCAACCAACATTTAATGAATGAGATTGGAGACAGAGTTGCTACCTCTTAACTCTGCAAGAAATGACTGTATTACAATTAGTTTATTTTAAGAAATGTGTAACTTTGGAGCCGGTCAGCAGCTCATGTCCCATCGTCTCTGGAGCACAGGAAAGGCTGAACTTGTGAGACTTCAGGTCTGAGGACCTGATGTTCTTAAACCAAAGTGAATTTACTAAGATGTAAAGTATGTTAGAAACCAGAAAGATCTCTTCCAGACAAACCTGCTATGAACGGAATCGTGCCCCTTCCTCCAATTCATATGTGCATTCCTAACCCCCAATGTTATAGTATCTGGAGACAGAGTTCTTAATGGTTAATTACGGTTAGAATATCTCACGGAGAGGGCATTAATTCAACAGAATGGTGGTCTTATAAGAAACAGAAAAGTGAAAAAGAGCTCTTGTGTGAGAAACAGGTAGAGGACAGAGAGAAGCTAGTCATCTGCAAGCCAGGAAGAAAGCTCTCACCAGGAACCAAATCAGCTGCTAGCTTGTTCTTGCATTTCTCAGTCTCCAGAACTGTGGGAAATATTTTCTTGTGGGTTAAGCTACCCAATCTATGGTGTTTTGTTATGGCAGCCCAAATACCATGAGACGGCTCAGCATCCACTCATGCTCTCTATAAGTGTGAGTACTCTAGAACAGTGGCTTTTTCCTGTAAAATTCAGAACCACAGTTTAAGACCAAAACTTGAAGTCAGACGATTCTTGATGAAACAACCTCTGTGATCCTGCTTCTCCCTCTGTAAAGCGGGGGTGATAAGACACAACCGCATGGCTCGGACGGTAAGTCTGCAGCTCCGGTGTAAAACCTAAAAATTCAAGTTGGTGTTCTGGGACCAGAGAAAAACCAAAATAAACTACTAAATGTTTAAATGCTTCTTCTTCTTCTCTCTTCCTGCCTGTTTGCCTACTTGCCTTCATTCCTGCCTGCTTCTCTTCTTGCCTTTCTCTCTCAAACAGAAACAATCAGCAAAACAAAAACTGGGGAAGATAGACCCTGTTCTGTCAGTCTCATATCGTTGCTTCATGAGAAAACATTCTGCAAACGTGGAAATGCCAGGAAATGCAGGCAAGCACTAAGTGACCCAGGCCCTGCCTTAGTTTGTCTAGGAGGGAGCTGTACATGATGAAGAGTGGCCCCTAGGTTTCTTTTTAACCAGAACAAAAGCTTATTATAATTCCTTGTTGGAATCACTAAATGGGGAAGGGTTCAGAAGCAGCAGTAAAATTTCAGACAGCCTTTGCTGAGGAAGTCTCATGTCAGTCCAGGAAGAAAACTTGCAAAAATTCAGACACAGGAAGAAAAACAAATGTTCAGCTTAAGGTACCAAAAGAACTAAAAGGCTAAGAGAACTCTGGTTTATTTTCCCGAGGTGGTAGTCTGGCAGAAGAGGGAGAGTTTCTCAGAAGACAGCATTTTCTATAGCTGTGGGGGCTGGTGAAAAGAGGGAAATGCTGAATTTAAGGTCTCAGGGAAGACAAATCAATTGCACTGAGTATGGTACAGATGAAAGGGACTGTAAGAAGAAGAAGCCTAACAGCTTGAACTTGGACTAAAGTAAATTCCGTCAAACATGATTAAAGATACACAATATACAGAGGAAAAGCAGGGCTCAGGTTCTGGCATCAGCCAAAACTCCAGCCTCTTACCCCAGGAGCCAGGACCCAAGTGCTCATATGTGCGCAGGCCCAGGGGGCGGACTGAAACCCAGCGGAAGGCCCGGCAGTAATTCCACGTCCAGAATCCCGGAGATGGAAACAGGAAAAAGTGAGCAAGTACTAAACAAGTGTAAGTTAGCACATGCATGTTCTGCTCTACTACAGTTTACAAGTCCAGACTTGGATTATTCTCCTTTGGGAACCCCAGTTTTCTCCTCTCTAAAATAAGATTGATAAAAACCATCTCAACCTGCCTTGCAGGGTACCTGTGGGAATCAAATGTCATCAGAGAAAGTATCTAGTAAATGGAAAAAGTGAGACAAATTAGTGGTATTCAAAACAGGTATTTTCTCAAAGCGCATGTGCCAGGTTACATCAGAGCGAATCTGGGGACCCCACGCCCTTCACTCTGAGGAGCACAGCACTTTATCCCCAGGAGTTGAGTCATGATGCCACTGTGGTCTCCATGGTGACAGAAAGGACTCCAGCAGCTGCACATGTCTCCCTCCCTCTTCCTTCTCAGAGTCCTGACCAGAGACAGCAAATGCAAATTCTCCAGTCTCTGCTGCTCCCCACGCACTTCCTCCAGCACAAATTCCTCTTCTCCCTGCTTCCCCATAAATGGCATTACTCATGAAAAAACTGTGCTGCAGGACCTGCTGCTAGCTCCACCCAGCTCTACCTTGGAGTGCAACAAAATTGTGCCCCCTTCCTCCTGCCAGTGTTGGGGGTGAGGTGGGAACTGTTTTGGCCTCAGTCAGGATGGGGGACAAGACAGAGCAGTGAGGATTTCCCTGTGATTGTCAGACAAGTACCTCAGGCCCTTAGGGAGCTAGAGGGGAGCCGTGGGAGTTTCCTTAGGGTCATGGAGGTAGCCAGATGGCAGAGGAAGCTGTAAGTCCTGGCTTGAATTTCCTCTCCTCCTTTCAAGTTGCAGCCCCTGAGCATCCACATTGTCACTGGCCCCACCCTGAGCACATTCTCCCCACCATGGACCTCACTCCACCAACCTGTCTGCCTGCTGACTTCACCTTTGCCTGATCTCCTGCTCTCCCACCTTGACAATAGGAGCTCAGAACTTCTATAAATTCTGATCCACAGGACTCACTTTTCTTTCCTTTTTTAACTTTGTTGGAAATGTTTTCACTCTGCTCAATGTCTGGTCTGGCCGCACTGTGTCTGAAGAGTTTACTTGGTCGCAAGTTTGCTCCTGGCTCTGTGGTCTTAAATCCTCAGCCCCACGGACAGAGATAAGTCTGATCCACTGGTGCGCTGTTTAAGCACTGAGAGGAAAAGGGACTTGGAGGCCATGCTTTCTGATCTCCACCCTACCACCCCAGTACTAGGACCCTGGGATTACTCTGGGGGAGCAGATCTTGCCTGCTCCTGAATAGGATGCCAGTAGCTACAAAACCAAATGAGTAAAAAGGGATGAAAATGAAGTCTCATGAATGCCCCTGATAAACATCTGCTGGGTCAAAAATCCCCTCTACTCCTAGAGCTAGTTTTCCCCTGAATGCGCAGAAGACCGCAAGGAGCCTACAGGAAATTTCCTCCAGGTACGAAGTAGCTCCAGTTCAGGGCACCTCAATTTACACATGTTAGAGCCACCTGGAGACCTTATTAGAAACACTGATTGTGGTGCACCTTAGTGGAGCAGTGGTTTGGTCATCCTCCTCAGCTGAGAGCATAGTCCACACACATCCCAAGGATGCTGGTTCTCGTCCTGGGCTGGGAAGAACCACCAAGAAGGACAAGTAAATAAAAATAAAGTGCTTCTCCTCCTCTTTCTTCCTGCCTACCAGCCTCTACTCGCCTTCATTCCTATCTGCACCTTTCCTTTGAAAATAAGAAATATAATGAAATTTTTATTACACACCCCAAGCAATGGAATCAGAATCTCTGACGGAGGGCACAGGGCATCAGTGTATTTTTTTAATCTCCTCATATGATTCTGCTGCACAGAGATGATTTTGAATACTGCTCCAAGTACCCAAAGTGTGTGACACAGATCTGGGATGATTAAAAGGATGGATCATAGGACAGAAGTACCCCCAAAACAATTATAATTTGCTCCCTCTTCTTTACTCTCTCCCAGAACCATTCCTTTTCCCCATGAATTTTGCTGTCCTTCTGGGGTCTCTCTAAATGTCAAAGGGAGGAGTGCTGGTGTTTCCAAGACTATAACTTTCAACCGTATCCCACTGAGCAGCCTGGAGTCTCAGTGCCCAGAACCATCCCCCAGATTCAGCTCAGATTAGAGCTGAAGCAGACTGGCCAGGACTATTCCAAAGACACCTTCCTATTTCAAAGGGTCACTCACACCTGATGAGGAGCACCAAGGAGAAGTGGTGACTGGTCAAAGAACAGTGGCAGTAAGATGAGGAACTGCCTGTACCAGGACACCAGCTACAACTCAGTACTTTGAGCTGGAGAATAAGAGGTCTCGCAAAGTAAGTCATTAGCTTCCCTCTCAGGTATTTATCTAACAAACTCTGAGTCAAGTTTCTTCTACACACCCACTCCTACTTGCCTCCCTAAAACAAGAATCCTCTTCATCCAGGACCACAGTCAGAAGCACCCGCAGAACCGAGGATTTTATTCCTAACTCCCACCACCCTAGAAAGCCCCGTGCTCAGGTGAGGTCACAAGGAGACTAGAAATGTTCTTCCTGGGTGGTTGGGAGAAAGGCCTTGAATGTAGGGATAGAGTTCTCTGCAGCATATACAATACAGAGGCATTGGGTAGAGGCTTTGATAAACTGTTTCAATTATCCTCACAGTAATGTGTGAGATATTATGATGAGCTCTGCTTCACAGCTTGACAGGAGCCCAAGGAAGATACATATCCAGCACCTGGGAGGTTATAAAGGAAAAAGCATTTGTCTACAGGCCTCAAGCTTAGGGGATGGGGGTATTGACTGCTAATCAATGACTGTTAATACAAACCTAGGCAGAAAACTAGGTGCCAGAAAACTCCTCCAACCCCTGGTGCTAACTAAATTCACAGGGAAATAGTATTCAGCCATACAAAGAATGAAGCACTGATTTGTGCTACACTATAACCCTTGAAAATATTATGCTAAGAGAAAGAAGTCAGTCACAAAAGGCCACTTATTATATGATTTCATGTATATAAAATGTCAAAATCTATAGACATATAAAGTAGATTACTTATTTGCTGCTGGAGCTGGGGCCAGGGCTGAATGCTGAGTGATTGCTAAAGGGTTGAGTTTCTCTTTGCGGAATGAGGAAAATATTATGAAATTAGATATTGGTGATGGTTCTTCAATCTTGTGGATATATCTAAAAACAACTGAAATGTATCCTTTTTATGGTATATGAGTTATTTTCAAAAAAAAGAAGAAAAGAAAAAGATAAGAGTGAAGGGCTTCAAAATCTGAATTCTGCTCAGGGTTCTCTGAGGCTCTTTGGAAGCCTCAAATAACTTCTTTAAGGTTTCTCAACAAATAACTGGCAAAGGCAAAATGTAAGTCAAAACCTGGCTCTGAATAGCCTGCCTTTCCTCTAGCCAGTGTCACGTGCAGGCAGTCCCTAACTTGTCAGCAATGTTTGTTAGCTCAGGGTGGTTGCTTCCCTCCTGAGATCTCACTCAGGTCCTCTGCACCAGGACTCACGGTTGGGATTAGGACCAGAGGGCCCAAGAAGCCCTTGGGGAAGTTGAGGTAACCTGAGTGGTGCTGCCTCAAGGGCTTAGGGGAACTTGGAGGCAGGACAAAGACTTTGCATGATCCCAGTACCTGGCACAGTGCCCCTATCACATGCCCTGAGCCTCAGTCCATACCCCCTGTGACACCAGGTCAGGTCTCTGAAATGGCACCGGCACAGTGAGTCTTAGGAGCTGCAGCCACACATCAGGCCTCACCAACCTGTTTAGCTCGGTCGCCACCAGAGAGCCGGGGGTCCGCACACTCGTTACCAGAGATTCCTGCTCCCACCTTTGGGACTTCATGCTGACTGTTCAGTCCACTCGGGCCCCTCTATACTGTTCTTCTGTAAGCCCCTCAAGCCTCCTTCCAACTCACCTCTGAATGAGCCCTCTACTGACTACTCTAAATCACACACATATACCCCTACTTGTGCACTTCTCACTCCCTCCTTATCCTGCTCTACCTACTACCTTGCCTTCCTCTTGTTCCGAAGCTTTTAACACTTTCTACCAGGAAATCACCTATTTGGGTATTACTTTGCTGTTTAAGTTCTATATCTTTCCACTAGAACATAAGCTCTACTGAGTGAAAATCATCATTTTGTTTGCAGCAGTAGCCCAAGCACTCACAGAGTATCCCACGTACTGCAACGTTCCATAAACGAAAGGGGCTGCCAGGTGAATTAATGCACTTGTGTCTTGTTCTGTGTGCCCCATGTTTCTCTGATTTTTCCAGGACACCAGCTCTGAGCTCAGCACCAGTTCCATAACCTTACCCTTTTCAAAGTCTTTTTACCTTCTCACCACCAACCAAGCCTAGCTCTTCATTAAGAACATCACCTCACCTGCAGTCCTCTGACAAACAGCCTGTCGTTTCTCTGCTTAAATGTAGCACCCACAGCGGTGTCTTCCCTCTCTAAAGTAGCACTCCACTGTTCCACTGTTCTCTTCTTTCAGCCCCGCCTTTCTTTTCTTTGAAGCACTTGCTACAGCATGAAATGATTTTAACATTTTTTTTTTTTTAAGAGGAAGGCAGGCAGGCAGCAGGCAGGAGGAAAAGAGAGGAGGAAGAAGAAATTTTCATTTAGCTGTTAATTTTAGTTATTCCTGCCTGCCCCTGGCCCCTCCCGGGCCACAATCCTGGGTCCTTGGGCTGTATGTGAACTGCTCCCCAGGTATAGGCTTAACACCTGAGTCGCCAGAGCTGCCATAAAATTATTATTTTTTTTGTTCTTTACCTGTGTATCTTTATCCCTTTAGAATATAGATAGGGACCATGTCTCTCATCCTGGGAGGACAGAGGGATTTTTCCTTGTTTATTCTAAACAAGCCTGCTTTATTAAAGTACAAAGGAAAAAATTATCCCATTGAGGTATAGAGCCCTTCATTATATATTAGACAGTGAGCAGAGCTGGATAAGAAGTGGGATTTCTGGATATAAAAGGGACAAGGGATAAGATATAGGATCTGCTAAAGTGGATCTGATCAAAGAACCTGGTTATGGAGGAAAGGGAGGTTCTGGTCTACCAGAAACAGGTATGGTTAATGCTAAATCCAATTTTATTGGCATGCTCTCTCCTGTGCGCTTGCTTACAGGATTCTCGGGTGGCTAATTCCAGCATCCATCCCATGGACACAGATGGGAACCAGAGAGTTAGGTCTTCTGATGTAAATGGTGATTGCATTGTCTCCCTGAACCAAACAAACCCAAACATGACCATGTGTGATATCAAATGCAACAGTATTTCCCCCACATTGAGAATAGTGAACTTGTACTGCGTCCTTGCTAAATGCCAGCCTAATACCAACAGCCTAACATTCATCACTTCCTCTAGCTCTCACCATAACCTCATGGCACAACTCACATTATTCTCATTTATAGATAAGGAGCCTACTGGGTATGCGAAGAGTGTATATTAGTACCCACACTGCCTGGTTCTGAAGCTTACAGGTTTAACCACATCTTAATCACATCTTACAGGTTTAACCAATATCTTTCTCCCTTCCTTGATACTGGCTTAGTTGAGGAGCTCCATAAAGGTCATTTGTCGAGGATGAAAACCCAGCAGCTCTGTACACATGCCTAAACTGTGACTTGCTTCCAAAGCTGGTCCTGCAGTTGGTGCAAGGAAGGTTCTAGTTCACAAGAGTTTTTATTGTTTTGTTTTGCTTTTAGAAAGCTATTGCCAACAACTGCCTATGGGTTCTTTTATTTTTAATTTTCATCTCATTGGAAACCAGTCCTTTTGTTTCCATTTTGTGGAAATGGGAAAAGCACTGTCAGCAACACGGTGGTCAAGAGGCCCTCACTATGATCTGAGCCACCTGCAGCACAGAACGCCGGTCCTTGAGGATGAGGTTAGGTGTTCCTTAGGAAAGAGTCTTCACACTGCAAATAACTATCTGTGCCTCATTTACTCCTCTTTTCCAAAAATAGGACTTTTATTCAGATCTGCTTTATTCTCCTTCAAAGGGAAACTGCATTTGAATAAAAGCCTAAGTCCCACTTGCTGTGCTTTAGCACAGGCACACTGAAAACACTGAAGCTATTTTTGAAACGGGACTGCAAGGTTGGGGCTTGGGCAGCACACTTCCCGTAAAGTTTTATTTAGGATGTTCTGAATTTAAACATCAGCCCTGTGTGTGCGCGCATCCTGTATACCTTAAATGCTGGTTCTGCGGGAAAGTTTCCTAGATGTGCCAGACTTTTTTCCAAGGCCATCCCTGGAGGCAAATGCTTGCAGGGGTTCTGCATCTATTCAACAAACAGAATATGGTTCAAAGAAGTTCTAGGGCAACCTAAAAACAGAAGGGCTGAGGAGGGACTATCTTGGCACATCTACAGCCTGGAGGCTGGAAACACTAAAGGATGACAAAAGAGATGGCTAGAAGATTTCTGGGGGGTGGGGTCCTTACTTCACTAAGGTCAAGGAATCTCCCTTCTTAACACTGAAGCCCACACTGACCTTTATGAGAAATGCAAAATGTGATTAGAACCTGATCTCTTTGCCTTGAACTTGGAAGTAGCAGCTCCCCCTAGACATGCTGTGAAGCTGCTGGAGAGTGCTTCCTTGTCCTCTCTAGAGAAGAAGGGCAGGTGCTGGATTAGGCAGTCCTGCAACTGGGTTAAAATATTCACGCCCCCAATGCAAACAGGCCTATCCTAAAAGAGCTTAGCCACCTGACTCAATTCATATCACTGAATATATTCAAAGCAGATTTTCGGTGGGAGAAAACTCTTGAGATTCAACTTTTCTCTTTAAAATTATGATCTCCATATAAGAGACAATATCCAACACTGAGTATCTGTAACAGGGGTTTCAGAAGTGTGGTTTTGGAACCATTTGCATCTGAATCAGTTAGGGTACCTATTAAAAAGACAGAGTTCCAGGCCCCATCTCAGACCCACTAAATTAGATTTTCTGGGGGTGGACCTGCATATTTGTATTCTACAGTTTTAGGGGATTCTGTCGTATATTGGAATCACTGGATTTGAGAACTAAAGACTTAAAGTCTTTCTCAAAAAAAAAAAAAAAATGGCCCTGGTAATATTTTTATACCATACTGTGTTTTTTGGGTTTTGGTGGGTTTTTTCTTTTTCTTTTTCTTTTTCTTTTTTTTTTTTTGAAACTCCCTCCTGTTATGTTAACAAGACATTTAGGGAATTGTAGATTCATTATAGAACAAAAGATTTGTACACAGAAAGGTGGCATCCAGTTCACTTAAATGCCTCTGATTCCTTAATAGTGAGTGCTGTTTGCTGCTTAATGGTAGCTTGCTCTGAACAAAAGGAGCTGAGAGATGGGTGTGCAGGTGAGTCTAACTTGGGCTCACAATTGCCATGGAAACAGCAGCCATGATCACTAGACAGGATCCCTTCATAGGCAAGTCTGTTGTTCCATTTTAAAAACCCCTGCTTCTGCTTGCTACAGATGGGAAAGCCTTCCTTCTTGGGACTGGTGCTGAGGATTTATAAACACGTATCCAAAGAAAAAGTAAATAGAGAATTATGCTTTCCTACATTCATTTTCTTCTCTTACGTGTCTTCCAAAAGCATCTCAGCATAATCCAAACAGGATGGAGATTCTTTTCATCTCTTGGCACAAATCTCATCTGGTCTCTTGCTTGTAGAAAAATAGGAGGATTGAGTTTGAGGCTGAAATAATTCATTTGCGTTCCTCCTTTCCCTTGTTAAATAATAGGTCTACAATAATGCATCTGTACCAGGATTTTAATTAAGTTTAAGTTCTAAAACACTGTTTATTTTACACTGAGTTTAAGGGAACTTTAAAAAGGAAACAATGTCACATTTCTGTTCCAGAAACCTAGATGTTAATGTTGAGCATGCTGTGCATAGTAAGCACTATGTCTCACAGTATGAACTGAGCATTTTATCTTTGCCTAAAAATGGGAAAATAACAGCAGCTAGGAGCATATGTGTTTATCACATAGGAAATGAAGTTCAGTGGGTTGTGTCCTACCCAAGGAACTTTTCACATTCCAGAGTCAGGCCTTCCTCTTTCCTGGCTCAAAAGCTCAAATTCTCCCTGAGTACATTAATCTCCTTGGGGGCAGACTCACATCCAGTAAGCCCTTAAAACTGAATGTCAGATTCTTGATTTACAATGAGACGTATCTCTCGGAGGAACAGGAACACATCTATCATATAACCTGCCCTTTCTCTTCCAGTTGTCAATCTACAAGGAAAGTCAAATAATATAATGGCCAAAATGCCATTTTGTTCATTAACAATCACAAAAAAACCCCATAAGGAATGGAATACTAAAAGCCCTTGTAACAGAATCATTTCCGTAGGCAGAACTACAGAGGAAGTTGGATAATAATCAGAGATTGCCTGAAGAGCAGGAAATCATAACAAAGAGAGTTCTTCAGATAAATCCAATACTTAATGGCATCGGGCTGGGATAGCCTGATGCTTTCACCTACATAATAGGATTGGTTCAGCCAATGGGAGGGGATCAGTCCCACTCATCTGGACAATGTTTGGATGACCTTGCCAATGGTGCAGTGACTTTGTCTATGCATCCAAGCTAATCACTATGCTCCTGACTTTCACATTATTTCTCTAGAAATGCAGGGAGGTTACTGTTTTATAGGCTAGAGAGCCATTGTCTCTTAAAACGGTTTTTCATATTCCATGCACTGTATTTTGTCACATGCTGTGCTGATTTCACAGTTTAACTCTGCTAACTACTTTATTTCTATTTCTTGAGAACAACCTCTCTGAAGCTCTGGATAGGTGGGTAGCCTATTTGAATTTCTTCTGATTTGCAAATGACTCCATCTTGTATTTGAGAAAATAGTAATGAATTCACAATCCATCTCTTCCTTAGCAAGGATTTGGTTCAGATTGTAAAATGGGCTGAAATAACTTCAAACACCAATTGCAGAGGCATCATTGGTTGCTTTAGAGATGACACCTTTCTTAAGAGATGAATTTGCCTTCTCCCAGGGTTATCATTTGTCCACCACTGGTTACCCATTAGCTTTGTGTCTTAAACTGAGAGGGCTGGACACAGAGAAGGGCGAAGGATCAGAAGGTACAGCAGAGGTTGATCAATGGAGTGCAGATGGAAACATGGGTCACCTGAGTTAGTCTTTGGACTAACTGGCAAAGAGGCCAGTTAGAAAATTTCTTAGCTTAAGGTGTTCTATAAAAATGTTAAATATTATCTAACATCTATGTCACAATTTTACATGTGATTATTCATTTTCAGATAACTTCTAGCAAAACAGAAGGAAAAGACAAACAAACATTTTCTATAATCCCAAAGGGGTCCATTTGTTCTCTTTAGATCATAGGGAGAAAGGAGTTAGGGATTCAGGTTCTTCTGAAAGCTTAAATCTGGAATGAAGGTACCACTCAGAACTCCAAGAGCTGATCAGGCAACAAAATAAAATATAAAAATGAACAACAAACAATACCAGACAAGCAGGGTCACTGACTCCATAGATTCTAAAAGAGAGATGTGTGGGGAAGGTTCAAAGGAGTGGGAACCTAGCTGAGGGGTCCAGGCTCTGCCTGCTCCTTCCTTTGACTCTTTCTCTACTTTAAGTTTGCGTGTTTTCCACTATAAAGCAGAGCAAGCTAGCTTTCGACTGTAGGGGCCTCAATGGTGCAAGGGGAGTGTGAGCACAGCAGTCAGTGTGCATGCTGCAGACAGGGAGACTCTAAAGGAGTCTTCACCCTCTGGTTTATTTGCAGGGCCCTGCAGCAATCTAAAAGCAGGTAGACTTCTAGCCTAGGCTTCTGTCTTCTCCAGAAATTTGAGGATCCAACCTGGATAAAGAGGACAGAGGAGGCTCACTATCTGTATATGCTGTTTCAGGCTCATCAAGAATGAGACAACTCTAAAAACCTATGTGAAGATACTTGAAATGTACACCAGGTTCCAGAACAACACAGAGAAGGAAAAGATGTGTCTCTGGATCTACCTATAAGCTGAGGAATTGAGCTGAGCCAACGCAAATAAGAAAAAGGACAATTTACCAATTTTAGGTTATAAAACACAAAGATACTGAAGTTTTAACCTTCACAATCTAGACACAGATGATGTTGGATATGTTTTGAGATTTCTATCATGGATGTTAAAAAAATGAAATAGAATACACATTTTCTGAACCATTCTTAAACTTTTGTATAAGAGGGAAAGAAAAAGTAAGGAAAAGTGGAAAGACTGGGAAATATCCTATTATTTAAATGATAGAGCTGTATTCTTTGCTTTTTAAGCAGAATCATTGGAGCTACCCAAATCTACACACATATTCACACATACATATGTATGTATATATGTGTGTGTATGTGTATATATGTATGCATGTGTATGTGTGTATATATAATATGGAGATACAAAAAGGCTAATCATATACCATGAAGCAACATCCAAATAAAAGTGGAAGGGTATAAAAATGCCATAATTTGAGTTTAACTCTTCTAAAATGTCTACCTGAACAGCTGTAGAAGTCCAACATGGAAGTGAATCCTGTAAAGAAATCGAGGACAGCATTAAATCTACATATACATCCTCTCCTTTTACAGTATTTCCTATTGCAAGCAAATTCACGTTCAAAAATTTAGAAATTGTCTTCAGCTCCATTAAAAGAATAAAAACAGCTCAAAGTTCACTAATTTAAAGTGAAGCATCAACACTAGAAAATTTCTAATGATATAAACTATACTTTCAAGATTGAATCATTTGAACTATCCAATGCTACATGAATACTGGCAAAAGTTAAGGTTTCCAGTGCCCATGATGGTGTCTCTGAGTAAAGCCCTTTGCATTCAGCTGCTTAGGAAGCAGCTGGCTAACCAATGGTTAAGCCTTATCCCACTAACCTCAGAGAAAGAGACTATTACCTCACAGCCCTACTTACTCCACTCAATGCAGTGTCAGCCTAAAGAACCCTTTTATGACAGCAGTAAAAAACCATACTAGCTACTTATCTCTCTTTCTTACATATGAATAGACAAGCCAGGATTACCAGGCATAGGAAGAAAAACAAGAGAGACCAAGATAAATAACAGGAAAAACAGAAATAACTCTGGAAACAAAGCAATTGTAATCAAAATCTTCAGAGAAATTAGATATCCATAAATCAAGGTTTAGGTACTATAAGTAAGTAGCAATCAGAAAAAAGAAAGAACATTAGAAAGTATTAGTCACTGATATAAGAAATGCAGTAGAATGGAAAATTCAAGAAAATTTCGCGGCCTTTAGGAGAAGAAAAAGACAAAGAGATGGAGGGAAAATATGAAAGTTAAGATTATACTTTTTATTTTACCAGAATAAAAAAAATAAGTGGAGACTAGACTCTGCAAATCTACTCTTCAACAAATCAAATTTCAAGAGAGGACAGAGATCATGAAGAAGAGGAAGTTAACAAAGAAATAATGAAACTCTTTAAAGCCAAGAGGTCACTAATCTTCAGGCTGAAAGATTCTTTCAAATGCCCAGTTCAAGAATTTCAAAATACCTATTCCTAGATACCTTACTATGAAATTTCAGACACCAAGCATAAATAGAAGATCTTAAAATCTTTCAGAAAATAAAACTGAGCTAGCAATAAAAGAACTGGTCAGACTGGCACTAATTTCTCATTTGTAACAGAGGGTGCTGGAAGGCAGCAGAGCTATACTTTCAAAGATCTAAGGGAAAATAATTTCAATCTGTTGTGGTAGGATTATATCTTGAAGTATTAATCTGTATGTTTCCTGTATGTTTCTTTCTCAATTCACTTACTTGACCCCTGGGGTGGTTTCTTCTCTACTTAGTTCTACTCAGATAGACATGAGTCACCTACTTTGGAAATAGCAACAAAGATTATAAAATTAAAGGGAAGATGCCTTTGGCCAAAGGAGCAGACAGGGAGATATATCTGCATGCTTGCTGAGCTAGTTTTTCCACTCCAAAGACTAGATAAAATTTGGACCAGGGAAGGGGAGAGAAAATCAGAGGGACCAGAGAAAGAAATGAAGAAAATTCTAAAATTTAGGGAAGGAATTGTTGGGGTGAGAAAGCCTTCACCATAAATATCATTTGGTTGCCTGGAAACTGAATTGATGTTAAGTTGTCTGCTCTGGTTAGTTTCTAGGGAGGACCACCACTCTTCTGGTCTGGCGGCTGTCATCCATTGAGTGTCCAGATTGAAGGGGCATACATTAGTTTGAACATATAATCCATTGTTCTACTGGTATGTATCTAAGGCAGTTTGTGAAATGTTGGTAACATGAATAGATCAAAATGGGGCTGGGCAAAGTCAGTTAAAAATTTTCCTATTCCAGCAACACTTGAATACTATATACCCAGCCAAACTATCAAATGTGTTGGCAAAACTAGTATATTTTGAGACATCCCTATCTTAGTTTTATACCATTTTTAAGAAGTTTCTTTAGCAAAATTTTAGGGACCGAAAAAGAAGACATGAGATTCAGGATAAACAGCAGACACATCACAAAAGAACAATGAACAGAAGTCCTGGCATTGCCAGAATGAGATGTAGCGCAGATCTAGAAAACAGACAATGTCTACAGGAGTAGGAGAAGGAGAAGAGATCTTTAGTGGGGAGAGAGGTCTTATAAGGGGTCTATTCAAAAGGTGATCCTGATTGTAAAGATGGTATTATGGACTGAATGACTGTGTCCCCCACAGATTTATGGTTGATGACCTACCCTTCAGTGTGGTGGTATTAGGAAGTGATACCTTTGGGAAATACTTAGAATTAGCTGAGGCCATGAGAGTAAAGGTCTCATAGTGAGATTAGTGCCCTTATAAAAGAAAAAAAAGAATTTACTTCCTCTCTCTTCTTTCCACTGTGAAGATATAAGGAGATGTCAGCAACATACAGTATTCTCACCAGAACCTAACCATAATGGCACTCTGATCTTAGAATTCCAACCTCAGTAACAGTGAGAAATAAGTTTCTGTTGTTTAAGCCACCTAGTATATGGTATGCCATTAAATAGCAGCCTAAGCTAATAAGACAGGTGGTATTATAGAATAGATGGTATGATGAAAAGGATTTGCTGAAGTCAGCATTTTAAGAAAAATGGCAGGAGGGAGGGGTAGACATTTAGAAATTTAAAAATAAAACTCTAAAAGAAATAGATATCTAAATATGTGGCAAACTCATATATAATGATTTTAAGACATTACTAAATTATATTTTGAAAAAAGGAATATATCTGACCTTAAGGAAAATAAATGTTCCCATTAGTCCTAAATTCATATAATTTGGCCCACCCCATAAAAAGAAAGACAACAAGTATTTCAAGTGAACAACTGAGTCAGCATTTGCACAGACATAACAACATGAAAGCTGATGTCCTTGGCTTTCTACGAAGATTTAATTGTGGTAGCAGAACAGAATGCATATTGGTAATCTTGATAATGTAAAAGGAGGGCAATGGGAGGAGAGGAGGAAAGGTAGAAAAAAGAATGAAGCACCGATATTTTTATGTGGGAGGTCAATAGTAATGCTAACAGTTGATGGCACAAAAAACAGAGGTGCAAGTATCTACAATCACAAAGGTAACAAATGGAAGACTTGAAAACAATAAAAAGCAATATGAACATTTAGCATTAGAAGGCATGGAGGAATGTCAAATAAAAGAACTAAAACAAATGTATTTCAAATGTTGAGTGTTTTTAAGCTACTATAACAGAATAACATACATAGGGTGCCTTAAACAGCATAAATAATTCTCCTAGTTTTAGAAGTTGGAAAATCCAAGGTCAAGTCACCATCTGGTCCATTTCCTAATGAGAGCACCTTTTTCTAGTTTATAGGAGGTTATCTTTTTGTTATCCTGTGTGTGTGAGAGAGAGCAGAGAAGGAAAGGGAAGAGGAGCAGATGAGAAGGGAGGAGAGGGATCTTTCCTGTCTCTTCTTATAAGAACATGAATCACATCATGACAATTCTCCCTCATAACCAAATTACCCAAATTACAAGCCTCACCTCCAAATACCATCACATTGAGAAAGGGGAAATCAACATATTTATTTGGGAATACACAGCATTCATTCAAAAGCAAACCTGAAGCTGAAGAGTGGTGAGGAGACCATATTTTTATATTATAAATTCCACTATGCTTTCTAACTTGTTACTTTGTGAAGCATTCTCTGACCTCCCCCACCCGTAGAGCTGGGTACTTTCATTTATGCCCTAGGTGTATTTATACAAGGCTTGAATTGTGTCCCCCAAATTCATACAGGAGGCCCTGCCCACTAAGTGAATTTATTTGGAGACTGATCCTTTACAATGATTTAAATTAAATGAGATCTTAAGAGTAAAGCCCTGATCCATTAGAACTGCTGCTCTTAAAAGAGGAAGAAATACCAGAGTTCTCTCTGCCATATAAGAACACAGTGAGAGGGCAGTTGTCCAAAAGAAATCAGAAAGCAAACTCTCACCTGAACCCAATTATGCGGGTGTCCTGATATCAATTTCTAGCTTCCATAATAAATTTTCATTTATTAAGTCACCCAATCAATTTTGTTAAGGTAGCTTGAGCTGGCTAACATGCTATAGTTCTACTGGCATAATTTGATACACCCATCTTCCCTTCTAGGTTCTAGACTCCTTGAAAGCGATGGCCCATATTACTGTAACTGCCATATATTGAGGGCCTACTATGTGCTAATCACTGTAATAGGCACTCACAGATATCTCATAATCCTTACTTTTTTTTTTTTTTAAGGAAAAGTACAGAAAAGAAGGCAAGCAGGGGCACCAGGAAGAGAGGGGAGGAAAAGTAACTCTTTTATTCATTTTATTTAGTTGTCCATCCTGATTGTTTCTCCCAGCCACAGGACATGAACCAGGATCCTCAGGATTCATGTGGACTACACCAGCCAAAGGCAGCTAATGAAACCACTACTCTACCAGGGTATATCTCTTACTACTTCTGAACATCAAAACTATTATGCTCATTTTCCAGATTAAAAAAAAAACTAACATTTGGAAAATTTGTATGGTTTGTCTAAATTCATTAGAATCCATTTATACCATCCATACCCCCATACTGCCTTTCTTAACATCTGTGTTTCCTGGCCTCCTAGTTGTTCCCCAAGCATAGCTGGTTTTGAGAAGTTGTTTAGTTGTAAATTTTCTAAATTAATGTGTTCCAATCTCAGCAGGAAAAAAGGACCTTGCTTCTCTTTACAGCAATGAAATTCCTATACTTGATGTTGCTGAAGACGCCCACCTGCCGCAACTAATATATCATATCATGTCAATTTAAAAGCCACTTGTCTAGACAGATCTATGCATATAATTCGCAAAACTCAATGCAAAATGAAATTACAGGGCCTCTTGTTCAAAAATTATTAAGAATTTAAAAAGATTCCAGGTTAGTAAACATGTAAATATTGAAAAGCTCCCCAAGATGTCCACAATAACCCCCCGACTGCTCCCCATCAAGGCAGGCCACTTTGGCATGTAAGTTATTTGACCTGAGGTCAATCAAGGTCCTACAGACTCTGTAGGCTTACAAGAAACCTTTATCATTCCCTTAACTAGGTAGAAGAATGAAAAAGTGGGGGTCTTACCCACAATTAGGGTTATCAGAAATAACATTTGCATCCGAATATATTACAAGGAAAACATCCAATTACAGAGCATCTGTTTTTCATCATGTAAATCACCCTCTCCTTGTCATGTGAGACCCTTCCTCTCTTCAAGCTCCTATCCTATTCCTTACCTTAGAATATGTGCCCCCATTTTGCCTCACTATGTTTGGAATCCTTGTGTTTATATAGATCCCCTGCAAGGATGTAATTGAACTGGTCTTTTTCACCTCTAATCTGTCTGCTTTTAATTTGATTACTCAGCTTAATTTAGAAGACCCCAGAGACATGTGGAGAAATTTCCTCTCCTCCCCCACAAGATTCAGGAAGAATGTTACACCCAGGCAGCATGAAAGTTTTTCAGTTCTCACATACCTTGTTGTGTGTGAAGGAGTTAATACAGAACACTCCAAATCTCTCAGAATCCCTGACTCTGACATGAAAAGCGAAGGATAGTAGAGGACAGCCCCAGAGGAAAAGGAGAAGCTTATAAATCTTTAGCCCTTCTCTTAATCACAGAAACCAGCTGCTACCCTCTGGATCATCAGGTTTTTCCTTATTTAGGAATGATCGTATTCTCTAAAAGAATGTAGTTTGGGAAGGTCTTAATGCAAAAGACAGTTTTTCGAAGAAATCTATCTCCTAGACTGTGGTGACCCCCGCTCCTCATTCTCCTGTACCCAAGTTCCCCTTTCCTGACTCGGTTGGGGATGTGAATCATAGGTCTATCCCAGCTATCTCAGAATTTACTACCATGTAAATTCTTCACGTTACTAAATCTGAGCTTTTCTCTTACTAATCATATCTAATGTGAATTTGTTTATTTGTCCAAACTTTGAAGAACCTCAGAGAAATGAGGCCACTTTTTCTTTGACTCCACATATGCATCTCTTTCACCTGGCTGTCCCTCAGTTAAATTCTTTTATAATAAACTAGTAAACATTTTCCTATTCTGGACACCGACCTTGCTTTATTCATGGAACAGCCTACTCCAGCAATCTCTCCAAAGTGGTATGCAGAGATCTTCATTTCTTTGCAGACCTCCATTTGATGACTTATTCATTTCTACTGATGGGTATTTACCTAGTTTCCAGTCTTTTGCGGTTATGAAAGAGTTACAATAAATTTTCAAAACGAGAATTTCAAGAAAGCAAGAGCATAACATTAAATGACGCGCTGGGCCCTTGCACATGCAAGGCCTTATGCAACTGTCTATTTATGTACTCATGAATCCAGCCCCATCCCAACATTTTCCTCCATCTTTCTTCTAAGGTCAGTTACAATTTCTAGTTTCTAGCTGTCCCATATAAAATTGTTATTCCCATAAGAGCACAGACTCCAGCAGGGCAGGAACAATGTGGATAGGAGTGTATCACATGCCCATTTTTCCCCTTGTTTTTCTGTTCCCTAGAAATGATTCACTTGTCTATCAACAAGCAACACTGGAGAAACAGAAAATTATCAACAGTCATAAAGAGTTATATTACTCAACAGCAAAAATTATTCATAGAACATGAAAAATTATCAAAGGGGCTTGAGTGCCTATGATCCAAATTTTACTTCAAGAGGAGAAATCGTAAGTTTACATAAATATATTGTAAAATGAGAATACATATACAAATCCCAGGAGGTTAAAATATTTGACCCATGGCCTTATTTAATCGATTTCAGTACATTCTAGAGTTAGCATCAAAGTTCCAACTCTAGCAGAATGATTCCATATGGAATGTTGCATTCACAGGAAGTGGTTATGGAACTTTAAACCAAGAATTGCAAATCCAGTTTCTCCAGGAGACAGACAGGTACTATGGTTGAATGAGATCAATCAGCAGGAGATTGGGGTGACTGGAGGGGCACAACTGGGTCTTTACTGCAGCTGTTCCCCTAATCCAGGGAGTTTTACCTCACAAGAATGTGGACTGATGTGGTCAGATCTCAGAAGATCTTTTCTAGCAAAGACAAGAATGAATATATCCCAAATTACAAACCTTACCAATTAATTTTAACAATTAAAAAAACTATTCTGGTCAAATTAGAATTCTCTGGGGGCTGGAAAAAAATATGGCTCCTTAGCTTGAGCTCTTAATGACAAAAAACAAAACAAAACAAAAACCTCATTTTATCATACAGAGTCCTAAGAAAACTAAGTAACTAAATTTGGGACTTGAGTCCCATACACAAAGAATGCTTGGGTGACTAGGATGTTTGAATTAGGAAGAACAAAGATTCTAAAGCAGTGTTTAGCAAATCTACCATCCCAGGGGACATTTGGCAATGTCTGAAGACAGTTTTGGTTGTCATAACTGAGAGGAGACTGGGGTACTACTGGCATACAGTGGGTAGAGGCTCAGGATGCTGCTAAATATCTTACAAGGCAGACAACAGCCCTCAACAAAAAATCATTCTATTAAAAGGGTGATAGTGCTGAGGTGGAAAAACCTGTTTTTTAAGGAAATGATTTGTAGTAGCTCTTAGAAGAAAAAAAGCTCAAAATGTAGGTCCGTGGGCCCCAACTCAGAGGACTCAATTGTTAGCTGTGCGAATAACACCCAGATATGTGCATTTTAGAAATCTTCCCAGGTGATGTTGATGTATGCTAAAATTCAAGAGCCACTGAACTGAAATAACAGAATCTAAAGAACTCATTTATATTGGGAAAGCAACCACTGCATGCTTAACTAGAATGCATGCTCATGATAATGAGAAAACTTTTACTCTTACTCTGCAAAATACTGCATAGTCAAAGCAAGAGTATCAGAATAATCCACCCACAATTACAGCCTGTTCCAAAAAGATAGGAGAAATAATAATGAAGGAAACTGCCATCATATCTTTACTCTCCAAGTACAGAAGTTATTTTCTTAAACTAATAAAAGTACTTTTAAAAGCTTATCAACAAGAAAAACAAAACAGCTACAAAAGTCACAATTTTAAAGGCGATCTATTTCTCAAGTAATGCAAACTTACCCATTTAGCATCAAGATACTTGAAATCAAAGAGAGCAAATTACAGCTGTCCTTACTAACACCTTCAATAAACTCCAGAGGAATTGAAACTATGTTTAAGCTTTATAAATTGACAATAATATACATTTGTTGCTATTGTCCATTAGCACTAAAACACACACACACACACACACACACACACACATATGTATGTATTTCAAAAGAAAGACTGTTCTTTCTTGCTGAGTATATTAGAAGCTTCCCCACTCTAGAAAGACTGATAGACTTTCTTCCCTTCTTCTCTGTCTAGCTAAGTCCCTGCTAGAATGAGCTGCTGGTACTGACAGAAGTGTCTCCACTCCTGGAAGGTCAGTAATGTGTAATGACCACCATTATTAGTGGACATAAGTGGAAAACTCAGCCCCAAAACATAAGCGCAGATAAGGGGAGATGTGTCACAGTGCTGACGCAATTAGAATTTCAAGGCTGTAAACCCAGACAGAAGGTCTGAGAGATAATAGTAAAATCATTGCCTTGGGTAGTAAAAGCATTGCCTTGCATGCTGGTCTAAGCATTTTCTGACTAGGAGCATGAGGGGGCATCACTGCAGGCTGATAAGATGATCAAACTCTAGAAAGGGTCTCTATAATGAGGCAATGGGGAGACTTTTCCACACTCAGGCAAACTTATCTTGTTTATATCTTGTGTGGTACTCTTTTTTAAAGCTTTAGGATAAATCCAAAATAAAAGCAGCCATATCTAAAGCAAACTGTCAGTAGTGCTACTCTCAAAATCAGATGAGCTTCTGTGTGCTGGCCCAATTTAAAGAGAGCAGAGAAGCTGAGAGAAAATGGTTCACCTGTGGAGCAGAGATCAGAGAGGCTCAGTCTCAGAAGTGGCACTGTTACTATATGTCCATAGAGAAAGTAGGGCCTTCAACCCCCAGGGGGCTCTCCCTCTTTTCCCAGCATCACATTTAATAACATCTCCACATCACAAAGGGCCACCCAGTCCAGCCACTTCCTGGTCCTTGGGACTCTCATAGTCCCTCCCAATGCTTCTCCCTCAGATCTTTCAAGAGTCTCTGCCTCTGTCTCCAAAAGACAGATGTGCAGGGCTCATTCTGCCCAGTTCTTTCAGGGAGAAGACGTGCTAAAACTCACTCACGTGTGAGGAGAGTAATGTGCGACTTCTGTAGAGGTTCAAAATATGCCACCTCAAAATGTGCCACTTTGGTATACTGATTATGTTGCATTTGAAGTACTTGAGGAACAGTCAGGGCGAGAACACTTTGTGCCTGAAAGCAGGAGCTAAATGTCCTGTGGAAAAGGTATCCTACCTGCTCCAGGAGAGCGGAGATCCTGTGACCACGGACAGGGAATTTAGAGGCAAGAG
This sequence comes from Solenodon paradoxus, assembly GCA_004363575.1. NCBI lineage: Eukaryota > Metazoa > Chordata > Mammalia > Eulipotyphla > Solenodontidae > Solenodon > Solenodon paradoxus. Next base: position 114,205 of record RJWH01001394.1, read on the forward strand.
GCTGTATAAACAGCCTTGTTCTTCATTTTACTAGCCCAAACACCTTTGTCTTACGAGCTCCTCACAAATTTATTATTTCCCTGTCTAGAAGGTATAAAGCTTCCTACTCTGGTCACTTCTTTGAGTCATATCTCTGTGAGTTTCCCTTAACTAAGTACATATGCACATATATAGTTAAATTTATTTTTCTCCTGCTTAATTGCTTTTTATTACAGGGGAGTCTCAGTCAAGAACCTAGAAGGGGAAAGGGAAAATTATTTTTCCTCCTCCACCCCTCCTTCCAGAAAGCATATTTTAGACAATGTTAAATAACATTGAACCAAAATAATTGCCCTCCGAAGGTAAAATTTCAAGGACCAAATATTTCAAATGAAGGAAATCTTGCATCCTTCAAACTATCTTGTGTAGTCGGAACATGAGTCATGGAGAGAGGGAAGGAAGGGGAGGCTTATAGGGAGACAGGTCAGCTGGTAAGTAAACAGTTCTCCGTCTTTCAAATCCATCAAGAAATAGCCATGGCCTTTCCCAAACTTCTGTTTGAAAACAGAAAAGTTGGCTAGTATTCTACCTGGAGCCAACAATTCAAAACTCTTTATCTTCAAAAACAACATGGCAAATTCCCAAAGAGAGTGCACCTCTAACTGAAAAAGCACTCAGTCATTTTCCATTACCTTTGCAGGGAATAAGGGGAAGTCAGAAAGATTGCATCTCTCTTGGCCTCTTTCCGAATCAGCCTGCTCATCTATAAAGCTGAACTGTTCCTCTGCAGAGATCAAGGATACCAGTGGTCTCATTAACTAATTGTATGTACCTCTACTAATAACAACAATCATTTGAAAGCAGGTGGTTACATAAGGGAGAGTGTTTTGGTTATAACAAATATTAAGATACATGTCTGAGACTGTGGCAAAGTCTTTTCAAAACCACAAAGATTAGACATTAATGCGAAAGAGCCGCAGCTCAGAGTGAAATGTAACTGAGAACTGATCCTCTTTCCTGCTCTAAGTGCCATTCCCAGGCTTTCAGGTTGCATGATTCCAGCTGAGACAGGGAAGGGTAGGTTGAACATTCTTTAAAAGTTTACAACTAAAGACCATTTCAGTATCCAAGCATCCTGGCAACAAAGGTCAACAATAAGTTTAAATCTTGAGTCAGAAGATGAATAATCAAGTTTAGCCACAAAGTGTAGAACTGGGGCTATGCTAGTCATTAAGGAAACAGGTATAATGAAAAGAAGTAGAGAATGAGAAAAGAACTATTAAGAAGTGAAGAAAGAAGTACAGGTTAGATTCTATTTCTATCACTAACCCTCCATTCACTAGAATGTAAGCTATATGTGGGCAGGGAATGATTTTTCCTGTTTTATTCACAGCTATATATCCATGTTCTATATACTTGGAACAATTTGTGGCACATATTAAGAACTCAATAATATTTAATCAAATAGATATATAAATTATCGTGTCTTAAAGATGTCAAACAGCCCTAGCTAGGGGTCTGTTACTCCACTGATTCTTTGCTGACTTACCTCACAGCATTGCTGCTCTGATGAGCGCATGATGGACATGTGTGAAAAGAAGCTGATGGAGAAAGTGACAGTGATCATGCATAGGGGAAAGTTGCAAGACACAGAGGTGCAGATGGGGAATTCAGGTGGCAGGTAAGTTGGTCTGAAGGTGAAGGTCAGGAAAAGTAACTGTGAATGTAGATATATAGACTCTAGAAGAGGAAAGGATATTGGCAAGGGCAGCAGCAGCTAATCAGAGGAAGTTAGCTTAAGCAGAGAAGAAAAGTTTAAGCAGTCTAATTTTTGTCTGCTTTCAGTCATGGGACGAGGGGAGATGAGCTATCAGCTGCAAATGGAAGCACTGAAGGAGAGGGATGGCAGAGACAAGCTGGAGAATTAGGGTAGCTTGGGCAAAAAATAAAGAAAGCTGATAGAGAACTAACCGTTTTTCCCTCCATAAAAAAGAAGAGGCAGAAAGAGAGACAGAGAGCACAGAGAACAGAAAATAATCTTAACTGCAAATCAGACATCCTGGATTTTCCATGACGGTTGCAATTTTGTGTCATTTTATTGTTTTATTCCAAGATATTTGATCCTGGATTCTCTCAAAAATAGAGTCTTTGTAATTTGTAAGTCTTTTATTTGGGAATATGATTCCAAGAGCAATAGGGGAGGACAGGGGCAGGAAGTAGGGAGGTAGGAAAAAAGAATGCAAGGATGTGAGACAGAGTCAACCACTGCTAAGGGCAACTGGCGTTTCATTCTGCCAAGACCTCTGAAGAACTGATGAAAGCACCTCTGAACTGGGGGACTGCAGTTAACTCTGCCATTCTTCTGGGCTGTGCACAGGGTGGGTTCCCACACATGTCCTTTGCCCCAGCGTCAGCAAAGCCCCAAGGGTTACAAGTGAGAGGTTCGCTGCACAGGCTTAAGTGTATCTGCACATGGGCCATTAAAATTCACAAAAACTGGTCAAAGCAGCAGTGACTAGAGTAGGAGGTTGGGCTGGGAGAGTTGGACTTGGGGCACAGCCCACATATAACTCCTTTTGATCAGCTGGTATCCTCTCTCAAGGAAATCCAATCCGCCACAGGGTTCGCCGATCAAGGCCATGACTGGTTACAATCTTTGCAAGGACTTAATAAATACAATCAGGCTAGGGTGACATGCTGCAGGTAGTCCCCAGGCCATAATTACTACTGCACACTTCCCACTTTACCACCTAGTTAGAGCCACGGTTCTTAAATTTAGTACATTAGAAACTTCCAAGCAGATTTTAAAATCCTGATACCTAGACTGAAACTCACACAATAAATGAGTGCAATTGTCTAAATTAGAAAGTTAACATCAATAATAACGTTATCTAATTTGTGTATCTTACTGAAATTGCACCAATTGTCTTCTACTGCCCTTTTCTTGCCTCGGATTCAAACCAGAGTGACATCCCTTTAGTTGTCTACCGTGCTCATTCTCCTCCAAACTGTACAGTTCCTCAGCCTCTCCTTCTCACGGTCTTGACACTTTTAAGAACACTGGTCAGTTATTTCACAGAAAATTTCTCAATTTGGGTTTGTCTAAAGGTTGCTCATGATGAGAACATCCAAGAAGGCATATTGTATGTGTCTCAGTGCATCAGATCATGGTAGGCTGATCATATTTCCTTGAGACAAAAACAGGATGGGCTTTGGGGTCCCCTCAACTGCCCCCTTTGCCCCACATTACAGATGACCCTGATTTATTAAAAACAGGACAAAACTGATGGCTGGGAAATATGAAAACCAATGGTGCTATCCCCTTTGAAGTGGTACGTATGTTCAGCCTAGATCATGGTCACACGATAGAGATCTTAGCAATGGTGATGCTAATCTTGACCATTTGGTTAAGGTGGTATCTTTCAGGTTTTCCTAGTGCAAAGTTATTATTTTTCTCTTTATAATCAATACACATCTTGTGGAAAGATTATTTAAGACCCTGCAAATACCCTGTTCCTCCTTATAATTTGCCCATTAAGAACAGCATCTATCAATGGTTCTTAATGACAGCACGTTACTATTTGCCAAATGTTGATTTTCTATTTTCTTTATTCCTTCTAAATTTATCAGTTGGAATTACAACCTAAGTAAAAGTTGTGTGATTTTCCTTTAAATAGCTATGAAAGCTTAACAGCCCTAGAGGGGAGGATCTGAGGCTCAAATGGAGGAATAGGTGAGCAGCAGAACTGAAAAGAATGAAGTTAAATACTTGCTAGTGGTCTTCATTTAGGAATTGATAATTTCACTTGACAGAGGGAACAGCCAGAGATGAAGAATCAATAAGCTATCTAAATAAAATGCATAATCAGGAAATGTTTTGGGTATGAAACATGGCAGAGCAGTGTCTTCTATAGCAAAAAATGAGCCCATAAAGAATAGATTGGAAGGGTATAGGAGACTTGGTTTGTGATTATCTGTGTTGGAAGGGAACACATTTATGCAAAAATCCCAAGATTAAAATCAGAAGAGAAGACATAAGTGTACTTACTAGCTACAAAGATCCAAAACAAAAGCAAAAGAGGAAAACTGGAGCTTGTTATGTTCAAAGGAAAATAGAGAAGTTGCGTGAGAGAGGGGTGGTAGAGGGGTGGTTGAAATGAAGATATAAGATTTAAGCTCAGTAAAAAAGTGAGGGAAGTTTGCTACAGGTGGAAAACTCCTCAAACAGGAAACGAGGTCAGTCCTGAAGATCAGGGGCCTGTCAATCCCAGTTCAGACCAGGGGCCTTACTGCTCACAGGTCTGGAAAGAAAGGAGTCAAGAAGAGTGAGGAAATGGGAAAAGGGCAAATTGAGCATAAAAGGCACCTTAGCCAGAAGTCTCTGTTACAATGACAATGCAACTTAAACTACCTCCATCAGTGAATAAAAACAAAATAACAACAACAAAACAAAACAAAACAAAACAGGACTCTTTTGGCTCAGGCAAGTAAGGTAGAGACCATGTGGGTTTGCAACCTAAAGCTGCAGGTAAAAAATCATTTTTTTAAAGGCTCTTTCTGGGAAGGTGAAGGTAAGTATTCATTCCCCAAAACTCATTCACAGGCCTCTATGGCACCCTCTCTTCCTCACCCCTCTCGCATATCTCTCAGTCTCTCTTTCCCGTATGGGTCTTACAGCGTCCCATCTCAGATGGGCTTCACCTCTGCAAGTAGGGACACAATCACCTGTATCTCAAAGCTTTCACGATCTCAGTTTCACAGCCCTCACAGAAAGATGGACTGTTTTATACCAGCAGCCTCCTGCTACTTCCCTAGAACCCTGATGGCCCTTGTTGGATCCCAGCCGATAGTTGGAATCAGGAGTTGCTGCTAGAGGGATGAAGTGCTAGATGGTTTGCCAGGCCTGTATTAATGCCCATCCTGGTTCCCTAGAATCTGGGAGCGGTCAGGATTAGTAGAACCACTTGGAAAAGCAACTCAATAGAGTAGAGATGTTATTACCAGGGAAGGCAAGCTTGCTAGAAACACCAAGGAATGCTTCCTTTTGGATACTACCACAGAGAACCTCTGGAAATAATAAGTCAAAATTTTATAGTAGGTAACACTCACTGAGTGCTGACTTGTGACAGGCACTGGCCTAAGCTCTCTATATGTATTAAACCACTTAAGTATAACTAGATATTGTTTAATCCCCATTTTTCAGAGGAGGAAGCAGACGCAGGACACAGTTGCTTAAGGCACTCATTCAAGGGCCCACAGATAATAAGCATCAGAGCAAGGAGTCAAACCAAGATGTCAAATGGAAAATCCGTGCTCTCAACCACTGACATAGAACCTAGGTGAAGTAAACATGTGAGAAGCAAAAAAAAAAAAAAAAAAAAAAAGTCAAATGGGGAGAGTTTGAAGGGAACCACAAAGGAAGATTGGCTCAATCCCCACAAAGCTGTACATACAACACTACCTGTGATATCATAACACTTACAGGCATTAGAACTTAGAAGGCAAAAACTGACTGGAGATGCCTGAAGGTAAGTCCTGGAGAAAAGTGTAGAGGCCCATTCCACTGTATCCATGGGGATCTCAGATGTGGGTACTGATTTATTTTTCCAACCATTTCTTATTATAGTAAAACATGCATAGCGCAAAATTCATCATCTTAACCATTTTTCAGAGTCTAACTCGGTTAGGGTGTTAAGTAATTTGATATTACGGTGTTGTACAACCATCGCTACCATCCATGCCCAGGATTCTTTTCGTCTTTCAGAACTAAAACGCATTAAACACTAACTCCCCATTCTCATCCTCGCCCCAGGCCCTGGCAGCCACCACTCTACCTTGTGTCTCTATGAACCTGAGCACACTAGGCACAGACCCCTCATGTGAATACATTAAACAGCACTTCTCTTTCATAACTGGTTTAGCTCACTGGGCATACTGTGCTCAAGGTTCATCTCTGTTACAAAATGTGTTAAAAAACCCCCTTCCTTTTTTTAAGGCTGAGCTATATTTCATTGTATGACATGTCATACTGTGTTTATCCATTTATCCGTGGATAGAAAGGGCTATTGATTGTTTTTGCTGTTCTTCCCTGTTCAACTAGGGATGAATTTAAAAGTTGCTGTTGTTTTAGAAATAACAGTAAAAAGTCTTTTTCTAAAAACTATGCTCCTTGGACTTGCCTCGACTTAAATTAATTGCAGTAGTCCAAGAACAGAAGGAAAGAAAAACACCAACATTAAGCTTAAACTCTGTATGATACACATAGGTTGTCTGAATGACATGTGCATCTTTATAATAAACCCAAAAGCCTGAGAAAAGAGAATACCTATAAAAAGCTTTTGGGACATTGACAGTAATGGAGATGGACCAAGCCGGGCTGCTCTCCTAGGAAATCAGTTGCTTGAAGACTTCTTGACAAAGTGCAGTTCAGAAGAGGCAGTCCAGGATACTGGCAACTGGGTAGCAATAGCCCTGGAAGGTTCTGACCCAACTGTCATTCTCTGGATGCTTCCCTCCTCCCTGCCACCAGTGCTTGGAGCCCCACTGCTCTTTGCCCCAAGCAGCATGTTGCAAGATCACTCAGATATACATGTGCCCCCACCCCTCTCTCCATGCTGTTTCCACAGCTTTGAACTTGTACCCAATTTGCCCTTGTACTTGTCATCTGTAAATTTCTCTTGGTATTTTCTTTCTCTCCTCTAGCCCCAAGGCATCTTTGACCTCCTTAGAGGCCACTATATTTTCTACAAAGACCCAGAGGAGTGTTTCAATAAGCATGCTATAATTCTGCCAAGCATACAAATCTGGCTTTAGCAATCTGCTCCACGAAAGACCTTTAAACCTCTATTCAGTCCTGTCTTTCACCTTTTGTTATTTCTGAATGTAGACATTTAAAGGATAAGCATGAACTGTCCCTTTTCTCAACATATGTCATTACAAATGAAGAACCAGTCCATTTTAAGACATCTGAAGGAATCCATCACATTCTAAAGTAATTGTGTTCAGTAATCTTCACAGAAAATGTTAATTATATTCTTATCAATTCCATGTTAAAATTTCAACCTTCTATTTGTTGAAGCATAAGCTGCTTTAATGCTTGTTGTGCTAATATCTTTTCTTCCCTTCTCTGTAGCGGTAGAATACTTGATTGGTAGACATTTACATGGATGTAAAATAGAAAGACTGCATTATCTGGCCTCCCTGAGATGTGTCCTAATGGAAAGGACATGCCATTATTCCTCCATTTTCCACCTTACTGTTTTCAATATGGATGTGACAGCATGGCATAGTTAACCACGCAGATAAGAGAATATCTTGTTTCACAGAACTTTAAGATGGAAGAAACTAGTTTCACAGAACTTTAAGATGGAAGAAACATAAATGTCTTCATGGAATAAAATTTCCACATCATCCCTAAGATCATTTTCATATAAGCAATAAATAAATTTCTACCTGTTTAAGTCACAGTTACTTTAGGTCTCTGATATATGCAACAGAAGCTATATAATAAACACACTTGTTCTCTACCCCCTAATCTTCTTTTAAGTTCAAATCATACTCATTCTTTGGAATCAGTCTCTTAAATCAATCTCTATTTGTCCCGGACCTCGTAATTTTCCTGCAAACTTTTCTTAAGCTCCCTCTGTTTTTCATTTCAGACCTCTAAATATTAAAACTAATGATAATAGGATTAGCTTCCAAAATGCATGCTCTAGTTCCTATTTCCTTCTTTGTTTAATCTGTCTTTTCCTCTTCCCTTTCCTTCTCTTTCCTTTTTTCCTCCTTTCCCTTCCCTTTCCTTCTTTTCTCTCTCTCTCCTTCCCTCCTTCCTGCCAACCTGCAACAAATACTTACCTGTGCTTATACTGTCTGTCAGGCACTGGGCTGGACACTGTGAAAGGACACGAAGGTGCTAATTTGTGTCAGTCAGAGTTCTTAATTGCAGGAAAAGAAAGCTATTGTTTAATTTGAAAGAAAAGGACTAGGCGCATCCTGGTGGAGTAGTGGTTTGGTCAGTTGCCACTGGCCAAAGCATAGTCCACACACATCCCAAGGACCCAGGTTTGTGTCTTGGGCCAGGGAGAACAACCAGGATGTATAACTAAATAAAAATAAAGTGCTTTTTCCTCCTGCCTGCCTGCCTACTTGCCTTCATTCCCACCTGTACCCAGGAGGAAATAAAGAGAGATAAAGACTAAGGGGAAAAAAAAGAAAAAAAGAAGTTGGTATCATAGAATCACCAGGATGACTGAACAATTGAGATCATGGTTATGAAGTCAGGAAAACCACCCCAAATCATAATACAGAACAGGTCTGCAGAGACGATTTCTTAACCAGTACCAAATATTAGACAACTGTCATGCTAACACCACTGACCCTCAGCACTTAGAGCTGTCAAAGATATTACTATCTCTGCTGCTTCATTGCCAGAGAGTCTTCCTATCGTTCCCTCCTCTACATCTCTAGTTCCCAATTTATGGTCTGGGGAGACACATCTGGCTGCAGTGCCTACTTCATATGCCCAAGACATAGCTGCAAGGAAAGGATCTGAAATGTTTAGCTTGTCAAGTGTTAACAGCTCATCATCACAATAAAGCACAAAGTGGAGAATTCCTACAACATAGGAAAGAGATTAAGAAGCTGGGGTATCTAAGCTAATATGAATGTCCACTGTATTTATCCTAAAGGAACTTAATCTACTTTCTCTATACCTATCTTTTGGACTTTAAACTTAAGTGGGTCAAGAAAACTGTGTTTTTCAGTTCTGTGCCTTTTTAGGGGATAAAACTCTAAATAGAGGTATCTACCTCCACACTTACAGAAGACTATAAGGAGGACTAAAAATCATGACTTCTTCTCTCCCTACCCCTTGACTGATAGAGATGATCCTCAGAATGAGAGAGAAAAGAAATCTGTGGGGAATTTGAAGGAGCCCTTGCTTGTGTGGAAGATAACTTCCCATTATATAGGTCTTCATAGAAGAGTCCATCTTTGAGTCACCACTCCTGGAAGTTTGGGTCCAGGTGTACAATCCAATCTTGGTCAATCAGATACTCTTTCCCCAAACTACATCTGGAATGAGCAAAGAAGCTGTGATAGTCAAGAATTCAGGTGTGACCTCTGGAACCAACAGGAGAACCCAGCATTTAGTGAGAACATCAAGCAAGTGGATAGACAGGGAGGAACCAAAAGACTTAAGGAGGCTGCTTGTCGGGAAGTAGGAGGTAGCTCATACTACCTTAACAAGCTTGTGCTAAAAAGTTAAAAAAACTATCATACGAACCAATGTCATTAATGTATATGAATAGAAAACTGATTCCATACACATGCCCAGTGGCATATTTGGCTCTTAATTCCTCTTCCCTTGACATTGCCTGTGAATAGGATTTCACTTATATAAAAACAACTTCTTGGAGGAATTGCATGCTAAATGTAGTGGATTTGTAGGGAATTTGGACGACCCTTTCCTATGTTTGGGGAATTCCCCTATCATAGAGTTCTTAGTGGGAAAGCCTGATTTTTTATTTCACCATCCTTGGAAGTTTGCACCCAGATGTATAATCCAATCTTTGTCAATCAGATGTTCTGCCCAACACTTTCAATATGGAGTAAGGAAAGCTAAGAAGCTGAAATGGTCATGAAGCATGGGATGGAGACAATTTATAGGCTTCCCTTGGGGTGGCTCTATTTATATGTATAAAAAACAAGCATGACTTTTAAAGTTTGCTTCAAATTATCTGCAATTCCTGGGGAAAATATGCCAAGTCACTTTGTAATATTTTGCAGTGGACAAATATGTTGAGTTTTCTAATCTTTTTTTTAACTGAGCTCAGATATGTTGTATATTAAGCACTTCAGTTTGTTGATGATTTCCTACTTTCTTTAAAGTTCTATACCATTAAGGTTAAGTTTTCATGTCTAAGTTGATAGCCATACTTTCAAATGCACACATCTCTTCTATATTACTTAGGACAGGGTTTAGTCGTGAGAAAACAGATAAACTCTAAATAACAATGACTTAGACCAGAATATAAATTTGTTTCTCACTTACTTAAAAGGTGTCCAGAAGTTGCCCAAGACCAGTATAGTGACTTCATGATTATCAAACTCCTTTTATGTTACTATCTGCCACTTCTATACCCTCTAATGCTCCAAAAAGTTTACATTAGTACCAGTGATCACGTCTGCATGGCATCAGCAAAGATAAAGAACACCCTCTTTAAGGACACTGCCAAAAAAAGTTTTACATGATACTTCTTTCATCTCATTCGACAAAACACTGTCAAACTCAACTGCAAGGCAGACTGAGGAATACAGCCTCTCAGTGGCGTGCACTGCTATTCTAATACATTTGGGAGGAGGGAGAGAATGAATGCTGGCTATCACTAGCAGCTCTTCTGCCACTCACCATTGGTTTTATTTTCTTTTAGATTCTATATTGCTTTCTAGTAGTAGATTCAAGTTAGGTCAAGCAGAATAAACAAAATATAGTAGTTAAGAGCCCAGTTGTTGGACTCCTAATTTGGCCTAGTTTCAAACTCAGTAGGAGTTTGAACAAAATACTTCAATATTTTGGACAAAATATTTCTTTGAGGTCCTGTCTTCTTATAAGTAAATGGAGACAAAGCAACCACCACATTGTGTTATTATATCAATTAATATTATATTGCATACATACATGTATATATATATGTATACATACACACACATATATATGAAAAATTAAATTTGGCCACAATTTCTTTGATATCCTTCTCATTGAGAGGCAAGATCTGAGTCCCTTCCCCTTGAATCTAAGTGAGTTTTAATGATTACTTGACTAATGGCAGGAGTGACCTCTGCTCAACATTGCTTGATGCCAGCATTAACCAACTGACCTTGGTTGAGTGACTTACACATGTGGAGACTGGGTCCAAGGAACACTGAGATGCCAAATATGTGAATGAATATGCCATCTTGGAAGTGAACCTTATAGCCCTATAGCTGCTCTGATGGATGCCATGTAGATGGAAGATGAATTGCCCAGCAAAGCCCAGCCAGATTCCTGAATTACAAAATCAGAAGCAAAATAGAATGGTTGTTCAACACAGCGATAGACAACCAGAAAGATGCACATGAGCATGCCTTTGTTACACAACTGTGGTGCTGACTGATTCAGGGTGAGCAGTCAACACTCAGTAAAAGGAAGCCCTCTGGCATGAGGATGTCTCATGTGAAAAATGTAATCTGTAAATAAAGAGGTACATATCACAATCTTGCAGTTTTATGATTTTGATAACAAGATTTCTAGTTAGTTGGTTTGCTTTATAATACTCTATATTTTATTTTGAAAAACTGAAAATCTAATGCTGAGATAAAATCTATAAGAATTTGTCCAAAGAAATTCAAGAAAAAAAGAAAGTAATAATCATTACTGGGGGATAGCAGAGCTACCAGATGAAAGGAATCTAAATTGTGATTAATGTATGAAGCAGAATCCACTCCCAGCCCAGCCCCACAGAATTATAGTTGACTGTGATAGAAGCTTCAAATAAACATTTACTGTGTAAGTCACTGAGATTTCAAGTTACATTATTTAGTCTACTCTTTCTAGTAGGTGTATAATTACAGAAGAATCCATTTACCCCCATCAAAGAAAGCCTACCAGAAGAAGAAAATATAATGACAGTAAAGTTTAGTTAGGTTAATCTAAAAAGACAAGAGTGTCTCATGAATGACCTCAGTCTGGGGACTTGTGGATCAGGAGTGCCTCCTCGCCCAGTCTCTGCTATGTCTTGATGAAGACATTTGGAGCCCATCTCTTCCTTGAAGCTAACCCTTTGCCTCCTTCAAGCTCCTTCCAGGTTCTCTGAGGACTAACAATTGCTCAGTACTAACATGCCACACTGCCTGGAGCACCACCCCTGCTTCTCCTTCGCTCAGGCTGGTGTCCTTGTCTTCACCCCACACCTCATTCTTGGCACTGGTCTTAGGTCTCCTGGCTAGGCTCTGACCCAGCGCCTAGAGTGCCCCCTGGCCTGAACTGCCTGATGATGGAGTTAACCCAGTCACCCTCGGTTAAGTAACCTTCTGAGGGTTAGTACATTTTTCCTTTTCTATAATTTCTTTGAGCTGAATAAGTTAGAAGAATATCCATATTTATAGCCCCAGCTATTCATGCATGTTATCTATCAGATATTCTAGAAAGGAAGAAAATACCCCCACTTTATCAAGCACCTTACTATCTGTGTCAGCCAATGTTTTAAAAGCTTTGCATTTCATTTAATCACTGCAGAAATGCCCCTTTGAGGGAGCTATTATATTTGACACAGAAGAGAAAAATGAGTCTCTAAGATTAAGTTACTGCTTAAAATCACATAGTGAATCAAAAGTAGAGCTGGGAGTCTCAAGAAGGTTACCTTACCCAAAACCCATTCCCTTTTCACTCCACAATGTTCACGCTCACCACCCTTTTCTGGACAATGGTTATCAAAAAGACATAAAAAATTCTAGGTGAGTCTGGGGGAATTGAAAAGTGTGAATATATGAGATCTGTCTGGGTAATAGAATATTTAATATTTCTCTTGAACACTTGAGTCATGGAACAGACATGTACCTATCATTTGCCAACAATGTGAAGGTGATTAGTTAAGCAATGACCAAAAATAATTAGAGTAAAATTTAACTGAAATAAGATTTCAAAAGAAAAGATACAAATGCAAACTTTAAAGGCTGAATTCTGCATTAGTTTTTCTAAAAATATCCTCGGGTTCATAGTGACTCAGTACAACCACCCTAAAGATTAATTTTGTTATTGGTAATAATATTGAATGCTGTGTTGTTTTTTTTTTTTAAGTATGACTATAGGAATCACTAGCAAAAACATGGCATGATGAAACTGTGTCATAAACTTTCCATTCTGCTTACCCTTGGCCAGGACTTCATTTGGATTTTGTGGCCATTTAGGAGCCACTCATTATAAGTGATTATGTGTCAATCTTAGGCATGTTCCAGGAATAAAGCAATAGAAATGATTACCTTGGGGTAAAGAGCCTTATTAACAAAGCCCAGGAAAGTAGTTTTGTTAACAAGAAGAGGTCAGTGATTAGGATGAAAAATCAAGAATTTCACTAGCATTTTTCAAAGTGTCTTCCAGAAACCAATACACACATCAGCATCACCTTAGATTTGTGTAAGAAATGTAGACCTCTGGGAAAACCCCAAACCTACTAAACTAAATTTCTGTTGCAAGGGAAGCATCCTAAAGAATTATGTACAACAAACCTGAGACTCTTTCTGCCAAAGCTTCTCAGCTGTAGCTGCCTTTTAGAATTAGCTGGACACCCACCCTAACAATTCTGATTGAACTGGAATGACCCCAGGGAATCAGACTTTTAAAAGCTCTTCCAGGTGGTTCTAATGTGCAGACAAGGCTGAGAATCTCTGTTATAAGTAGCTTACAAATGCCAACAAGCAACTGTCCAACTTCCATTGAATAGTTGAGAAATGCACTTACTAAAATTGTGAAACACTTTAATCAGGTAATTCTCCAATATCCATTGTAAGTCACTGTTCTAGAGAAGCGTATTTTATTTTTATAACAGTGATTTTTGCCTGTTCTGGTAATTCAAGATCTAAGACTCAAAGTTACTATGAACTAAAGTGACTTTTTTCTCTGGGTTCTGGAGACCGCATACTCTTTCATTCTAGCTTATCTCACAAGACAACTGTGAGTGGTAACAAAAGTATGACAGTTTTTAAACAACGTGACATGTCAGAGTCTGACCCAAGTCCCTTGGTTCTAACTACTGTCATTTTCTCTGATCATTCATCATCTTCAACTCCAGGTACTAAATGTGGTCATTAGAATGGAAAGCAATGAATGCAAGTTTATTTGCAGACATGTTCGATTAGGTTCTCCCAAAGAGATATGCTCCCTGTGGAGAAAATGTCCTGGTGTTCATCAGGTGCAGCAAGCAGTGGAGGAAGGACATTACTGCTGCTGCTATTAGCCATTTGTGGCTTAAATGACATTTGAATTCATTACCAGTGATTTTTGCATGCTGAGCATTTTCTGACCATGTTATGACATTAATTGGCCCCTGAAGGTACTTGACTAAGTTTCTGGTAGAAGCTATTTCCTTATATTTTCGATATTATATTTAGATTACATATATTTAATTGTCTTCTTTCTCTAGAGATGCATAATTTTGTATATTACCTTTTTTTCAATTGTGGCAAAATGCACATAATAAAAATGTACCATCTTAATCATTTTTAAGTGTATATAGTTCAATTGTAATGGGTATATTCACACTGAACAACCAGCCTTGAGAATTCTTTTCATCTTGCAAAACTGAAACTCTAGCCATTAAACACCAACCTACCATTTGCCCCTCTCCTCAGTTGCTCATTATCTTTTAAACAGGATAGCTATCAGTTAATTAATTCTTTTAAAAGCTTCCCTAAACTCACAGGCCTACAAAGCTAATTCAATTTTATTTATATAAAAATATTTTCTTCTTCCTTCATACGTCCTCATGTCACTGGCTAAGATAATCTTAGACTACAAAAAGTACACTCTGGTTTTTCTTTAAGTAAAATGACCATCCATTTAAAATAAGGAAAAAGCATAATACTGAAACTAAATTTCTTTTGAATGAAAAATTTTAATTTTGATAATACCTAAACTAGAGAAATAGTAACTCTCACATGTTGGTGAGAGAAAAAACTGATTTAACAAATTACACATTACCTATGGAAACAATGTAGCCATCTTTTCACCAGCTAGTCAACTGCCAAGTCTTTACAGGAATATTCACAGAAATCAAACATGTAATTAAATTAAATAATAAATAGGGAATGGAGCATACTCTATAATGAACTATTACACAGCTGTTAAAAATGCGATAGCTCTGTATGGCACTGCTATGGGAAGATCTGCAAATACGTTTTTAAATAAAAATTCAAGTTACCCTGAAATGACATAACCCTTTGTAAAAAAAAAATCTTAATTTTATACATACATACTTGCATATATGTTTACACCTATACATGCATATTCATATACATGGAAAGGCAAAACAAACCCTGACATTTAACTTCATGCTTAACTTATTTGGGCAAGTAATTACTTTTACGACTGCAGACAGAACCCGAATCATGATGGTTCGACTTACGATATTTTCACTTTAAGAAGGTGTGAAAGTGAACTGTATTCACTAGGAGTCACACTTTGAATTTTGCTCTTCTCCTAGGCTAGTGGTGATGCTCTCTCGAGATGACTGGCAACGAGTGCAGCAGCAGTCAGCCCTGGACCTCGACCCACCTCAGGCAGCTGCGCAGTTGCAGGTGCAGTGGCAGTCATGGGATCTCAGGGCAGGAGTGGGGGCGGAGAGGGGGGGTGGGCAGGTAGGGGTTGGGTAAACAACCATAGATACAATGTAAGATGTTGCCAGCATTGTTGACTTAAGGATACTTTCAATTTACATTGGGTTTATCAGGATGAAAACCCCATCATAATTTAAAGAAGATCTGTAGTTTAAGTCATATAGTCTTACATGGCTTGTTTCTATAATAAAAGATAAAATGAATTCAACCACACCCCCAAAAAAGGGGGAAATAAAAAGAAAACCCTGCTTTATTTTCTTCTTTGATAGGAGAATAAATGGCATGTACTAAAAATCCCTTCAGTTTTCTCCTTGATGATCTGAAAAGTCTTTGTAGATGCTTTATAACTGTATTATACTTTGAGCTTTCGTGAAGGATTCATTATTTTCTGTAGATTCTGCTTAGTTTTGCTCAAATATTCTATTGTTCCCTTAAATCAAATATAACTTATATGGATCCCTCAGAGTCTGAAACACTTGAAAGTCCTGTCTGTAATAAGACTGTCTCTTTTCCTTCTTCCAGTCCTGGGAGTTAAGTTTTGTTGCAAATAAAAATATTCTGCTTTTCTCAAGTTCAAGAAATACACATACTCTGACAGTGCCAGAGAATAAGAGGTCTTTTCACTATTTGAAACAAGATCACGATTTCCACATTTAAACAAATGTTTCCTCTTTTCCCTTGTGAAAGGACTTGTGATATTAATCTTCTGATTATTATAGTTAACACAATGTTTATCTCTGCGCATAAATAATTGAACAGTTATGCAAATCAAAGCTGTAATGTAAGTCAGCAAATAAGCAACACTGTTATAACAAATCACTTTAGTAAAAAAAAAGGTATTTGTGTTTTAAATGGATTATTTTGAAAGACAATAAACAAAGCCCAAACTCACTTTTAGTTATCAGAGTATTAGTTACATAAAACTCCTGGCTACATTCAATTGTCATTTAAAATGTCATTCCTAATTGAACTCACCCTTACTATGTCCCACCATAACACAGAATGTACTTACTCAGAATTGAGTAATATTCATTGGAAAATAAATTTCTGGAAAATGTACAAACTATGTGTGGTTCCCATAGAATTAAACAAAAATAGATCTTCTTCAAAATAACAGTAACAATCCCATGGGCCTGACTAATAAAAGATGGCTGGCAAAATTTGAGTTCATTACAAGGGCTAGAATAGAACTTTAAAAATGGTCACACAGCAGAGGCATTTCTCATTCTTTGTACCTATGGCAGCCATCTAGGAACTACCCTGGTGACTGTGACTTCAGAAAATAATTGAGGCTACTGAACGCAGAAGAGAAAGTGAAGATTGCTTTTTCTGTATTTGGGGGTCTGAAAAAACTACTAGTTGGCAGACCGATCTCAGACATTGTGCTGATCACAGAAGAATCATACCTTACATGCAGCTACATATTTAATTCATGCTACTGTTTCAAAAATGTTCGTCCCATTGATCAGAGGTTTTTCTTGATATCAAATTCTAAAATAAGAATGATATGATCAAAATATATTGTTCTTTAAATCTTCTCACATAAAGATGAATATTATCATGTCAGATTTTTAAGTTTACTTTGTTTACTATAGCCCCAAATCCCTTTTGGGGATCATGTAATTTTTACTGTTTTCAATAAATAGCAATTGACTTACAATCATAAATACTTGTGCAATTTTCCATATTTGTAAAAATTTTCATATCAAAACTCAATAATTAGGAAAAAAAACTTTATTCAGAATATCTACCTTAGAAAACATTGTCATTAAAAATACAGTTAAAAAAAATCTAACATGTCTATTAGTTCTCCTGGAAGAATCTCCTTAGAGACATTAGAAGGAAACAGTTTCAGTAAGAAAAGTATGAAATGTAAACCATACATCTATGTATAAGTGTGAGTTAGCTGGCTTGTCCTTGGATATAGTTAGATGGGGTTATTCTCAATGCTCCAATCCTTCCCAAAGAAGAGGACCAATCTTGATGGATACCTTTACAAGATTAGGTAACAAGATCCATACAAGCCCAGCAATATGAAGAATAGTTTTCCACATGCCTATCTCAATGCTCTTTGGACATGAAGATGTTAACATGCCGGTATCAAGTAAATTATCTCCCTAAAATACTCATAGTTGTTTGGCTATCACTATAGTACGTTTTTAGAATGGCATTGCTCCTGAGATGCCTGGTGACAGAGTGAAAAGAACATGGATTTTTATGTTAGACCCAAACTCAGTATCGTGGTCCTATCTTTGTCCAGTCCTGTCATCTTGCACAAGTAATATTATCTGCCTCCGCCCCAGTTTCTGCATCTATAAAATAACGATTTCACAGAGTTGTGGAAGGGACTACATATGATAACATTTTCAGTGTTTCTTGAATATAGCTATTGTTTATTGTGGGTATAATTTCATTCTTTGTCACAGTTTATATTTCCTCCTTGACAAGTCAATATTTTTTATTCTTTTTTTATTGACGTGTGATAACATATCATGATATTAGTTTCAGGTATACAACATCATAATTCAATACTTGTATATATTATGAAATGATCACCATAATAAATCTAGTTAACAACCATCAATATTTTTATTCTTAAGTCTCTCGTGAGGCTAATGTTTTGATTAAATAACTGTCTCCACTATTGTTGTAATCAGGACCTTGAGAGCAGAGGTCTGGTCACTCTTTTTGTATCCTTCTTTCTTGCCTAACTTTTACAATATGAATTGTTTTCTCTATGATGAATATGATGGAGTATATCAGAACCTAATAAAGCTTATTTGATCCTTTTTCATTTGAAATTACCACAAGTACTCAAGTATTTCAAGTTCACCTCCCAAATTGTTAGTGAAATGTATTTCAACATATGTAACCAACGACAAGATATAATGACAATGTCAAAACACATAGCTATACCTTACCACTATTTACTGCTATTTATTATGTCTATGCATTTGCTCTCACTTGAAATTTTCCTAAGAAATACGTGAAAGGAAGAAAATGTTTCCTTCCTCAGTTGAAACTGAGTTTCTCTACTTTCTGTTCCCCCCAGATTGCTTCCTATGTCTCTAATGGCACTTATTGTACATTGCATTCCTTAAAAAAAAAAAAAAAAGCACAACTTTAAATTTTTCAATTTGAAGTACATAAAGTACCCTTTGCAGAGTAGGATGATTTCATCAGAAAGATCAGTGTCCTTAATTAGTAGAGTATTTTAGCGGGAGAGAGGAGTTTTTCAGATTTCTCTACAGTTTGCAGGGAGCACCCCCGGATGTTCATCCACAATTATAATGAGAATGTAAAGACAGATGAGTTTGTGATATATAAGGAGGGAGTATTATTATGTAGAGGGTCCTACATGGCATAGACAAAGGAAAGGAAGACAGTTTCACACTTCATGTTGCTTTGGTATTTCTCATTGCAATGTATTTCAACTGTGTAATTCACATCTCCCTTTCTTTATAAAAATCATCCTGATAAAAAGACAGTGACCCTTCTCAACAACTCACTCCTCTTCTAGGTATGAACTCTTCACCTCCACCAAGATGGCTTCAGTTTGGAAAGTTACATAACTGTTGTAAAATTACACTAGATCCAACACTTGAGACAGTGTCAGACAGGACATGAGGGAATACTTCCTCTATACGACCATTGTCCCAACTTTACAAAGACAAATATGGATACTAACAAACTGCAGCAGGAATATCTACAATATATTGTTGGGAACCCTTTGGGCACTGCCTTGCTGAAGGCAGAGAGATACTAATGAGAAAAGACAGTATGCTCTTTGTCATCCCAAATTCCTTCCCCCTGAGTTAGCTGATGTTTGAAATTCTACAAACATTTTTTCATTCTTAGTCCCCCAATGAGAATACTCCTGAGAAATAAAACACATCAGACCTTTGTTCATTATTTTCTCTTTCTTTTTCTTTGAAGAAAGGAGTTGATCCTTTCAAATCCTTTCCTGGGAGCAGTGTAACAGAGAGTAGGGGTACTGGGTAAGGAGAAAAGCAGAGGGGAAAATAATCACTAGTCAGCTTCTCTGGAATAGTTAGGTCTGTCTGTTCTCCGAATGTTTCACCATTAACAAGAGAGTAAATACTTTTGGGACTAGTCCTTTAAAGGAATTGGTGTGTTAGCTCAGTTTGTATATGTAATATCATTGTTGCAAGTCCTCCATAGATATAAATTGTCTTTTGCTCAAGATTCTGATATAATGACTCACATCTTAGAGGCTTTGGAAAAACTTCTCTGTAAGACATTCTTAATTGTGGTCATTCTGTCAAAAACATGAGATGAGTGCAAGCCTTTTGTGCAAGAAATGCTAGATGACAGAAACCAGTTCATTTTCCATAAAACCGTTCAAGTGTTCTTAAGAAAATGCTGATAAATTCTTCAGAGCTGCTATTGTTGTCTCTTGCTGACATATCAAGGGCTTCAAGGCCCAGAACCTTGGGTTGGCTTACTTCCTTTTGGCTTTATCAGAACACTAGCAGCAGGAGTTACGAGGGTGGCAGCTTTCATAGTAGCTCCATCTCCCTCCCTCGTTCCCTGATTCTAAACATGGATGTGGTCACCTTTTTCCTCTCAAGGACATCTATGGAAACGTGACAGCTCAGACTGTTACTTTGCTGCAATGCAAAATTACATTTTAACTACGGCAATCATTCCACAGTATTCAAAATTATCATTTAGTTATGGGAGAAAGTTCACAAAAATGAAGGTGATACTTGTTTGTTTGTTTTTTGAACTTCCTGCATGGGGCTCCCATTAACAATATTGCACTGTAGAGCTGAAAGCTGCTGAGAGAGAGCTGATTGGCACACACGCACGCGAGCACACACACACAATGGTCAGGTGCTGGATGTGTTAACTAATTGTATTGAGGTATTCATTTCACAATACATATAAAATCATCATGTTATACACTTCCAACTTTTACAGTATTATATGTCAATTATATCTCCATAAAGGCAAGGGGGATATATTTAAAAATATATTTTAATGTATATTTTAAAATATTTTTTAAAATCCAGTTTATACCTTAATAGTGATTTTTATGAGGTATTACAATCTGGGAAATAATATTTAGCTAAAACATTTTTCTCATTTTGTCCAGAATTTGTATATAAACTATGCTATATAAATTATGGATAATGGGGAATTAATGATGCAATATAAGTCATGGAAGATGAAGACTAGACTTTTGTCTAGTGTCAGCCATGAGATTAGACCCGACATCCATTTTCAGTGGAACCAGAGAATAGCATGACTACTCTCTAACCTAGTAGCTTTGTATTGTCACAGGAAATGTGGCAGCTCGAGACATTTGTGCAACTCCAGGGCAGTTTCCTCAGCTCTCGATTCAAGCTTCTCGACCTTGATTCCTATCCCTCCCTCTCACTCAGTCACCCAATTTATTGTACCTTGATTCTCTAGAAATAACATCACTTTATTTCACGGCCCAGCTATCTCTAGAAACTCTAAGTGCTTTATGACATGTTCTTATTCAACCTGCAATACCTCTAATAGACCCCTGGGAAGTATAGTTCCATTATCGTGGGAAAGAAAATTAGGTGCACATGGTCTCAAATATCTGCATGCAGCGAGCTGATAAAACTGCTGAAATAAGGAATCAAAGCCTAATCCATTAAAATATGATTGCCTCACTTCTTTATCTTGAGTTTTTTGTTTGTTGTTTTTTTTTGTTTTTTGTTTTTTCTTGGTGTGCCTTTTCCTTCAAAGCATGGGAAAATAAATGCAAGTAAGTAAATGGGAAAAAATTACTTTAACCTTTCTGATTAAATTCAGCAGGCATGAGATTGTCACAGTTAGAATCAGTTGTCTTTTCCAAATTTAGATGACCTTTTTTAAGTGGAACAATTGAAGTCTAATTAAACACAAAGAAGTTAAGATTTCACTCAAGAACCAATTTCAAAATTCAAAAGCTATTTCAGTGCCAAAGCACTGCTTAACTTTAACTACAATGTAATTAATAGAGGACTTAAAAAATGTTGGATATATATATATATATAGAAGTACTTGATATATTGTCATAGAGTATCTTTAGTGATTTGTATCTACTTTTAGATGTCAAAGAAGTGTAAAAGACTTGAAAATTAAAACCATTGATAGGAAAGTTGCCATCAATTTTGCTTGGCAGAACAAACCACCAGTTATACAGGTAGGCAAAAATGTTCAGTACAGGAATGCACCTTTCACTTATGACATAAGGAGGAGGTGAGGGATTAACAAATGACTTTTTAGCCAATGTCACTAACTTCAGGAACCCACCAAGAGGATGAGCATAATAAGATCTGGAAGGGTCCAATTCAGCAGGTTCTTCATCTTGATCTGATAGAAGCAAATGTGAAAAACCTCTTCAGGCCTGGTGCATCCCTAGTCACAGCATTTCTCACACAAAGGAGATTTTAACTCTTACTAGTAACAATTCTTACATTCAATAAGACAAAGTGTTTTCAAGGCTTTTCATATCCATTCTCATTTTGTCCTCACCCAGTCTATTAACTCCACTTTCCAAATGCAGACACAACTCAATCTCTGAAATCTAGGCTGCAACCAATCCTCACACCATGAAATTCTATGTTGAAACACAATCCAGAAATTGGGGCAAATTGACAAACAAGCGCTGTGCCATACTCATCTCTGATCCTGAGTTGAGAGCGAAGATACTGCCTGATACATAGATGGCCGGAGTAATGTTCATGTATGAACACTCCAGTAAACCTCTGGGTGGGGATTAAGGGTCTGTGCTATCCTATCCCAAATCCCTGCTTTATAGTTTGAGTCATTGTGTCATCTTTAGTAGATTATGGAATAGGCCCTGAGATATTGTAAGGTTCCGATTTTATAACGTGAACTCAGTCAAACCCATTACAGGACACATGGGTGGATGGATGGACGGATGGATAGAAAAATCATTATAACTCATATTGAGTTGATTGCAGTACACAGAACACCGAAAACTTTACATTCTGACTCTAAAACATACAATAGGGATTAGTTCCACCCCTGATGTAAATTAAGTTAAAAGGAGACACATTCAACCCTTTCTACGAAAAAAGGTTTAGTCTACTTTACAGATCAAAGAATGTCAAGATAAAATAACTAAGCAAATGGATTTCAGAATAATAGATGTCCATTTTGAAATGGAGCCAAAATTCATCTTACCCTCCTAAAATTTTTTTACCAAAACCATATAAGAAACATTTAAACTTAATTTAGAGTTCTGAGTTGCAGTGATAAAGTGTGAAACTTAAATATCTATTGAAAAGACAAACCAGCTTTAGTAACCAAATTACTTTGGATAACATATTTCCCAAATGCCTCACATTGTTCTCCTATTTCATGCACAGGTGAGTTGCTGCCTGTCACTGTGGCATTTCTCATGTCACAATTTCAGGACACTTTGAAATACTATCATTGCTACCATGTTGCTGCCAAAAAGGAAGAGGAAGCATTAAAAGACTATCCAGCAATTAGAGTCTGTTTAGGGAAGTGGTTCTCAAAGTATGGGTGGACGATCCCTGTGAGTTCCCAAGATCTCTCAAAGGATTCTTGAGACCTTTCAGAAGGCTCTGTCCTTCCTTTTCCAACCCCACATCTGTGAGAGATGGGATTTTCTTCAACCAAAAGAACACATGGCAATAGTGCTGATAAAGAAGAAGATAGAAGAGTCAGCTGCCTTTTGTTAGGCCAAACCTTAAAGAGATTTTCAAAACATAAACCAATGCCATGCTTCTCACAATGTGCTTTTGCTTTGTAAGATGTAGTCATCGTTCACAAAATATGTTAATATGCAATGATTTTTTTATAATTACTTTAAAACAAAATCGCAAATCTTTTTTAGAGTTCTCAGTTTTAATTTCAAATATGGTAAACAGTGATAGATATAGATCTTGAAGGTTTAACTTTCTTCCAAACGGTGAAAATACCCACAAGAATGAAGGGACACAGAGGCTCTCCTTCAAGAATTCCACAGGACAATACAGGCAGCAAGCTATTCTTCAATGAGATATAGGACTTTAGTCAAATTGACATAATTCCCTTGTGTAAAACATTTCCAGCCTGTTTCAGTACTTTCATTGAGAGGTCAAGGATCAGTCTGAGAAGTTCCCATGTGGAATCTGCTGGAAAAGTGTAGACTGGAACAGCTGTCAAATCATTAATCACATAATCAAACTGCCTCTCTTCTTGGGGTACGTCTTCAGTATTGGAATATAGTCTTCTATTAGAAGCTGATACCAGTTTCTTTTAAGATTATCTAAGACACTGCCACATGCTTTTTGCATGCATTTCTTACATCCGTCAATCATCATTTACTTGGTCAATCCTAGTGGCCATCTTTGGTTTCGGTTTTGTCTATTTCACATACTCGACCCCCATCTTCTCCTCCTAGAAACAGTACATCTTTGACAGCATCATCCTCTTTGCCACTTCCCATGCTGGCCTGGGTATACACCAAATCACTCTCCAACAAATTAACATCCCCATGAAGGATGAGAATATTTCCAAATGGCTTTGAATGTAGAATTTTAACGTTCACAGAAGCTGAATCTTCATCACACTCTTCATCCATGCCACACTCAACCGGGCAGCCACCAGCGGTGGACCAGTATCTGCCTATGGCTCCTCCGTAAACTATGGGTGGTAATTGCTTCAGCTTCCCACTAATGTCCCAACTCACGTCTTTCACTGTTACTTCTGCTGTGCTCCTAAGACTGTCAACTTCCTCTTTATGTTGCCTATCATCACCATAACTCTGAATCACACCAATACAGGTAGATAAATTCTCAAATTGGCAAAGCTTCCATTTCATAATCATGTAGGTCACTAAATAGCCACGGCCCTGTCAGGTGTACACTGGCTCTGTCATGCCCTGCTCCTGGAAAATGGACTGATTCCATTTAGCATAGTCTCGTCGTCAGTTCTGGCACTGGGCATGAAGTCAAGGTGCATGCTGCTGCCCCAGTGAGGCCTGTGTCCTGCCTGGGGTAGTGAGGGAGGACAAGGGAGCTTGGAGCTGCATGGAAGGTGAAGCTGCAGGCCAAGGGGAGTGCCAGCCAATTATATTCTTGAAGATCATTTAATGACTTGGAAAAATGTTTATGAATGAAAAGGCACTTTACAAAACAATATCTGGAAAAATATAGAAGTCTAGAAAAAAGAAAGGCTATAAATCAAAATGTTAATGTTGGTTATCTCTGAATGATGACAATATGGGTGATGATTATTGCAGTTTTTTGTCTTTAATGTATATTTAAAAATTGCCAAAACAACAATAATATTACAATAAGTTTGTTTTGGTAGAGCTGCCTAACATTTTTGCTTTCTTCAGAGGGACCCATGTTAAGAATCATTTCCACCCAAACAAGCCACATCCATTGACTTCTATCTGTTTGGCCAGTCTTTCTTCCTTCCCCTTATAAGGGCCACAGGGGCAGCTGGCACTGCTTTTGAATTTAGCAGGTCTGGAGTGTGATATTTGATTTTATTCTATGAATTTAGAGCTAGGCAGTTTGAAGCAGAATGATGAACTCTTACTAAAATAATGGATGCAAATTAATGTGAAAGTATATCCCCAGGATTTCCTGTAAAAATCTTTTTATTGCAGTGACAGGAGTTTTACAAGTACTTATCATAAATAATTTATTGCCTCCAGTGGCATGCTGGAGATCTTACGTGACTGTTACTATGGGAACATCAATGTCCATATACAGTTTAATTCTATTCCCAGAAGCTGAAATGGAAGTCAGCATTATCTTAATGTTACAGATGCGAGAATTTAGTCATTAAAAAAGCAAAGTAGTTGGCACAGGTCCCAAAACAAATCCAAAGGAGAAGAACCTGGAATTAGTCTGCTGACACCCAAGCCAGGGCATTTGTGGCCGAAACTGGAATCATCTTCAAAACATGTCCATTGTGAGCTTGGAGACTAGCGTGATACAAGCACAGTTCATCACAAACTCGGGGTGAGCGCTGATAGAAATAGAGGTGTTTCCAGGAGGAAGAAAAAGGTGCAAGTCCATGGCTCGGAATTTCTCTTCAGGGTGGAAGTCAACAAGGCAAGGCACTGAGCAAGTGCATAATTACTGTGATCCTAACTTTGCCCAGTAAAAAGAAGCTCGGACAAGCAGGAAGCAAAGGATCTACATTGTGCATGGAAGAGAAAGACTTCTAAGAAATATTTAGATAAATAAAAAGAGGGCTGTTTTGTGTTAAGCAAATGTAGTACAGGGAAGAAATACAGAGCATATTTAGGTAGAAAGACTAAGAGTTTTAAGTAGTGACTGTCCAAGGACAGGAGTGACAGCAGAGTGACTTTTCATCTGCCTTCCTCATTGTCATAGCTTCCCCGAGTCATCATCTAATTTTTCTGTTCTGGGTACAGGGGGAAACGGAAAAATTTCAGTAAAGCTAGATAGAGAAGTTCCACATTTAAGTAAAGAAAAGTTATAGCAAAATGATGTATAAAAATATTTTTCTTATAAAATTGATACAGGATGTCTACCTTCTCACTATCCACCACTTTTTATCCTTTAATATTGTTTAACAATCATAGTATATAATACTTAATGATGCTTTACATGACAACAAAATACTAATTTTTTAAAAAGACTAATATGCATACCCTTAAACTATTTACTCTGGTCACTCTAAACCAGGGGTTAGTAAAATTGTCTGTAAAGGAACAGCTGGTAAATATTTCAGGCTTTGCAAGCAACACAGGGTCTGTTTAAAAATGCAAAAATTCTTCTTAGCTCAACTGTGCAAGCACATAATTTGCTCCCTCTGCTCTAAACCAGTGCAGCAATCACAAGGGCCATGAGGCAGGACAGACTGGAGGGCTCACTCCCCTCCCTGCCTCTGTCCTCTGCAGACTTGGCTCCATCTTGTACACATTTTATCTCCGTCTCTAGAACAGTGCCTGCTATACATTAAGCCTAAACATGCCAATTCAGTGAATGATGGCTCGATTCAGAAGATTTAGGAGAAGCCACAATTTGTTGAATGTCTAGGCCTTTTATCTTTATGATTACTGATCATATTTACAAAATAATTTGGTGTTGACTCTTTTCTACTATCAATTTTTGTATTAAGAATCCACAGTAACAGGTTTTCACTCTCTCCTAGTCAACAAGAGCCTTATCAATAATGAAATTCTCAGTATTAGGACTTACAGTACAATATTTTCTACATGTATGAGCAACTAACAGGAAAACGATACTTAAAGGAATTTAATGTATAAGGAGACCTCTTTTCCATCCAAGTCACGGGACAGAGGACCACAGGTACTTCCTGATAGAAAGGAAGGAAACTAACAGTTCCTGAGACAGCTTTAAGCTAATGTGTTTAACACATTATTTAATATGATCTACAGATGTCATTACAAAGAGAGCTGATTACACTTTATGGGTAAAAAACCATGGTTCAGGGCGGTTGAATAAGTTGCTCAGGCTCCAAAAATTAGTAAGTAACAAATAGGACTCGAATCCAAGCCTATCTATTCTCAGACTTTGGGTGCTTTCCATTATAGCTGACTGTTACAGAGGCTGTATTAGCTCTGCTTACAATTTGCTTTGTGACCTTTGAGATGATCACTTTACCTCACTCGTTAAACACAAATATAAATAGCTATCCACTTCTCAGGAAGTTGAAAAAATTCATAACATTACAAAATACAGCACATAGCACCACCTTGCACTCAATAAATACTTGTTGAATTTGAATTTTGTGGAACATCTGAATTGACTCAAACCCTTGAGAAAGGAGAGAAGAGTAAGTGAACGAAGTGTCTAATTTATCTCCCCTGAGAGGGAGGCGGGGTATGAAGAACAATTAAGTGATTGCATAATTGAGGGTCTAAATTCAGCCAAAGCAGGGTACAAAGCATGTTTAGAGAGTAGACACTGAGTTTCTAGGAAAACGAACATAAATCTGTCAATGATTTTCAAATGATTTTTTTTTTTTTTGCTTTTATTAGCAACAGAATTTGTCTTTAGAAAACCTATTGTGAAGCCCAGGATAGAAAACAAATTCAGTGCTACTGTTAGCCCTGCTTTCAGGTTTTCATAGTGTCCTCTAAGGAACTCTCAAGGAACCCCTCAGGTCAGTTCAGTG
Organism: Solenodon paradoxus; assembly: GCA_004363575.1. NCBI lineage: Eukaryota > Metazoa > Chordata > Mammalia > Eulipotyphla > Solenodontidae > Solenodon > Solenodon paradoxus. The sequence continues at coordinate 141,694 of RJWH01001394.1, forward strand.
TGGTTTAAAACTTTCTGCTTTTGTATCTGCTTCCTACCTCAACACTCGATCAAGAGTATTTACATTTATTGAAGGGTGGGTATTCTTTTTCTCTTAATAACAGTGTAATGATCTACTCTGTACAGTGTTTTACTAGCCATAGTTATCAGATTCAGATGTTGAGGTGACTGTAAGCATGGCTTGATCCAGACTTTAAACAGTGGGATGGGGCTATTATCTCTTCCTTTCTTGATAATACATTCTCTGCAAAGGCCTCCATTTTCAAGCAGACTCTTTCCATATGTGGCAGCAATGACTACCAGCAAAGTTTTAGACTTACATCATCAGAAACTATAATCTCAGGAGTGAGTGACTCTTGCTTAACAGCACAAGTCTCTTAAAGGATTTGGTTGACTAGGCATTAGTCATGTGCCCATCCTGACCCAATGACAGCTGGTTGGAATAATTCAGACCTTGTTCATATGCCCACCCTTAGAGCCAGGGGAAAGGCTAGTTCCACAGAGTACATGGATCAAGAAGGACGGGTGTGAGGGGTGATACCCAAAATGATACTGAGGATACAAAAATCTATGTCCTTTCTGGTGGATCAGAGACAGATCACAATGGTAAGTTTTATAAAGGGAGATTTGAAGGACAAATTGACTGAAGTGATAACAGAAGAAAAAGGTAGAAGTAGAATTCACAGAACAGCAAAGAAAAAATATAAAAAGATGTGTCTTGTTAGTGGTATGGACTTGTACTTTAAAGAGGAAGAAAAAAAAAAAGCTTATTCAGTCTCTGAAGGAAAGACAAAAAGATAATGAAGCCTCCAAAGGAATATTTGTCATCAGGGTGAGATGAAAAGTAGTCAACATGTGCCTGCATGAAGCTTTTGTGTGGGAACTCAGATTATAAAGTCACTAGGGAAGGCTTCAAGAGACATTTTTGCAGTGATTCACTTGCCAAGGGTAAAAGAGCAGAAAAGCAAGATTTATGGCTTTAGGAGTACAGCAATTTCTTATTTATTTTGGACAAAGTATCTATTTAGAGAAAAAGATTTAGAGTTGTTGGCTGGCCACAAATAGCTCTAAGCCAGCCAAGGATAAAGACCACTTCCATGGGATTACTGTACAGTGCTTAGATGCTCAGATTTAGGAATCAAAATGGTCTCGGTTTAAAGACCGATTCCTCCATTCATTGATGTGTGAGTTTGACAAGTTACTTCTCCCTTGACCATAGTTTCCTCATCTAGAAAGTGGGGATGATAATAGTTTGCAGTTTACATATGCTATGTGATTTATATGACGCTATGCTAGGAGCCAAGGCAGGCGAGTGCATATGGCAGGTCTTCACAGAGCTGCCCTCAAGTCCATGCAGGATGGTTCCCCCAAAGCAGGGACCCACCCTGAGACTTTGTAGATGCAGAAAGCTGATTTGTTCCCACATCCAAATCCATTTCTTAGGGATGGGCACGCCTTAACCAAGCTCACAAAGATACAACCACCAGAAGATCAACTTACTGAATTACAGCAGGTAAAACAAATATGAGAGATTTCGATATCTATAATCTCTTATAATCACATGCTTGCATGATAGATGTAAATGGGATTTAAGGATTGCTCAAAGACAATGGATAATAGCAAAGAAGTGGGGGTGAGTTGGACCATCTTAATACCAAGTGTCAGCATGTAGTGATAGACCAGTGCATTCATCTGGACTCAATAGTCACTATCTGCCTCTCAGAAGATACTGGTATTCATAGATGAGGGCATCATCCATCTGGCCACAGATTATCCAGATTATATTTGAGCATTCACAATATGTTGGTTCCTCTCTTCATAGGTCTGATTATATCTATAATGTTTTAATTATTCCTATTTTCATGTTCAAAGTAGAATTTTAACCTCATTTTGGGCATTGTTGCCTATTTTCCATTTATCAGATCTACGATCCACAATCTAGCCAGTTAAGTTTGGGTTTTGTCAATAAATGAGATGTCAGAGATCAGAGGGAAAGAGGAAAACGAGGCTTGTATATTTAATTCCTTAGCTCACTCCTTACAGGGTCACTGCAAACAAGCTCTATCTCTGCATCAAAGATTATAGCTCTTGTTGGGAAGACCTTTCTGATTCTGAGTTTCAGTGTTTGTTCTCTTCTTTTCCCTTTGAGATTTAGGGTAGTAACAATTTTCTAGTGTTGCTATTCCAAAGGAAGCACGCTATCCCTTGTCTTCCTAAACCCTGTCTGCACCAGTCTCATTTTATACTCTCCTCAATTATCTGCTTTGAATCTGCCATCTCTTTCCTGTTGGGATACTTATATAGTTTGGATATTGTCTTTAAATTCATGTATTACCAATAAGATGCAAAAGTAAATAATGCTAGAATACAAAAATATAGTCAACTAGAATATACAGAGATTGAGAACCAAAGAGCTAGGAATCTAATTTTGGGGGATAGAGAAAGAACACGTCTTAGGTATTACTTTCTTGCAAAATAAATAAAGTAGAATTTTGAATTTAAAAGGAACTTTAATGGATGTCAAGTTTATGAAAAGTGTGTAAAATTGAGGCAAGTAAGATTCAGTGGCTCACCCAAGATCACAAATTTCCTTAACTACAAAATTGATCTTAAATGTGGCTTTCTGGTTTCTCATATTCTGCTACTCATTTCCCCGGGGGATGCTATTTTGGTTTCCTGAAGAGGAAAGCAAGACAGTATAGTGTCTTACAGTTTTATTTCATCAAAAAAGAATTCTCAAAAAAGGAAAGAGAAGGAAGATTTTAAAACATGTTCACAATTTCTTTGATGAGTCTTCCTTCAAGAGCTGGAGCTAGATTCTTCTCCTCTTGAGTATAAACTGCATTTAGTGCTTTGCTTCAACTGAACAGAAAATAGTAGAAGAGATACAATGACACTTCCAAGACTAAGTCATAAAAGGAAACATGAATTTCTCCTTTCTCTGGGGGAAACCAGCTGTTGTGCTGTGTGTACACTGAAGCAACCCTACAGAGGAACTAGGTCAACTGCCAATATCTTTCTGAGCGTGTCATCTTGGAAGTAGATTCTCCATTCCCATCCAGCCTTCAGATGATTGCAGCCCTGGATAAAGGTTTGACTTCAGTTCAGAGCCAGAACCATACTTTTAAGCTTCTCTTGAACACCTAACCTACAGAAACTATGAGATAATAAATTTTTGTTACTTTAGATTTTGCTAAGTTTGAGGGTAATTTGTTACATAGCAAAACACTATATCAGGGATGAGAAAGGCAGAAAAAGAGAAAGAAGTGAGAAAAAGTAGTGAGGATGAAAAAAATGATGCTTGTAAAATATTCTTAGATATTATAACCAAAAATTGTTCAAAGAATAATTAAATAACACAGAAGGTAGTTGGTAAGATGCCAAATTGATATATTTGGAGCGCAGAATGTCACAGTTTCTGTAAGAATATTAAAAAAAAAAGATGTTTATAGTTTTAAAACTTGTAATTGCCATTGTGCTCAGGTCACGGTCTGTACAAGCTCAATATTTTGTGAGAGAATAAGATTAATATTTATGGCACTGATCTCTGAAATCAAGAGAGCATGTCTACTATTTCTAATTTCACTCAACAGAACTCTCTCTCTTGTCTATCTAGTTATTTAGTGATCTAAATAATGCACATATATTAAATATAAACTATTTATTTAAATACATTGAGTTCTTCATCATATCCTCCCCCCACCCACCGCCACCCTTAAAACTACCTTCAAGAGTTGATTCTTCCATCTAAAATTCTTTGGACAGTCTTTTCAGGAAGATTTAAGAGTCAAGAGGGTAAAGAATATTCTGCTAGTTCAATATTAATATTTGGAGAGGGAATGACTATCAGAGACTAGCAAGGGTCCCTAAAATAAATAAAGTTGCAGCCACATACCTTATCTCAACAAAGATTTACTCTCAACCAAGATCAGTTATTCCTCTTGACAAACAATTAATTTATGGTCAGGCTTCCATAAAACATACAAATCTTCTTGCTAAGTCTGAGTCTCGATTTACTTCCTTTTTTGTAGTTTAATATTTCATACCTGATGAGAGAGCCATCTCAAGCATCTACTGTAAGATCTCTAACTATTGATTCTGATACTTGAAGGATGTATTTCATCCTAAATGTGGATTATTTATTTTATAATCTTTGATTCCCTTTGCATTCAGCTTTCATTGTCTCAGACTCAACAGTGGACAGTCAGTAAAAGAGGAAAGCAAAATGAAAGAAGTACAACTATCATAAAATTAAAGTGCAATTTTTTTGAACAATGTGTAGTATAAAAGATAATTTGCTCCAAAACAATCCAGGAAGTATGATGAATAGCTGCATTTTGTGCTTGGAATCAGAAGAATAGCTGAGTAAAATGCTTAACCTAGAGTATGTGAGATTGGTGAGAGTTGTCAGATCATGAGAGAGAGATGGCAAGGAGAAGGCAGGCAGGCTGGGGGAGGGAAGCATGCATGTGTCACCAAGGAGGCAGCCAAAGGAGTGGGACTCAATCAAGGAGAAGAAACCACTGAAATTAAAGAAATGAGCAAGCAAGTATATGAAAGGTGTAAGACGGCACAGACAAATGTTTTACTCAGAGACATACTAGCATATATGTCAGATAGAGGAGAAAAATGGTCACAGCTAGCTAGTTAACTAGATGGATAAATAAATAAGTTATAAAATAAATTAAAAAATTATCAAAAAAGAGAAATATGAAAAGAGTAGGAGTTTACTTCATGTCATTGGGGTATTTTCCCCAGAGAAAAGAGAAGTCTGCAATAACTTATGACTGACACCAAGACTCCTGGAACATGATTAATGCCCATGCAGTCCAGCTCTGGAAAACGGAGGCTCTTATAATTAGGCAAGTATTAAAGGAAATAGGACTTCTTTCAATGCTCTGTTATACTCTTTATTTTCCTAATAGGAGACTGGATTTTAAGTGGCAGAGGAAAATGTCTGAGAATCAGAAAGCATAATATAAAACAGGAGGAAAAAAAAGAGAGTTCCTGGAACAGACTGGTTACCACTGCATCTGCAAATAATTCCCCTACTGTTAGAATGAGCTTTTGGCAGATATATTCAGTTTGATTCTGGAGAAAAGGGAAATAATAAAATCCATGACTCCATGCTTTTGACTAGTAAAGAAGTTAACAAAAGAATAGCAGTAATTGGAGGTGCTCAATATTTTTGGATTCAGACTTAAATTTTTCATAATTTCATTGCAAAGACTAGTGGTAACAAGTGATAGAAAAATACTTCAGGCCTAAAATCATGCTATAAAAAGATGAGAGACTACACTTTTCAGTATCTTAAAACCAATAACAGAATGACGAAAAAGAGATTGAATTGGTGCCTTTTGTCTAAGGAGACAGTCATCAATACATTGCTGCATCAGTCTTTTAAAAATAGAGCCAGCATATGGGTTGTCTTTTAACTGTGTGAAATATATAAAAAATGCTAGAAAAGTGTGATTAGAATTCCGATACATTATGGATAAAGCTCAAAATAAGGCAAGAATATTCATGCAACCCTCTGCAATATGCATAACAATAGAAACTCTGGAAATATACTGCAAAAGAAAATGCTAATGAAACATTAATAAGCAAAAATTTCTCTGAGTGATCAGTGAAAGTAGAATGTTTTAGAGAAATTTATTATCTAGGGAAAAGTGAAGCTATGTAAATAAGGAGGGGACAAAATTCGATGGTAGAAGCAGTCTGATTTAGGCATCAAAGAATCTGGAAGAAATAACATATTAAGCATGACCTCAAAATTGTTTTAAAAAATAACAGCTGTTGTCTCTGGATATTGGGACTATGGGAAATTTTAAGTTTTTTTCTTATATTTTATCATTTTCAAATAATCTTATGAATTATTAAAGTATAATTTTTAAAACTATGCTGCAGATGTAAGGCTAGTATTGCAGGTAAATAAAGGAAAGAACATACGTAAGTTGTAACTAGTAAAAATAGATTCTTATAAGGATGACAGAAACAGACAGACTCTTCATTTTGGTGAAAACACAGATCTGAATTTTGTCTAAATAACTATCGAGTAATTGGGGTAGAAAATAGGAAAAAAGTATTAAAAGTATGAGAAAAGGATGATAAATTTTCACTAGTCTTAACATTATGATTTTTTTTTAAAAGGAAATGTGGAGGAAGGCATGAAAATGAGTAGGCATGAAGAAAAAAAAAAAGAAAAAGCACCTTTGTTTTATTTGGTTGTTCACACTGGTTGTTTCCTCCCAGACCTGGGATGCAGACATAGGGGTATGTGGCCTGCACCCCTCAGAGGTGACTGACCCAACTGGTACTGCTTTTTTTTTAAAATAAAAATTGGAAAGGATATTAAATAAAAAGAATATTAAAGAGAGTTGACCTCCTACAGTGTTTAAAATTATAATATGTATGCATAGTGCCTGGGACATGAGTGAGGTATGTCTATAGAAACACAGAATCACAGAACTCCACACCTAAAAGGAATCTGAGAGATTATCCAGTATCCGATTCCTTTTATAAAAAAAAAACAAAACTGAGACTCAGAAAGGCTAAACGACCCAAACCTAATTAGAGACTGCAATTTGAACACAGGAATTTAGTATTCGGTGTTCCTTTGGTCTGGCTTGGCTGCAGCTTGTGCTGTATGTGAGGAGTGCAGTCATTCACTGACAACTTTCAGACAAGAAAAGGAACTTTCATCAGGGGTGATTCATTATATGTAAAACGTATATTTAAAAGGATGTGTTCAACTTTTCTAAAACTGAAAAGGACTGAATAACAAATGGGAAGTGAAAATCAAGAGGTAACTTACTTCTCGACTGAATGGAGAAAATGGGGTAATGGCACCTGCACGAGGGTTATCAACAAACTCAAACAAAACTTAGAAGGTGTGAGTCAAAGAGATTAACCAATTTAGAATGATCTTGACTCAAAGGAAGGAATGGAGGGAATGCGATAGCTTTCTAATTTCTGATGAAATTTTAGGTATTTAGGACCTAAGTTTGCATAAAGATGCAGAGACTCAGAAAGAAGTTTTTTTCAAGCATCAGTTTTGATGTTTTTAGATGAAGAAAGCAGCAGGAATGAAGGCAAGTAAACAGGCAAGCAAAGAGGAAGAATAATTTTCATTTATGTAGTTGTCCCCCAACCCCTGCCCCTGGGGCATCATCAGCCCCAGTTCTTGAACTCGGATCCATGGGTTATAAGTGAACTGAGCCAGAGGCACAGAGGTAATGCATATATACACACACACACATACATTTTTTTTAAATGGAAAGTCAAATAGCAAACTTCCTGGAAGCCCTGAATGGAGAACTGTGGATTAATAGAGTTCTATTCAGATAACAGATCACTGAAATACAATGTCGGAAGCAGAAATAGGCAGATCAATCAGGAGATGTGACAAAGAACACTGAACACAAGAGCACAGACATAAGTTTTAAAGAAATTATTTGACACAGAATAGTGTTTCCAAGTCTTAGGAAGAAACCCCTCTCTGAGTAGAAATAAAAATGTACAACAAAAAAATATGTATGAAGAGTGAATTGGGAATATTTAAATTTAGGTTTCTGGTGTGTTACTTAAGTAGAACAACAAAAATTAATAAGGTTTCTTCGAAGAAATCCATCTATATATAAATAAAAGATTGGCTTTTTATCAGTATTTATCAATATTATAATTGCAAATGTTTCAAATCAATCTCTTTTTATATCACACAGAAAAAATATTTTAAATTAAAAATATTTTTAAATTTTATAAATAAAGCATTGAAGTTTAAAAGTTAAAAAAAAAAAAAAGGCAAGTCTTTCTTTTTGTTTTTCAGAGTACTGTGACCTGTCTCTCGTACTTCACTCTAAAACCAAAGGCTCCGGGCAATTATTCACTCAAGTTCATCCTGGAGGACCAGGCAGGGGTCCTACATGCTGTGGGGAGATGTGTTTTAAGGGGCTCAGCCCTAAGAAAAATGGTTACATTTTGCCAATTGAAGCTAATGTTTCAGCAGCTCCTTCTCTGGCAGTTCTGCACCTACATTCTCAGACTCTTACTTAATAGCAAAAGATGGTATGTCTACTTCGCATGTCAGCAATCAACAAAGATGACACATTTCAGCTCATTTTTCAATTTAGTTCTTTATGATTATACTCTCGGATCATCCTAGTCCAGAATTACATAAAATTGTATTTATTTAATGTCATTCTTCAATCAGAATATAAGAACAGGAACATTTTGCCTCTAATTGGCCTCTGGTATTAGTGTGTCATCTAGTATAGTGCCTTGCAGAGAGTAGGTACTACAAATAGCATTGATTTCCTGGATGAATTCTCTCAGCCAGCCTCTAAAGTTATTAAAAGAAGTGTTCCTTAATATATGTCAAACAGGTAATTTGCTATATTTTTTAATACTGAAAAATGGCTGCATTTCAAATTTGGCTAAAGGCTTATTCTTATTCATTTTCTTAGTGCAGCTCTCAGCATTAATATTTTTGATTCACTGGGATGTGGTCCAAAAATAGGAAATCAAATATAGATACATAAATTGGCCCAGGAATTAGTATCCTGGACTTATCATTATTATTATTGATGATAAACTCAGGTTTCAATTCTCTTCCAATAGCTTCTCATCCTTCCTGGGTTATTTTATGCCTAAAAAGGCAGGCTTCACAGCGCTCTTAGTTCAAGTGGCAGTTCTATTTAAATACATAGATAAGCTTTGTAAAGCTGTGCTGTTACTAAAAGTGAACTACTACTGCAAAGTAACATTGCAGCAAAACAATAATTTTGGTAGTTTTCCATATTCCTTTAATCCTTTCTCGGTTTTTTTTTGGAGGTTTTGTAACATTAGGGCCTGGTTTAAAAGAAATTTCAAAGAAAAAAATCAAGAGCTAGTGGCAGCTAGAAACAGCTTTATAACATTAAGACATGCAAGCATACAAAAGCACTAACTGTATCCTAATTATTGCATGATAAAGCCCCTGAAAACATCTTAGGAATACTATGTTAAAATCTTTACTCAGTATTTATATTTTGTCAAGCATATGTTATTTTCAGCTGTGTGTTCAGCCTTTTATGGTAACAGGCTTATTCTATTAGGATCGATGGTGAATAACACATTTGTTAAGAAAATGAAATCTTTCACAATCTGAAGTACCAAACTGTGCCTGGAAGAAATTATTTAACAAGATTTAACCTTAGGAGCCCTCACTAAATTACTACGATTTGTTTCAGATATTATCCTAATTTTTCCAGTAGCAGGTAATGTCTTAGAAAAGGCTGAGGTTGCTAGGCTGTGCTATAAATATATTATTTCCAATTGACAGAGTTTAGATATATGTTTCTGTTTCGCTACTTAGGAAGCCCTGAAATGTCATTTTTAATTTCCATCTGGCTTCATTTTTCTCATTTACAAAATGAAGGAGTTGAATAAGATCAATGGTTTAAAATATTTAGCAACAAGACACTTCTTTCAAATATTTTGTCCAAGCCCTAGGTATGGAAGAGAATATGGCTCCCACTAACATAGTTTGAAAATCCAAAATATAAATATTATCTTATGTCCATTTGGCTATAAAATAGGATAATTTCCATGAGTACATTGATGGCTCATATTAATAAGTATTCACTGAGTGCCTGCAGGTGTGCAGCTCTGCAGAAAGTCTGCTCTATCCTGTGCAAGACAGGCCAAGACCCACTTCTTCCAGTAGGTTACTTTCCAGAGGGAGACCATATAATTCCATAAATAAACAAATTAAAAGTTATATGCCCAAAAGGATGAACAAAATAGGTAGTGATAACTTGTGACCAGAGGATAAAAGAAGTCCTCACAAGGGGTTGACATCTGAACAAGAGGAAGGATTCTTCACTGGAGAGTGTGCAGTAGGGATTTTAGGTGGGGCAGACACAGTAAGTGAAAGCATGCAAGCAGGAAAATGAAAGAAATGTTAAGAAAAAGGCAAATTGGTTGTGTTATAAAAGGTATGATGTGAACTTTAAGCTGAAGCTAGCACATTAGGTTGCAATCAGATTCAGAAAGTCCTTGAATTCCATTATAATGATCATAACTTGTGATATGTTTTTCTTTATTCTGAAGGAAACAAAGAGCCATTGGAAGTTTTGTTTGTTTGTTTGTTTTTTAAGAAAGTGATAGAAACAAAAATGGTATCTAAAAATATTTCTCAAAAAATATAAACTAGAAATAAGAACAAATGGAGATGGGAAGGTTAATTAGAAGCTAACATTTCAGTCAAGAAGTGATGAAGGCCTAGCCTGGTACAGTGCTATAAAAAGAACTGTTCACCTCCAATGTATAGGTTGAAGCCCTACCCACCCCGCAACGTGATTGCATTTGGAGACAGGCCTTTTAAGAGATGATTAAGGTTAAATGAGGTCAGAAAGTTGGGATCTAGCCCCTCAGGATAGTCTATTCAGAAGGAGAGAGAAGATCTTCAAGTGGACAGATGGTGGAAGGGTGATATGAGGACTCAGAAGTAGGCTATTTGCAAGAGGGCAAGAAGAGAGTCCTCACCAGAAACAGACCAGACTGGCATGCTGATCTGGGACTTCCAGCCTTGAGAACTGTGAGTAAAGAAACTTGTTTAAGCCACCCAGACCCGGTTATTTTGTTATGGCAGCCTGAGCAGACTCACACAGATATTAGGAATGGCAGGGAGAGGAGAAATGTCAGCAGAACACCAGGGAAACAGAATCAACAGGATGTCACATTGAATTTGCTTTGGGATGGGAGAGGCCAGAGGTCAACAGTGACTTTGATTCTAATCCAGTGACTAGATGGTGTTATGATGCCATTTTCAGAGAGGGAGAACAGAGGAAGAAGAACAATACAGAGTTTAAATTTTGTTTCTGACAATTTTGGTGGTTGAATTTAAGGTGTTGGCAACAGCCATGAAGAATCTTCCAGCCGGTAAATGGAATTGTGAGTTTGGGAGATAAAGGGGATGATTTAACTAAAAATATAATTCATTTTGGAGTCATCTGCAAAAGGATAATAGCAAGGACTGCTCATGGATGAACAAAAGCAATCATGTACAAAAAAGATCTAAATAACCTTAAGGCAATTAAAAACGATAGCTATCTTTATGTTGCTATGTAGGTTTGGCCTAAATGTGTTTTTACAAATTCTGAAACTGCAGAGTAAAAGAGAGTTGAAAAATGCAGTACATCTGCCTTTAAAGCGGTAAAATAAAATGTAGTTTAAGCACCCCAGGTACCCCCTTTTCCCACAATACTTATGCAACTTGTTTCTATTGGCAAAAAAAAAAAAAAAAAGACTAAACAGAATTTACTAGACCACACAGTTCAACTGACAAAAGATACTATGACCCTGAAGCAGAGTAAAGGGTAAACTGTCCTTCAAATAAAGCACATATTAGCTCAAGAGGACTAAAAGTAAAAATGCAACATTCTTTCTCAGAGGGGTGCTGATTAGCAAAAGAATTCTACATCTGGGAATCATAGTTCTTGAATTTCACAAGTGACAATGAGGTAACTAAATTTAAGAGAAAATAAGTAGAAAACAAGAAACAAAAAAAGAAAATCTAATAACAAGATACTATAAAACAAAGGGAAAGCTTCAAAACAGTCAACTAAGTGGGACAATAAATATATTTAGAGAATACCTTGAAGGTCCTTCCCTGTAAGAAGTAGCTAGTTTTGTCTTAAGAGCATCTGCTTTATAGAATTAATAGAATTTGGGATTTATGTTAGGCCCATTACATAGGGACTGAAAAATCTGCTATCCGAACCCTTAAGCAAGAAATAAAGGAAAGAGTATGAAATATGGGTATCTGTGTATTTAGTACCTTCTATAAAAATTCGTACTCCTTAGTTTAATTAAATATGTATAAATCATTCCCATTTCTCATGGGCAAATAATTTCAATCATTTAATCTATTTTTTAGTTATGTAGTGACATATTTATAAATAACACATGGCTCTATCTTGAATCTTTAGTTCAGATATTTATTGACTTCCTGTTAGGGAATGTCAGGATTTTGGGCTCTTCTTCCAAGCTCCCACAACACACACACACACACACACACACACACACACACACACAGCCCTTTCTTTTTTTCCCTGGAGTGGGTCCTACTGTTTTCTTCAGTTGTCTAGTTTTCTCTGAAACTATTGTTAAGTTCATTTCTCAAACTCTGGTAGAAGTATAGTTATATGAAATATAATCAAACACATTAGATAATTTATCAGTTCCTTTCTTTTTCCTAGTAGACTTCCTATTGTATGTCCTTTCATTCTTTGCTCCAGTAGGATCTGGGTAATCTACACCTGCTGAACAGATGCTATCCCAGGTCTTTTCACTATTATTCCAAAAAGTCCCTTAGTCTTTCTTCTACATGGATTTCCCTCTTCAATCCTACAACTTCTTTTTCTTCTGCCCTCCGTTCTTCTTTTTTACTCAATAAATATTGTGTCCACTATGTTGTGGGCATTGATCCAGGTGATGTGAATAGAGCAGACATATTAATAAAGAGTTCAGTGTTGAACTTATAAACCTGAGATACCTATGAGACATCTCAAGTCAGTTGGATATACAGGTATTGAGTTCAGAGAGAGGTTAAAGCTGATGGTGTATATTTGACACTCATTAGCATATAAATGGCATTTAAAGCCACTAAACTTGATGAGTCTGTGTAGACAAAGAAGATACCTGGGGTGCTTCAACATTTAGAGGTCAAAGAGGATGAGATATACCCAGTAAAGGAGACTAAGAAGACTAAGAAGACATGGCAGGGAGGTAGGAGAAGAACCAAGAAAAAAGTATTGTCCTGAAAGCCAAGTGAAGAAAGTTTTCACATGTGGTTTTTAAGAACAATACTCTCTGTTGCTTTTCAGAATCTTTTTAACTTTGTTAAAGACTCTTTAAAGGAGAAAAGAATAGTGAAGTGGCATTCAGTCATCATTTAGCCAGAGAAAATTTTATGCTTTGATAATAAGCAAAAAAGTGACTTCAAGCAATGTATTTTTTTCAGAATGAGTGTAAACTCTCCTGGGGACTAGCTTATTTATAGTCCCCAGACCTGCAGCATAAGCATCACCTTGGAATTTGACAGAAATTTAAATTCTGAAGTCCCACCTTCAACCTATAGAATTCTGAAAACCTGGGGCAGGGTCAGCAACTATGTTTAATGAATCCTGTATTAGATTCTGATGGTTGCTAAAGTTTGAGAAAAAAGTTTTCCGGAGGCAACTCATTGCAAACTGCATCTAGAGATTACACATACTACTTATACTTAACCCAAATTTTTATATGATTTACAGGTTATGAGATGAATGTCTTTTAACAGATAAGCTGTGAAATGCCTATACCACCTATTAGGCCCATATTTGGGACTTTTGTCTCTGCCGAAGAGATAGGCTTGACGAAGCCTATGTGTTAATACAACCTAACCACTTTCTTATCCTATACCCCACTGACCATACTGACTGAATGAGGAGAGGACTTCTCACTCAAGACTAGCCAATCCATTGGGTGGTCAAGATCAACTCACTTAATTCTCTTCTCTTGAGAATATGAACCAGAAACATCAAAACTACAGTCAGTGATGAGCCATTAAATAAAACCATTATATCTGAAAGATGCCACAATGAGTCCACCATTATAACAGCTCCTGTGTCCTTTCACTTCTTTTTCTTTCCCCTTAAGAGGGTACATATTTCTTGCACCAAAGAGATTTGATCATGGTACATCTTAACTATTGATAAGAAATGCTGGACTCCACCCAAGATGGTAGAATAGCAAGATCTTTAGCTCACTTCCTCCCCATAGACACAACAAAATCACATCTAGATACGGCCTTTGAGAAAGAGCTAAAGATTGGAGGTCTAGTGTCTCCATAAGGAAAAGTGATAGAAAACATCTGAAAGGGTAGGTAAAGCTGAGACATGGTATCACTATGAACAGCACAAATACTGTAATCTAAGGTTGGGAGAGCCACTAGTGATCCAGACCCTCTTCAAGGACTGAAGGGCTTATTCCCACATCAGGTGCCCCAGCACTTGAGAACTGCACTTCAGAGGAGGGATAGTACATCCTGATGTGGAAAACAGAGGACTTTTCCTTTGGAGAACAATGGGACTCTGGGGAGCATAGAATGGAGGAGAGAGAGTATGGGGATGGGGCAACAGATGAAGTGTGCACAGTCTTAACTGAAAGATTTTCATATGTCGAACCAAAAACTTCAGCAGCAGGAATATGAAAGAGGCTAGCTTTTCAGTGAATAGAGACACTGCTGGGTATTCGCGTCATGTTCTTTTATTAGCATGGCACTTGTCTGACACCATATTGGAATAGATTTGGAAGTCAAAATCCCTGCACCTCTGTGGTTATGATTCTTAGGGCTACCAAGGCAACTCACCCAGGGTAGGGGCAGGAGGCCAGAGCCTGCAACACTGGAACCCTGGCATGCAACTCAGCACTTTTGTGCAAAGCTCAGTTTGTGAAACTTTTCAGGAATAAAATGCTATGGAAACTTTCTCAGATAGAATCACAAGAGGGGCACCACTGGATCTGCAAAACAGTTGCCCATCTCCCATCTGGGGCCTCTGCTAAACCTACCTGCTTGTTTGAAGCCTAAAACCCTAGGACCTTGCCTCTCCCACACTTAGGCTTATACTCTGCAGTGTGAAATTCTAACCAGGTAATTGTGTCAGACAGAGAAGAAAGCTGTTTAGCCTTATCCATAGAAAAAAACACATGGTATAAAGTAAAATGGATAGAGAAATTAACCCCAAATGATGAATGAAAACAGAACCCCAGAGAAAAATCCTAATGCAACAGAATTAAGTAAACCACTGAAAGATTTCAAAGCAATAATTTTACTGATGCTTACTGAAAGTAGGATAATAGTGGAGAAATAAAATAAGGTCTATAACATGAGCTAGAAAAACATGAGAAAGTTCCAAAAGGAAGTCTGAGGGTTAAAGAACACAACAGTTGAACTAAAAAAAACACAACAGAGGGGCAGAGCAGTAGACTGGAAAAAGCTTCTCATCAAATCAGTGAGCGAGCTAGAAGATATGGCAGTGAAAAGTACCTAAGTAGACTGGCAAAGAGAAAGAAGAATTAAAAGACAGCATAAGAGACTTAAGGGATAACATCAAGAACAACATTCACATCATACGAGTTCTAGAAGGAGAGAGAGAGAGAGAGAGAGAGAGAGAGAGAGAGAGAGAGAGAGAGAGAGAGAGAGAGAGAGAGAGAGAGAGAGAGAGAGGAGGAGGAGAAATCTTAATTGAAGAAATAATAGCTGAGAACTCCCTTAAACCAGGAAAGAAGATTCAGAGAGCTCAAACAAATCCCAAACAAAATAAAACCAAATAGACACACACCAAAAGACATTGTTTATTTGCTTTGGCAGCACACATACTAAAACTGAAATGACACAGAGAAAATTGGCAAGGCCTTTCCCCAAGGATAACATGCAAATTTGTGAAGAATTTCACATATTTAAGGAAGCGTTCGGTCAGATGACCATATAGGATTTGGTCTTTGTCCAAAGAGCAACTAACTAAGCCAGCTTTATTTGTGAAGTAAGGATATAAAGGTTTATGTCTCATTACAAAAAGACATATTTTAAATAAAATGTCAAAAATCCATCTTAAAAGCAGGTAGAGAAAAATGAGCACATACAAGGGAACTCCTGTAAGATTCTCTAAAGATTCCTCAGCAGAAACTTTACAGGCCAGAAGAGAGTGGCATGATATATTCAAAGTGTTGAAAGAACAGAACTTCCAACCAAGAATATTTACCCTGCTAAGTTATCATTTTCAATTAAAGAAGTAATAAAGAGAACTTTTTTTGACAAACCGAAGTTAGAGGAATTCATTGGAATTAAATCATCCTGCAAGAAATACTAAAAGGATTTCTATAAAATAAGAAGATAATCCACTTAGCACCAGGAAACTGAAAATAAAAAATGGAGTGGGGAGAGCAAATAGTAAAAACATGGATTGTTATAATTAGCTCAAGGTTATCCAAAAGATTGGAAACAACACATGTTGGTAAGGATGTAGAGAAAAGGGAACCCTTATGCATCGTTAGTGGGAGTATAAATTGGTACAACTGGTGTGGAAAACAGTATGGAGATTTCTCAAAAAATGATAGAAATTCTATATGATTCCATTAACCCTCTTTTGAGTATTTACCCCCCAAAACATAAAAACACTTAAAGAAAGATATGTATCCCAGGTTTATTGCAGCATTATTTACAATAGCTGGAACAACTGACAGATAAGTGGATAAAGAAGATGTAAGACACACACACACACATACACACACACACACACATGAATACTATTCAGCTATAAAAAAAGATAAAATCCTACCACTTGCAACAAGATAGATGGCTATAGAAGGAATTATGCTTAGTGAAGTAAAAGAAAGAGAGCAAACATTGTGTGATCTCATTCATGCGTGGTATATAGAAAACGAAACAAAATGAATGAACTAAACTAAACAAAAGACTTTTAATCTATAGGATCAAATTAGTGGTTATTAGAAGGGAAGATGGGGTGGGGATGAGGCTGGGCAGACTGGGAAAAAGGACTCAATTACATGATGAAAGACAGAACTGAACTGTTGGTGATACAATTAATGGATGTTTATTTTTGATGATGTGCACCTTAAACCTATATAAATGTTATAATGCAATGTTCCTTCAGTAAAATTAACAAGAAAAATTTCTGGAAGACTGATTGGTCAATGTTATTATTATTCAGTGTAAAGCTTGCCAAAACTATTGGCTTGTTCATGCTCTTGTCCTGTTTTGGCAGCTGCATATAAGCAAACTGATGTCTCTGTCCAATAGCTATTTAATTTCCCACGTGTGAAAATAAATTTACTAGCATTATTTTATTCTAGTGCTGAGTTTTTGAAGTTCTTTTGCAATTGCCCCGATTCACTGAGAAACTAGTACAAATTGTTTTGTAAATCAACAACCAGAGAATCAATACCAGTGATGTTCTTTTAAAAATTAAAAGATAAATAGTCCCATAGGTCAATGTTATTTCACTTCAAGATCTAAAAGGAAATATTCTAAAAATGAAAGCAAAGAAAATCATACAATATTATCATAAAGGTTATGTGGTAGTGGATAAAAGCTAGAATATGATTTGAGAAGTGTTTGTTCCGAGAACAATATTAACATAATAGGAATATCAGCATGCAGCTTTACTTACTTTTTAAGGTGATGGTTACTGATTTAAAAATTGATGTAGGTATACCCTGGTGGAGTAGCAGTTAGGTCAATCACCTCCAAAGAAGCAAGCCACATACCCCTGGGTTCGAGTCCAAGGTCTGGAGGGAAACATTAAGCAGGAACAGCTAAATAAAAAATAAAATAAAATGCTTTTTCTTCTCTCTTCCTGTTTACCTGCCTACCCATCTTCATTCCTGCCCACACTTTCCTTTAAAAAAGAAAAAAAAAAAAAAAAAGAATTGATGCAAACAAAAATTGTTATGAAAGAGTTGTTTGCAAAGATGGTTACCCCTAATATGTCTTCTTTTAATATTATAATTTGATATTGTAGAATATCCCAGAATGGGAGGGATCATATAGGTCATCTAATTCAATTGTGCATTGCATGCTTGGTTTACTTCTGCACCCCTAAAGAAATGAGTGCATATGAACTGGCATTGTAGTTGATGACAGAGAGCCATCAACCATAACTCATAAAATAAATCTACAAAAAGGGATAAAAGCATTTTGAAACACAAAATGGAGACTTGTAAATGTTTGGAAAAATAGTGCTTTTTCCTTCTGTCATTCCTGGGGTAAAGGTGGCAAGCATTGCTTGACATACTCTTTATTGTACACAGAATTGGTTCACTTTAATCTCTAAATGTTTGCTTGTCATAGGACTGTTCAAAAGAAAGATTACATTTCCAACCTTTCCTCATAATCACATGCTTCACTTACTATTACTGTGTAATAAATTACCCCCAAATTTAGAGGCTTAATACAATTTTTTTATTTTGGGGCTCACAGTGGCTCAGGATTTCAAACAGGGCATCGCAGGGCTGGCTGTCCTGTCATGATGGCATAACTTCTAATAAAGCAGTTCCAATCCCATTCATACTCAAGAGGAGGGAAGTTAAGACTTCAATACTTCAATACTTGATGGTGGCAAGGTCACATGGCAAAAGAGTACATATGACAGGAAATGTTTGTGCAGCAACCTTTGGAAAAAGCAATCTTGACTAAGTTCTGGCCAAAAGGATATAAGAATTAGTTTATTTAACCTCCTAAAAGTATCCTTACAGAGTCTGTGTGTATGACAGAGGAGAGCTGAAAAGGCTTTGCTCTGGGCTGAAATTTGGATTTGATGACAGGAGGTGGAGCAGCAATTCTGAACCAAGACAGAATTATAGAGCAACAAGCTGGCAGGAGGCTGGGACCCTGACAATCTTGGAAACCCGGTACCTGCCCTGAACTTTCTACATTTACATTATAAAGAAACTCCTATCTTGTTTAAACTATTTGAGTTTGCATTTCTTTCATATGAGAACATGTTCATCTTTAAATAGAAACATCATCATAAATGAAGATGGATGGTGTAAATTTGTCTTAAATTACCAGATCTATAAAGATAATCATACTTATCTGATTAGAGTTTGGTTTGACTAATATTGTGTTCCATGCAGCAAGGATATGGTATTTTATAAAAGCTTACTTCTTAAAATGTTTGACACTTATGGTTAGAAATATTTTATTAGTTAAAAATAAATTATTATAAGTTAATAAGTGGAAATAAATACATTCACTCATCAAGTGAACTCAAGTTGGAATACAAACAAAGGGTTAATATTAAGATACATTTTTATAAAAGGGACTAATTTGTTACATCTCCAATTCTAGTCAATTTCCTGAGTCATGTATTTACTCTGTTGTGTGGGTGGTAAGATAAATGAGAAAAAGTGAGTTTGCTCTTGAAATTTTTTATTTACAATGATATGGTGGTCATTAGAAAAAATGAAATTTGTGTTTTTAAATAGTATTTAATTGGCAAAAGACTATTTTCTAGTTCAAAATTGCAAGCCTTTGCAGAAAACATTTAATTTCAAAGTCAAGCTTTTCACCTTAAAAGCACAAATCTCTACTTCTATTCTTTATATTGCAGGAGTTTTATTTTCTGAGGTATAATTTAAAACCACTCAAATGTAAAAGAAAGTTTTAAAGTGAGTTAACAAGAGTCTAATCAGCCAAAGCTCATTTAATTCTTTTTCAAAATTTAGGAACACCTGTCTTGAGTTTTTATACAAACTGCTGCACTATCCGTTTGAAGGGCACTGACTAACTTTGAAAAGTGACTCACAAAAAAACAACAACAGTGTATCTGTTTCAATAAATAGTGATAAATGCATCGAGTGTACGTTGAAATAATTATCAGTATAGCAAAACGTAATCAACAGGATATTTGAAGAAAGGCGAGATAATATGTGTCAAAAGAAAAAGAAAGGTGTCACGAAAATGAGGTATTACTTCTTTGTCTAAAAGAGATCCAGTATTACTCTGACTTTAAACAAAAGACATTACCAACACTTATCAACGCAACTACATTCTTTGAGGAAAATAAAATGCCGCTACCGAGGTGGAGACTGAAGTTTCAGGGCAAAACGCGTGGCACCAGCTCTGCGTGGGTTCCGGATGGTGAATGACGTGTGGGAATTCGGCCCTGCGGCCCGCCCGCTTCAGCGCGTGCACAGGTGACAGCGAGGCGTAGGTGGGGTGGGTGGGGACCTGGGGTACAGCTTGGAGGGTGTGTCACGCCTCGGCTTTCCGTCCACGTCTGCCGGCAACCCCTGAATCCTCTGTCCGGCTGCAGCCCGAGGGGCCTGTGCGCGGCGCTCGCCGGCGGGGGTTGCCATGGTTTCCGGGGGTCACGTGGGCGCGCTCCGGCACCCCCTCCGGTGCGGCGCGGCGCGGCGGGGCGGGGGCGGGGCGGCCGGGGAGGGGTTGAGGAGCGGCCGCGGCGGGAGCAGGAGGAGCCGGAGATGCTGCCAGCCCTCCCGGGGCCGCGCTCTCTCAGCCACCGCCGCCCCCGCCGCCGCCGCAGCCGCACGGAGCTGCCGCGCGCCGGGAGCCGCGGGCCGGGCCAGCTGGGCCGCTGGGGCCCAGTGCGCCGCGCTCGCAGCTGGTAGCGCCGCCAGTGGGGTCCGCGCTCACTCGGCAGCCGCGGAGCCCAGCGTCGGAAGTAGAAGGGTCGAGGGCGGCGCCCAGGCCCCCGCTGCCCCCGAGGCAGGATGAGCATCGAGATCCCGGCGGGACTGACGGAGCTGCTGCAGGGCTTCACGGTGGAGGTGCTGAGGCACCAGCCCGCGGACCTGCTGGAGTTCGCTCTGCAGCACTTCACGCGCCTGCAGCAGGAGAACGAGCGCAAAGGTGCCGCGCGCTTCGGCCATGAGGGCAGGACCTGGGGGGACGGGGGCGCCGCTGCCGGGGGCGGCACCCCCAGCAAGGGGGTCAACTTCGCCGAGGAGCCCATGCACACCGACTCGGAGAACGGGGAGGAGGAGGAGGAGGCCGCGGACGCTGGGGCATTCAGTGGTGAGAACCTGCTCGTGGTCGCGCTCCACCGCAGTTTCCCTCTTTGCTCCTTAACCCTGCAGCTCTGCTCATCCTCTTCTTCCCTACCTTCCCACCTCGCCCATCCGCTCAGCATCCATTTCTCTCTTCCACTCGCCCACCTTTCTACCCTGCTCTTGTCGTGCCCTCCCCCTCGTTTCTTACTCTGGAGGTGCGGAGCAGAAAGGTGGCGCTCCTCTCTGCCGGTCAGCCCCTCTAGTCCTGGGTTCGCGGGCAGAGGCTGGCGGGTTTGGGATGGGCGTCTGATAGACAACTTTCGCTGTGGTTGGCGATATTTCGCTTGACCCACACCGCTGTGCATGAAGGAAACTGGCTCACTGGGCGTCCTTTTTCTGCCCTTACATTTGTTAATGGAGTGTCCAAAGAGAACAGGCGAGGGGTATTAAATTTGATTGTCTTCACTGTCATTAGGTCGGCAAATTTACTAAAGGGAGCATGAAATTGGACTCTTTGGGGCGGAACTAAATTTATGGTAATGGCTTTGGCATTCTTGGAAACAGTAATCTATTTTGCCATTTACCAGTACGATGTTGTGTTATTTTTGGACACACAACAAAGAGTCCTGTTTAGCCTGCGACCAGTGGGATCTTTGAAATGAGGAAATGGGCTGATGATTTGCTTTTTATTAAACAAATACTGAATGATTTGGTGTTCTTAAAAAATGTGTGTGAAAAACGCTGTAGGAAGTTCTAAAATCTTGTTGGTTGTCTTTAGAATGAAAAGCCAGTGAGTAATTGTAAGGACTGTGCCAGACACTGAAGCTAGAAAGAATGAATGGGAAAGAAAAAGGAATTTTCTCAAATAGCTGCTCCTGGCAAGTCCCACCCCTTCTGCTTACAATCCTTTTTCCCTAACACACAGACACATGCCCGTTTACTGCCTCCCTTACTTACAGGACATGCCGAAATTCCATCTTTATGACGCCCCAAGCTCAAATACCTTAGTGTGTAAGTGTGCAAGTGTTTTTTTCTCTTTGTGATGTAAGGCAAACTTGAGTTCAGCATTGCACCAGCTTTTATTTGTTTACACTGTGTGTGGTGTGTGTGCCCACAGTGCGTTTCATATTTTAAAAACATTTAAGCTTTCTTTTTATTTTCTTGTATTTGTTCCTAGGAAGGAGTTTCTTTTGTTTGCAGTTATTGAAAAGTGTTATCAATGTGTTTTTAGTTTGTCCTGAACAATCACAAAACCCTGGACTTTGTGAAGATAAAAGGGAAGATTATGACTTAAAAATATCACTTTGGTCTTTTTAATAATTCCTTGGATAGAATAATCATTGTCTTAATTTTTTTTTTTTTTTTTTTTTTTTTACTAGAAACAAGGAAAGGATGAAAGAATACAAATGTGAAATAGGTGGGAAGAAAGGCCAATAATTGATGACAGAATGAGCAGGGACATCTAATACTTCTTTTATGCTCCTGACACAAGCATACACACATGTGAACGTACACATGCACAAGCACAGACTCAAAGGAAGAAAACTAGTTTCCCAGATTGGAGAATTAGTAACTAAGGGATGTGGTAAAGAAACTATGTATGTTAGATATAATGCATCATTAATATAACCAAATAATTTTGTTTGTATAATGTTTTTGAAGTACTTTATATCATAATTCACTTTTCTCCTTTCAACAATCTATATTGTTGAAACAAATTTTATTTCTATCTTGCAATGAAATAATAAACTGTTACTTTTAAACAGCAGGGATCATTTTGTATGGTTTTATATTCTCTAAGTCACTTTTACTGTAAAAATTACTCAATGTGAATTTTGATAAATACTTTTAAAATAAGTGTACTATTCCACAACGCTATCCCTAAGGACTTTAAAAATATTTTGACAGCAGCCAAATACAATTAGATCATTATCCGATACACACATCCGGATGTATGTTTAACTGAAACTTTGGCGACAGTATTTCCCTTTACTAAGTATAGTAGAAATATCTACGGGAGTATTTTTTATTTTAATCAATTCTCTCATTTTTTAAAAACGTTGATTGTTTTCATACCCCCCTTTACCTGGTTTTAAAACAATAGGCTGCTAGAAGGTTAGCACATTTTTTTGGTAAATGCTCAAAGAGTAAATATTTTTGGCTTTGTGAACAACACATGGTCTTCACTGCATATCCTTCTTTTCCTAAAACTACCCTTTAAACACATTCCCTCTGGAGATTGGGGTTGTGCAAAACTGGCCACAGACCTAGGCCGTATTTTGCTGACCCCTGATTAGAAAGTAGAGATAGTCAAAAGAATGACATTGGGAAAAAAAAACCAGGAATGAAACTATCAGTTTGTCTTAAAGAGTGCCACAAATACACGAAAAATCAAGATAGTTTGGTGAGTCTTCTGGCGTAGTAAAGAATAAGTGCTAGAAGACAAGTCTCCATTATACAGTACAAGCCCAGATGGATCAATAATTCTTAAATTTGAATATGTACTCAAGGAAGATTGATTCAGAAATGATTATTACCTGGTAAAATTCTTGAAGAGCTTTTCTGAATAGGTGAGTGCAGGACATGGTATTTCTCTTTGATTAGCAAAGATCCAAGTTTGTTATGTCATTTGTAGTTTCCTGACCGCACTTTGAGAAGCATTGATCAACAGATATTAATGGCACTCTAGTGATAGTTTTTAATTTTATTAACAATTACAATAGTAACAAAAAATAGTTGTTCTTTATTGACATTCACTGTCTGCTAGGTACTATCTAAATGCTTTTGTTTGTTATTCCAGCTTTATGAGAAAGATGAGAGTGTCTCTCCACTGTTTCACTCTAGTATACTGCAAAAACCAGATTGGAACACCAGTGGGCCTGGCTCCATCCCTATGGTCTTGACTCCCAGCTTTCATTTCCTTTAGTGGGATGGACTCACATCACTTGACATCCCTTTTATGTCAAGCACTACTTGAAACTCTTATGTGCTTTATCTTTAAAGTTTTGAAAAATTAATTTGTCACACACGGGACTAGTAAGTTTAAAAGCCTATTTGTTTTTGTTTTATATTTGTCTGACTCAAGACCATCAGGGTGTTCTTCCTCAAGGAAGTTTGTACCACCTTTGGACCAATTCACAGGTCAGATTTTTCTGGTTATGATGATGAATTTGCACTAGTTGATTCATAGTCACATTCATGAGTCCTTTTAGGACAAGCGATGGTATTTGTGAGAAATGGGCAAAAAGGCAAGCTCTTGACCACGAAACTGGTATCTCTTGACTCACATTGGGCTTAAGCATATGGCCTTGACTGCATAGTGTGATTGGCTAAAAAAACGTCTTGTAGCATGGCCAGTGATGGCACCAACCAAAGGATCAGATGACTGAAGGTGGTCTTGTTTTCTCCCCTTCCAAAGGATCCCTTCCTATACTGATAGCTTTCCAATTCCTCTATATTCTCATCTACATTTATCACTTCTAATTTTCACTCATCTTACTTTCAATTCTGGTTAAAAGGGTAGCTATTGGTTGTTAGAATTATTGTGGCATGTGGTGATTCCCCTCTCTTGGGGAATTCTTGGCATCCTGAAAGAAGTCTATGAGGGAGACTCTTCTTTCCCTCTTCCTCATCCTTTGGAAAATGAATAAAACTTGATAGGTCATTTCTCAAAGTGGTGTTTCCAGGCATGGAATTATTATTAGAAGGGTTTAGAGTATTCCAAAGAATTGAATCCATACCAGTTTGGAGTAAAATTTATGGTAATTAATGGTTTTATACAGCATTATATGAGATCTTGTGTTGCTCAATAATTTCTTCAGTGAAATTGTTGGAATTATAAAATGAAGTAAATAAAATTCCAAATTACCCTGATAAATTGACAAGCGGGTCAGAAACAATGTTAATCACACACAGGTACATGAAGAGCGGTCAGCCCATGGAAAAAAATAAACTAACAAAATATGCAAGAACTAATTTTCCATATTGTGGAAGAAAAAATCTAGAGGACAAAGGAGATAAACCAAAAATGAATCATACTTTATAAAGCATGTCTGTCAAAGATGTGTAAGTAGAAATTTACCTTGTGAAAACTGGCTTAATCTTCTTGAAGACCTAAATTAAATCTTCATTGGAGAACCTTGGCTACCTTTGCTTTTTTGCAATTTAAGGAGAATATGGAGAATTTATAAGAGATGCTTAAAGTTATGGAAAATATTGGAAAATTGGAGCCTGTGGAGGTGGTAGAAGATTAAGAGAACAAAATTATTTGTCATGAAAAGAAATGATTGAAGGAGAGTTGAGGAGAATATTCATGTGTTTGAGAGTTTTGGTAGAGGATGATGAGTTAATATTTATCATCTCTTGTTAGATGGAGAATGAAAAGAATTCAGCTTTCTTATAACTTGAAGCATAAAAGTTAGAAATATATCGGTCTGAAATGGTTTATGTGGTCTTCCTAAGATGAGATGGCAGAACTAATAGGGGCAACAGACAGATTGACTTCCCAGCAGTGTGTTGTGGAAATGTTTTTTAACTCTGCTCATACTGGGAATAAAAGAATATGCTTACCTATTGAGTTCATGACCTGATAGCTGGAAATTGTAGAATTATCAGAGCTTTAAACAGTTACTGCTATGGCTAATTTATTAGGCTCACTTCTATATGCCTTTATTTATGCCTTTGTTTAAGAATTTGTTTTCTTTATCGCTGCTAGAGATTCTTGAGACAGAGCAGCCAATTGTAACTCTTGCCTTCTGCTGCATGAGCTGTCAACATTGACTAAAAAATTTATTTTAGTCATGGTAGCTGTCTTTTGCACCTGAATGAAGGTTAAGTATCTTTTAAGTATTTCATCAGCCTCTTAAATATATTTAGCCAGTTTGAAAAATGTTGATGAAAGACAGTTTTAGGGAGTATCTTTAAATTCAGACATTTTCTGTTACGTATGAAGCATTGTGTACCTCGTACGGTTGTTACCAGAATAAATGAACTTATATTCGTAAGGCCCTTTGGACAGTGTACACAGCCAAACATTGACTGTAAGTAAAACAAATGATCTCATTAACATGAAATCTTACCTAAGTGTAAACTTTTCTTGCAGAATAGCAATTTCATTGTATTTTGTGGAAATGAATACAGCGTTTGCACTTTTTAGAGAGATGAGGGAGGAAATAGCTGACTTGGCAGTTCCCTTTAGGATTTACTGTGAAGTTATGTTGTACCACAATGAAAATCCACATCCTTTCAACTCATAATTTGTAACTAAGAGCTCCAGTTTTGTCATTAATGATAGTTTATGACCTCTGACTATTACAAATTTACATTATAGTTTGATCCTCCTAAAATAGATTGCATCACTTATGATAATGCTAAAATATTGAAGCCATTACTTTAATTATGAGCTTAAAACAATAATACTAAAGATTTTAAAAATATTTTGAGTTATAGATGGTACTTGTGATTTTCAAAGTAGAATGGTTAAGAACATTATTCATTTTATTTATAGTATTAAATGGATTATTTTAAGGATTGAATTTGGGATGTCAAGGACCTTGAAATAGTGTTTTTTTCTTTCATTCATCTGTTATTTAGACTTTGGGGAAAGGGAGAATGGCAATGAGGGAATGAGGGAGGGAGAGAGATACAAAGCAAGGAAAGGAGAAGGGAAGAAGAGAGAGAGGAGTAAAATCAGTTGCTGCTTGTGAAGAGTTCTTGAGAACTTACTTTGAAGATCCAGCGTAGAATGAAAACACAAACAGAAATTGAAGCATTGGATATTTTCATTTGTCTACCTATTTTAGAAATCAAATAATTTAGCCATTTAATGTAAGTCAGTTAAAAGCTTTCCTTCTGCAGTTGCACATAAAGTGATGTACTGTGTCTGAGTGAGTAAATATTTAATGGTTATTTATTGTGACGAATTTCATTCCATGGATACCAGTAAATTTCCAGCTGTCATAGCTGTGTCCAAAAACAAGTGTATTTCTTTTTTAGTTGTGTAAATAGAGACCTTTGAATTTATCAATTAGGAGTTTCTTTGTGACCCATTAAGACAGTCCCTTAATGAGAGTAGTAACAGTAGAGAAGACCTCTGGTGGAGGTTGTGATTGATGGAATATTTTAGGGTGAGGGATTCAGTGAAGGAGATTGAGTGACCAACCACAGGGTCTATTTTAGAAGTGTGGAGAGCATCACATAATACCACAAAGGGGCTAAGACCTGAGAGGGCCTGTTAGTGAAAGGTGGAGGGTGCCGTGCTGTGTGCATTCATTCACTACAAAAATATTTATTTAGAACCAATTCCTACCTGTTTATTTTTTATAGGAAAAGAGAAAGCTTTATTCTCTTAAGTTTACTATTTCTAGACTTCTTGAAAAACAATCCTTTTCTCAGAGGCTGTCTCATAGATAGTATATGTAATCTCTTTTGCTTAACAGATGGAAGCAGCTGAGAGCCAGAGCAGTTCCTTACCCAAATTTAGTCAGTTTTGTTCTTCTTGTTCATAGAACTATCACTTAGATTTTGTGTGCTATTTATATTAACTTACTTACATATTATGAATTCTTTCTCTTGTTTTAAGGTGGTAGATAAAGTTTAAAAAGCTGGGGTAAACAGAAGTACTTTTACCTTCAGAATTACCTTTTTTTGGTTCATTGACTCTTATTACAGTGAAATCTAAGATTAGATGTTATTTTTGTATTAATTGCTTTAGAAGAGGCAATGGAAAGATAGGAGTACAGTGATTTTTCTGAGTTTGATGAATTGTTTATCACCATGACTTTGGTCCTTTTTCTATTGTCCTTCCAATCTTGTCCATTCCCTGTAGTTGTGGTTGGGATGGTCACAAAACTCCATACAAAAACCTTACTATATAATGTGATCATTATGTTTATTTTCTGGGAGTGAGGTTTGTGTTTTGGAAATGCGAAATGACTCAGACTGTTCCATTATGTAATTATTTTGTGGAAAGAATTTGAGCTAAAATTTTCAGGTCATGGCTTACATGAAAACAAAACAATATAAAAAAATCAGAAATATAAACACAGTTGGTGTAGCATTCATAATAAGTGTTTCAGCAATAGACCCTGCCATGTGTAGCTTAATATGTTTGGAAACTAAAAAAAAAAAAAAAAAAAAGATTCCAGTTGCTGTTAAAAAATGTTTCTGTGTTTTAAAAAGACAAAAGGTCAAAATATAAACACATGTTCAACATAAAAATGAAGCCAAAAAGATATACTGTATACAGTTATTCCGGTATCTGTTTGGCTAGGGACTGACATTGTTTAATTTACATTAACTGTTCCAAGACAAAATAGTTCATGGGAGAGATATTGAGGGGATTTTTTTGGATAAAAATGAAGAAAAGTTTCCCTTTGTTTAAATAATTTTCAGTTAGACACAGAAAGCATTTTTCCAAAAGGGATTATGTGAATTAAAACATGACTCAGCTGTTTTATTTCAATTAAAGAAAACTAATGTTTGTTAAATTATTCTTTTTGTTTAACAATAATTATTAATACTTTTCACTAAAGTGCCAGAAAATGAATTAGGATGCGCGCGCGCGCGCGCACACACACACACACACACACACACACGTACGTCAGCTCTCCCCAGAAAAACTGGAGTCAGGATTTAAACATGAAAGTCTAAATTCTGAGTCCCCTAGTAACATGGTTGACAAGAATTTTGTATCAAAAGATAAGCTACCTACTTTTCCCTCCAAAAATTTGCAGACTACCTCTGAATTGATCTGTCCCTTTTACAATTTGTTTTCTGTCTATTCCACCCGCTTCTTAAATTCGAGAAACTGAGTAAAATGTCTCATTTTTAGAAATGAACATTTTCACCTACTGAGCTGTTCAATTCTCAGGTTTTTTTGTTTACCCTCATTAGGAAAATATATCTGAGTACATATTCCCAGTATATGTCTTTATAATTTTATGTGTACTTGTATATTAATTTATTATGTGTATGATAAACATCTCACAGTATACATTTTGAAAGGAAGAAGTAAAAAGTAATTGTAGAAAATTTCTAATTTTTTCCTGTACACCCAAGGATTGCGTTATATACTGTCTTGGGTACATGAATCCATTTGGGAGATCATAATGCCAAATAATGCAACTTAATTTGGAACTTTATTAATACATTACATAGCTATGATCAACTTTGCTTTCCTAATCAGGCAACTAGATTATAAAGGTTCCTAGAGATAGATGGGGGTTCTAGTTTATATATAATATATACATATATATATCTATACACACATATGCATGTATACATGTATATGTAAATATATATATAAAGAAATATATTTATGTATATATGCATATGTATGTATGTATTTTATTTATCTTTTGTCTTAGTAGCATTTGTTAGCTAAATTAATCTTTGTGAGTCTAAATAAAGACAAAAATTCTGTCTTATAAAAAATAAATAAAATCATGTTACCTGAAAAATGGGATCTAGTCTTTTTCTTTTAAACCTGTATTCTTATCTACACCTCAAACTCCAACCTAGATTACAGAGTACTAATGTTCTTGGTGCAGATTTTGGGGATGTGACAAAGAGATTAATATCATATTATAGGTGTTTGGTTAATGATTACTAAATTATGGAAATAACAATCAGAATTAGAAGACAATCTAAAATATACTTTGTACGGCAGTTTCATAGAGTATCTCAGGAAGGATATTGCTGAAGA
This sequence comes from Solenodon paradoxus, assembly GCA_004363575.1. Lineage (NCBI taxonomy): Eukaryota > Metazoa > Chordata > Mammalia > Eulipotyphla > Solenodontidae > Solenodon > Solenodon paradoxus. The sequence goes on from RJWH01001394.1 coordinate 170,950, forward strand.
AGACAATGGGTTGAAGACTTCATTATCTCTTTTTAGATAGCTTTTGAAAAAATGTTTATCATGTAATTTTATTGATTTTGAATGTATTTAAGGACTAAAAAGACATGAAAGAAGGGCAGATTTTAGGTAAATATACCTTGAACAATTAATAAGACACAATCTAAATTGATGCAGCCAAATGTTCTTATTAAATTATTTTCTTGGTCCTGAGTGCCCAATCCCCTTTCTGTAACTTTCTGTCAACTCCCACTCTTTCACAGGTATCAAAAATCTTGGCAAGTATCCCAGGTGGACATTGATGGTCTCCCCATGGTAGGGAGACTATGCTCTGCAGATATCAGGTGTCCCCACTACAGGCAGACACTCTTTCACAGTCTTTCCTGTGTGCACTGTGCTTTGTCCACTGTGCTCAGGTATTTTAAAAAGTGAGCCCACTTGACTACTAATAATGGGAAATGCTTATTTAAAAATTCTTAGACAGGTAAGTATTTAAAATAGTTTCCTAATAATCCTTTATACTAATGCATTTAAAAATAGTTTCATGAATATGAAAAGCTTAGCCTGTCTTTAGTTTCATGGGTTTAGACTTCACTATATTAGAAAGGAGACTTTATTTTAGTTTGTTTGGGCCTGCAAAATGCAAAGCGCACAGACCTGCAGGTTTGTCTTGGTTAAGATTTTGCATTCTAATGGAGGAGACGTTCCAACCCCTCCTAAATTTCTCAGGTCTTGCCTGCTATTACGAAACTCCATGCTAAATCCAGCACTTAATCTTTGCCCTGAACCTGCTTTGTCCCTTTAGCTCTTAGCCTTCTCTTATCCATCATTCCTACCACCTTGAATGTAGACTGCTCTTCTTCCTCTGTTGTGTGAATCCTGACCACCCCTGCAAGCCCACATGCTCTTGGGACCCACGAGAATTTCCTCTAGTTTCAGCACAGACCTTCCCTTGATTAAGATTCAGATTGACATCTCTACCAAATTACCAGAACCTTTACTGTATGTTCTTTGGGCACCTCCAAATAACAGTGCCCTAAACTGATTTTTGTTTTCTGCCTTTGTTATTATTCTTTTCTTGTATGCTCATGGCATTTTCCCCACTTCTACTAACTAGATATATATCGTCATTAGACCCCTCTTTCCTCCTTATACTTCTTAAACCTGATAATTTATGGAAAACAAACAGGTTACTTTTAGTTGCTGAAAATATTTGAAACTTTTGTTTTTTAAAACTATGACTTCATGGGCATGCCCTGGTGGCCTAGCTGTCTGGTATGCCCTGGGGGCAGTCCCACGGATCCCAAGGTCCTATGTTCAAGACTGGGGCCCAGAGGAGCAACCAATGTGAACAACTAAATAACAGTCAAGTATTTTTTCCTCCTCTCTCTTCTGCCTGCCTGCCTGCACCTTTCCTTTAAAAACCAAAACTAATAAAAGTATAACTATTTAGTCATGGGTTCTGGCTTTGAATCCTGGCTCTGCCATTTATAACTTTTAGAACCGTGAGCAGGTTACTGTACCATCTGTGCCTTAGTTTTTTCCTCTGTGAAATGAGAATACGCTAGTACTTATTTCAGAGGGTTCCAGTAAGAATTAAGTAAGCTAACAGTACTTGTCATATACTAAACATTATATATGGATTTGATTTTTTTAATAAAAGAGAGCAAGTTTTAGAAGTCAGTGAGAACATGTAAATTTTTAAAAATGAAACTTGATTGGAAATAGAAGAAACTAGAGATGGATTTTAAGGCAGTGAAAGTAATAGTACTTTTTTAAAAAGCTATTAATGAAAGATATTACAGTAAAGTCTTTAGGATTGTTAGCTAAGTGTTTCATACTTAAAAAAAAACAAACTCATGCTCCTTTAAATCTCAAGTCTTTCTTTAATTCCATTTGAAATGCAAGGTAAGTAATCTGACTGTTACAGGAAAAAAGTATAAAAAACTATGAAATAAGCTTTGCTTTGTTTTCACACCATCCCTTCCCTTGAGAATCAGTGTTTGACTGGTGAAATAAATAAATTTTTGTATGTGAAATCTCCAAGTTTATGGTTTTATTTAAGTTTTAACAAATCATTTTCAGAAAGAGAAAGTAGGAGTATTGAAAAGAGTTACTTTGTTTAAATGAGGCAGATGCTTATAGTGAAAACATGAGCATGTGCCTGAAATATAAATTAATTGGAAAAAGAATAGCTGTATTAAATTGACAACTTGTTGCCATTTCCTCATGTCATAATATTTATGAAAATTAGCTTAAAATGGGGCAAATATATACCTCTCCAAGTTTTACATTAGTATGTGATTTTATTCCCAATATCTTAATATATTTTTCAAGGAGAAAAATAATTCTTTTGTATATCATTATTTTTGCAGGTAGTTGTTCATGTTTTTGATTTCTTGTGATGACTGTCTAACAATAGTTTACCAACTGAGCATTATTAGGGCGTTAATTCATAATAACTCCTTAAAATAGTTTAGGAACACATTTAGCACTAAAGGGGTAGGTAGAAAGTTTCAGTGTTGCAAGATGAATGAGTTTTGGAAATCTAGTGTACAGTATGGTGATGATGGCTCACTACTGAATTAGATAGTTGAAATTTGTTAAAATTTCTGTAAAACAGATTACACTCACATCGGTAAGTAAATATAGGTACATAGAAGTGATGGATATGTTATTTCGCTTAATTGTGGTGATCTTTTCACCATGTATACATTTAGCAAAATATCAAGTTATATGCGTTAAATATGTACAGTTTTTATATGTCAGATAATAAATGGTGTTAAAGATTACAATGTGAACTCATCTGGTTGGGCTGATAATGTCAGAACATGCTGAGATATTTTTATCTGCTCAAAACAAATAGAGCAGAAAATTACTTTTTCTTTCTATAATTGAGGTATTTGTTCTCTCTAGAAAGGAACAGGGACTAAGTAAGAACACTCACACAAGCCAACTGTTGGATCTTACAAATTTTAATATTTTGGCGCACTTCGGGTCTTGTTCTTTTAAGAACATATAACATGTGCTGTAGGAGGCCCTTGTGGACCCCTCCCTCCTTTCCCTTAACTTCCTTCTCCAGAGACAAGCAGTGATGAATCTGGTGTTTATATTTCCTGTGCATACTTTTGTGCTCTTACTACAGAGACATTTATCCATAGGTTAGACATAGTGCTGTTTTTCATATTTTCAAAGTTTGTATAAAATGTACCACTTATAAAAGTTTCATTTATGGAAATTAGCTTTTTTTTCAACTTGGTTTTGAGAACAGTGTTTTAGATGCTGTTACAATGATTCATGAAGCTCTAGTTCATTTAATTTAAACTACTGTATCCTCTACCCTTGTATAAATAGACATTGTATCCATGCTTAATCTTTAGGTTGTTCTCAATTTGATGTTAAGGTGCTGTAGTGAATAGAATGAGTGTGCTATGCAAATGTACTGGAGGGGTTTTTTTTTTTTCCCTTTAAAATTTTATTGAATGTAAATATAGTAGTGTTATTACAGGAGGTTTTTAATGTGGTTTGGGGACCCCTGGAGAACCATTCTCCTCACACTCCTAGGCTTTTGCAGGTCGTATATGGGGGAGAAAAATAATGATAATAATAGCAATTATTTTCTGCCATTTCCCCCCTTCCATTTTCTCATAAGTATATACTGAAGTCCAGAGTGTGCATGATATATGTTACACTGCACACTAGCTTTACAAAAAAGTAAGAGTACAGTATTCTTTTTGCTAAATTTTCTTTGGGGAAGTATAGTTATTTCCATAAAATGTTATAATAGCATGCAGTTGTTTTATTATTCTGTTTTACATGAAATATTTTTTAAAAATACATTTTAATTTCTAATACAAAACATTGATGAATATTGATGAATATTGCCCCCGTAAGTTAATAATTTTTAAGAATATAAAAGGACTGCTGCTTTATGGTATTTCCCCAGGTGTGGAAAAGCTGCTTGTAGAGGGTGCACAGATTTAACTGCACCTTTGTCTTGCCATATATGCTCTGCAGACATTGCTACCTTACCTCGCACTCATCACTCGTCGGAGTTCCTGGTTCTCCATATTCCAGCTAACATTTGATATTTCCAGATTTTGCCAGCCTTTGCCAGCCAATAGGATAGATGTTAGATGGAATCTCTTGTGAACTGAGCATGCTTCTCTCTGATCACTAGTGATATAGAGGATCTTTTTATGTTCACTGACCATATTTGTAGCTCATCTTCTGTGAAAAATTTCTTTCTTATTTTCCATTTATTCTATCTGGCTGAATGTAATTTTCTTTATATGATTTTATTTATAGGATAATTTCTTTTCTACTTCTTTATTTTTAATTCTCTGGTTATAAACCTTTGTTGGTAAACTGCATTTTTTTTTCTGCCAGTCTTAGGCGTCTCTTATTGTTTTGTTTATGGAACTTTGTTTACTGGATTTTTTTTTTTTTTTTTTTTTATGAGAAGGAAGAACCATCTTTTTAAATATCTTTTGGCTTTTCACCGTGGTCCTGGGTCTTAAACCTGGGTCCTTAGCATGGTTTGCCTGCTACTATCCCAGCTGCCTGAGACTGAAGGGCATGCTCTTAATAGATTTTCTTCATTTTAATGTAGCCTAACATTAATCCTTTCCTTTTTACTTATACTTTTTGTGTCTTGTTAAAGGAATCCATCTCTACTCCTACTTCACTAGATAACCTGTTCACTTTTTTAATAAATATTAAAAAGTATTGGATTTCACACTTATGGCTTTAATCCATCTATAATTTCATTTTTATGTATGGTACAAGATAGGGAATTTCCTCTCATTTTTCAAAAAAAAATTTGCATTATTCATTGACTGATTTTTAAATATCCATTTTCCATATTTATATGAATGTACTTTTAAGTCTCTGTTCTCTTGATTTGTCTATTCTTTCAAAATCTCTTACTTTTTATATGACTTTATATGGCATTGACATATGGTAAGGTCAGCAACTCCTACCTTTTTTCCTTCAGAATTTTTTAACTATTCATAGATTTTTATCATTCCATAGATCTTTTAGGATGTTTCTTTGATTAAAAAATTTTATTGGGAGTTTTTGGGAATTGTCCTGGATTTATACACATTTTTGGAAAGAAGAGCCATGTAATTATATTGAATCTTCATATTCATGAATATATCTTCCATTTACTCAGCCTTCCTTTCATATTCTTAAATATTCATACATTTATTTTTAAAGGACTTTTGAAGCATCTTTATTGGTTTTATTTCTGAGTAACGTTTTTGTTGTTGCTTTAACTTGAATTTTTCACTTGCATATTCACATTCGCCACTACTGAGAGTAATGAAAAGAACTGTTAAAATTTAATAATTAGAAACACCGCAATCAAACTGAGAAAATAGATTTGGACATTTCAATAAAGAAGACATATAAAAATAATTACATGGAAAAATGCTAGTATTTTTAGTTCTCAAGTATTGAAAATGAAAAACCACAATAAGATGCCATTAAATGCACACAAGAATGACTGAAATAAGACATACCTTACATTGGCAAATATATGGAACAACCGTAAGTCTTCTGTATTGCCTCTCAAAGTGTAAAATGGTACAAGCACTTAGGAAGACTGTGAGTTTATAATAATGTTAAACATTCACTCACCTTCTAACCCAGCAATCCTCTTTCTAGTTATATACGCAAAAGAAATAAAAGCATATGTTCACAAAAAAAAAAAAAATGACTATACAAATACTTATATAAACTTTGTTCATAATAGCCCAGCCTGGAAACAATCCGAAGTACATTAACAGAATAATGGATAAACAAATGATAATGTCATATAATGGAATGCTACTCAGCAATAAAAAGAACAGACTATTGATTTTCTCAACACCAAGAATGAATTCACTTTTATATGAGATTCATGGACAGCAAAACTAAACTGTCTTGGTAGCAATTCTAACAGTTTCCTATGGGATTGTACGAATTTAAGGGGTACATATTATCTCTCAAGAATGCTGGAAATGATGCTGTTATTTTTTTTTTCATCTTGTTGGGGGTATTTGTTACATAGTTGTATGTGAAGTTTTAATTACGCTGTATGTCAGTTTAATCTTATTTTAAAATTAATGGAAAACAGAGTCTTTCGAAATTCTCTTTTCCACATTTTCATTGAAAAGTGTCATTGCTTTCCACACTGAGTATCTTGTAAAATTTTTCATTGTTTTTGTTAGAGAGTAACATCTAGGCTACATTTTCATAATTAGGGATGTAAATGGGATCACTTTTTGCTACCTGAACAAAAAGTTAAAGCCTAGTTTAGCTCTATTTTTTGTCTCTTTTTGTTTTCAACCAAGAGAATATTTTAAGTTTTGGTTCCACACACTTAATACTTGTATCAATAGCACTTACACTTGTTGAAAGGATCTGTAGGTTTCAGGGAGCACCCCTATTTATATAAAAATTTTATTATCACTTTCAGTTCAGTAATATGAACCTGTATCAGGCAGTGTCCTGGAATGTGGATACAGTGGTGAAGCAGACAGGGAGGGCCCTTGCCCTCATGGAGCTCGCAGTCTAGTGTGGGAACACACAGTAAATGTATACACTAGGCGGCTGTCGATACCAGTGTCTCTCTGAAAAAAATGAAACAGGGTGATGTAAGAGGAACTGGAGGGGCTGTTTTAACCTGGGTGTTCAGAGAAAGGCTTCATGAGGCTTCATGAGGCTTCATGAGGAGCGGACATTTTTGCTGAGACTGGACTAAGCAGCAACATCCTCATTCGGCGAACATGTGGCAGAGGACTTAGATATGGATGCTTTCTGCAACTGTGTTTATGATTAGGCCAGCATTAATCACATGTGCTGTTTTCTCAGTTGATCTTCATTTGAAAGTCCTTAGATGTTTCTTAATTACCTTTTCCTGGGGCGGGGGGGTGTTTGTGTGTGTGTGTGTGTGTGTGTGTGTGACTTTATAAATGTGTCATTGCTTTCTTTGAGCTTGTGTCTTTCCTGAAATTCCTAGTAGTCTAGTCTGGTTGTTCACTTTGACAGAGCATCAATCGCCATAAATTCGTCCTGTGCATGTATTTGACCACATAGGTTTAGAAGAGACAGTTTAGCACATGGAGAGGCAGAGATTGAATTCATGTAGTTTTAACAATGGTCTTTTCTATCTTTCGCTCCTCTTCTGAGCCTGCGTTTTAAAATCCTAAAAAATATTTGGGAACACTATGTGTGGTTTTATAAATGAAGTGACCTTCAGACTTTTCTGGGTGAAACTCTTTTTCTTTCTGTGCCTAAGAAGGCATTTTTGGTAAAGTCCTCATGAATTACAAAAAATAAGTTAGGTTCTTTCAGAAACAAAAGTAAGTAAGGCTAGAGGTTTTACTCCAGTGTAATAGTTATGTTTTTCTACCTTGGAATTTTAAAATACCAATTCTATTTAGAGGCATGCTTTATGAATACCACGAGTGAAAATATGCAATAAGTGGTCTGTAAAACTGACACCTTTTTAGTTCGTGTTATCCTACTTCTAGTCATGCTCATGTGTCGAGGTAGGTTGAACACCTGATATCATGCTATCAAACTGCAAGAAGGAAGAAAATTGCTTTCCCCAATGCCTGCCTCTTAAGCAATTCTTTCCATAACTGATTGGAAGTACTTTGAGGATACATGAGGATACTGTCTTTCCCCTGAGGACCAAGGCTGGGGAGCTTTGGAGAGCACACCTCAATTGAGATTCTGTCCTGTCACCCTCGCATCCTTCCACATGCTTAATGCCAGTGGATTCACAGGCGCCATGTATCTGGCTCATAGGTTCACAGGGCAGTGGCAGCTGGGTGTATCTCTTGAGTATTTACAGCAGTGATTAAGGTTCATTGTCCTTTAACAAAAATAAAGAAAATAAGTTGTCCATTTCAGTGCCAGGAATTAAACATATAAAAAAAGTTCAAAAGCTGTCTGTTAATTAGTGCAATGTTTCAGGTTTTGATATTGTTTACATTGTTTCTCTGCTATTGATCTTTTTTAAAAAGCTATTTCTTCCTTGGTTCAAGGGTGAGCCTTATTTCATTTTTAATTTTTGAATCACAGGCATAAGAGAAATTAATTAACTCTGAGCTCAGCATTTTCTCTGTCAAACATGATTAGCTAACATGGTTTCAATTTACATAATCTTTTATTTAGACAGTTTAACAGATTCAGAAAGTGTGTTTATTGTTAGAAAAGGCGACTAATAGGATAGGGATGCTAATTATTCTGCAGACTCTAAGATTGTGTACATCTCACTTTAGGGTAGATGAACACTTCTTTTTTGTTGTTGAAAGGTGCAGTCAAGAATGAGGGCGAGTAGAGACAAGCAGACAGAAGAGAAGAGGAAGAATCACTTTATTTTTTAAGTTGTTCATCTTGCTTGTTTCCTCCAGTCTGAGGTCTTGAACCTGTTTTCTTCTAATGTATGTGATTACATCTGGTAAACTCTGCAAGGCCACCAGAGTGTGCCCAAAAGATTGATTTAACTAATGCGACTCTAGTATAGAGAGGGTGGCCATGCATGTGTTTAATGACTAAACAATAGTTCAGAGCTCTTAGTTCTTTAACTTGGAACTTCTCTGCTAGTATTATGCCCAGATATGAAAACTATGTGCATCACTGTCAACTTGGCTTTCTTTTTTGAAGAACAAACTCATTGGTTCATGCTTTTTATTGACTGATTTTGTTTTTATCAATTTTTTTTTTTTTTTTTAGTCTCCTATGGAATTTCTCTATAATTTTTCTAAGTTAGATAGCTACTGCATGGCTCAAGCCCTTACAGTTATTGCATTTGAAAACATAACCTCATTTGGTCAAGTTCTTTAGAGGCAGGGGCTCTGTTACATTTCCCATGCTCAGCATCACATTCAGCAATGCAGTAAAGAAAGAGGGGCAAGAAGACTTGCTCAGTTTACTTCTCAGAGTTTACTGACTCATACCACAAATATTTACTCAGCTCTTCTTATCTGTCAGGCATTGCTTGGGGTCTGAGCATAAAGAAGTGAGAAGGTAAGCAGGTCCTGCTGGCACCTCTGGGGACTCAGAGTCACAGCTGTGGCAATGTTCACTGCTACGAATAGAGAGGCTCCTGCAGTTTACCTCCAGTAATGGAGGATTTTTCTTGTGAGGCACTGCAGTATTAAGACTTGAATCAGTTGTACTTCTGAGTCTCCCAGGAACAGAGGAATTAAAAACAATCTACTAGAGTATAGTTTGGGAATTTCAGGGATCTCTGATTCGACAAGCACGAAGATTCTCATAGAAACCTAGGACTGTCGGCATTCCATTGGAATGGCACTTGGGAGAAAGCCAAAGCTACATAAATATTTCTGTTTTTCTTTGAGGATTCACTAAGATCTTAGATTATATCTCTTAAAAATGTTAGGGATTTAATATATTGTTAAATCATATTTATTTATTTCCGCAGACAGTATTTTTCCTTCTATTTTCTCCTAGTTTCTAGTATTGATAGGTGTCCTAGTTTCTAGTATTGGGGGGTGGGTGTGTGTGTGTGTGTGTGTGTGTGTGTGTGTGTGTGTGGTAGAGAGAGCGAGAGCCATAGAATATCCATAGAATAAGAAAATCTAAGTGTTCAGAAGTTCAAGAAAACCTAATTTTGACTTGTCACATTTAAAACTTTATCAGTTAACTATTTTTGAGAATTTGTACTGTTCCTTACTTTGTATAATGTTAGCCCACAATAAATAAACAGCAGTCCCTTACATTTAAATAGGAATTTATAGCTTATAGACGCCTTCAGAAAAATTTTTTTTCTTCATAAAACCCTCCTGAAAGGAGAGCAGGTTTTACTTTTCATATTTTATAAGTGGAGAATTGAAGCCAGAGTTACATGACTCATCTAAGGTTTTTCAGAAGGCGATAGGGCCAGCAGTGGTCCCCAGGTCCCCAGATCCAGGCTGGTGCCCTGTCCCTGCTCTCTATCCAAATGTCAGCAGTGCCTTTGTCACCTCCTTCCTGCCTCACTTCCCTCTTTTTAAGTTCCCCAGATAGAAAAAAGCGGTCATAACCCACCCAGTTTTATAATTCTCCATTTCCAGCAAGATTTTCACCCTGCGTTCCATCCCATTTTTATAACTAGACCAAAAAGAAGTTAGAAAATTGTAATTTTTGTAAGAAACACTTGTGTTTCATCCCCGCACACAGATATGAAAGGATAGGGATATGAAGAATTAATTTTGGTAGTTGTCGAAATCAGTATAACCTGACTACTGCGTACCACTAGCCCTGTGTCCACATCTTCTTGACTGTCTAAATCCAAAATCATAGTTCTCTAACCCATCTGCCTACAGTTTAGAAATTGATATAAATTCTAGCAAAAATATCTTTTCTGAGGAATTGAAGGACAATCATTTATAATAAGTAGAATGTATTTCAGAAGGTAGATGCTTCAGTTAGTACACAAGAAAACATAATGCAGATTCTCCCACTTATCCATAGACTCACCAGATGTAATCCTCCCAGAGCTACTGGCTGTTCAGATGCTAGCATTTGCAGCAGTCACATGATTAAAAAAAAAAACCCATGAATAACTATTAGCAAATTTTCAAACAGAACAAAACACACAAAAAAAAACCCACATATAGTTTCCTTGATTTATGTTACAGTTGTGTTATGAAATTAGACTTATATTAAAACTTCATAAGGTAATCACATTTATATATAAAACAGTGATAGAACATAGGTTCAGGTGCTTATAAACTGACCTTTTTTGCCAACTTGAATGCCCAGTGGATATTTGGAAGTAGTACAGGACAAAAATTGTGAGATGCAGGATAATTCTTTGTTGAGAAGGACCAACCTGTCTGTAAAACGTCCAGACAACTGAAAAAATTGCTCCCACAAATTTGGAATATAAAGTCCCAATGGCAGTGTCGCTTGCATTGAAAATTTCTGCCTTAAACACTTGACAAAGACACAGAAACCCTAGGGACCCCAGGAGAACAGACCTCCCAACATTTCAAACCAGACACTCTCAGTGCTGTGATTACATCTAGACTGAGCAGATGAGACTGGAGGAGACTGTCTCCTCCTTTTTTTGCTTCAAGGCTGAAATAATTATTTTACCTTCAGCTCCTGCCCTTATCAGCTTGTACTATCCAGTCTGCATTCCTGTGGGTTGAAGTTTTTTGTACTGTCTCCATTCCCTGTCCTTGTAGCTTCTTGGGTAGATTGTCTTTAGACTAGATTCTGAAGGAGTTGTGTGAAAAGGAATTGGAAGAGTTCAAAAAAACTGATGAAACTTGTTTTTCTTCTATGTGGTTAAAGTGTATATAACATAAAATTTACCCAATGAAATGTTTTTATGTAAGAAATTTGTGATTGTACAAATATATGGTTGAATTATTTTGGTGTATAAATAATGAACATTTTATCTTGATCAATTTAAAGTATGTAATTTTGCTATGAACTATATTATTTTAAGTTAGGTTTATGAGTTATTTCATAAAGTTAATCTTTAATAACTATAAATATGGAAGGGAATCTTCACCTATTATTATATGACTCTCAGGAATCAGTATTTTCACTTTTTGTTCTCTGTGAGGTAGTATTTTATGCTAGATGCTCCTATATTCAAAATCTCCAGCTTGCCCTGGGATGACTCTGTGGCCTAAGGCAAACTGATCAATTTCTCTAAGCCTTATTGTGAAATTTCCTGGATCATATCAGCAATATGACAGTGCTGTTATTTAATAGAACAGTTGCAAGGACTCGTGTAAAATCTGACAGTTTTCTTCTACTTCCTATGTTTGCATATTTTTCATGCAGTGTAACTATAATGCTGATACAATTTTTGCCTCTTTTACTTGACCTACCTCCTTAGTGTAAACAATTTTTATAATTACTGTTTAAAAAGTGTTATGGTAGACTTATGAAATGCTGGCCACTAAAATAAACTGCGTGGTACTTTCTGTCCTTTCAGTATATAATGTGAACCATAAACTTACTTGTTTATCTCAAGAAATAAAATTTAAAAAAACTTCACTTCTAGAGGTAACGATAAGCAAAACTAAAATTTAGAACCGAGCCGAGTTGAGTCCAGGAGTGTGTAGATGGTAGACTTGCCAGCAGAATGATGCACTCCCACATTGCAGCCTGAAATTGCAGCCTTCAGAATACAGTAGGTTATTTAACATTATTAACATTATTCAACATTAGGGATAGATTCTTGGAAACTGAGACTTTAAGTACAATGACTATAAGGAAAGCTGGCCCTCAAATGAAGTCATTAAGTTAAACTTTGGCTTGGATATTTTTCCTCATCATCATAACCAAACCCTGTTGAGTAGATCAATGTTATTTGGGTGACTGGCTGGATAGAATTGCATGTTATGACCTTTGGACTGCACAAAAATTGTCAGAACCACAAACATTAAATCTGAGAATGTCAGGGTGATACCGTCCTTCACCTAATAATGATTTCAGTATATGTGAGCATTTTTACATTTGTTTCCTAGCTTTTTCATTGTAAAAGTAGCACTGCTAATGAGATATATACATATTTTGCTTTTTCCTTCTCTAGTATTTTTTTAGGATAAATCTCTAAAGGTATTTATTCTATTAAAGGACACAAATCTTTAACAACTCTTGATAATAATTGCAAAATTATACTGTCCTAAGTTAACTATTGTCTGCTGTCTATAACTTGGAATTTTTATTTTAAGTGTTTTGTGGGGGTGGGGGTACTAATTTAGCAAATGAAGTATTGGCTTTAATTTATATTTCCTTTGGTTATTAGTGATTTGAGCATTTAATTTTTCACACATTTGTAGTATTTCCGTTGTTTTCTTTCTTCATTCATATTTTTCTCCTACTTAATATATGGACTCACTTAACAATTTAGCTCTGTCCTTTCAGGATTTTGATTAAATTATAATTTTATCTAATCACATAATTCTTCTTTTTTCTTTTAGCTCCAGTAATAAACCGATTCACAAGGCGTGCCTCAGGTAAGTTTGACTATATTATGAATTCTATTTATTACTGGTGGCATTTGAAAAATGCCTGGGGAGGGAGGCTAGTGGGAGAGGGGAAGGGAAGGAAAGGGGAAAATGTGGCGGTAAAGGACAGGGGACTCTAGTGGGGGTGTGGTGTGAAATATAGATTGGGATACAATGTCAGTATTCAAAAATGAATGTAGCTTTGTGATCAAAAGATATAATAAATGTCAGTAATTTTTAAATATGATAGTGTTGAATAAGAAGGTATGAAGAAGATAATTACTATAAAGTCATATTTTGTTATTTTCTCAGAAAACTCAAACATCTGATAAAATCAAGAACTAAAATAATTTGAAATGTTCTTTTAAAAATCACACTGCACACTGAGGCTAATGTGCCATTTTAAGTGAAGACTCTCACTTGATTTGTTTATTCTTGTTCTTGATAAATTTTCAGCTACCTAATTATCTGAATTGGCAGCACCGTTTAGAAGCAATGGCTTAGAAGATGGGTGAAGGACACCATGAAAACAGTGATGGATCAGAGTTTTTAATAAGTATAGGAAAACTCTTAAAATGCTGACTGAAGACTTGTCTTCATGAGGCCATTTAAAATAGGAGCAAATTCCATTTGTCAGTGCCTGTCGGATATTGCAGTCTTAAATACCACATTAACCTAGTGAATATTCACTGTAGTAGACCATAACCATTAACAAGTACTTAAATTAGGTTCAGTATATTGTGTGCTACCTAAATTGGTAGGGAAGTACAGAATACAGTTATGAGCATTTCTCTCCAAAACGATTAAAATAAAACGAGTTTGGGCATTGAAATGAATAAAGTATTCATTGGAAAAGTCACCTTTGTGAAACACATTCTTCTCTGAAGATAGAAGACAAATGAAGTTTTATTGTTTCATTTGAGAAAATTGCTCTTTTTAGTATAACTAGAATTTTTTCTTAAAAACACAAGATAGGTATTTTAAACAGATTACCTTTGACATTTATATGACACAAATGAGTTATTTATTGAGTACTTTATAACAGTAAAAATGTTCCAAGGTTGAATTTTATTTTTAATTTATTGGCAGTTGCTAGAAGAATTTATTATATAGTAGTTAGATCTATAAGGACAAAGGCAGGGATTAGGAAAATCTGCTATTTTGGGATGGTATCTACTCAACCTTCCTGAGCTTTTTCTAAGATCAAGGCATATTTATTTTAACTATTGAATACAAAGACTAGATTCAAATTCCTTTTGTGGAATGAGAGATAATGTCTGTAAGGCATCAGACTGTCCCAAAGTAAAACTGTCAGTCATTACTGCATATTCTAGTGTAGCATGTAGTCTTTTTTGTGCACTGGTGGAAATGAGGAAGACTAAGGAAAAATCCTTCAGTATTGTGATAGCTTGTCTTCATGATGTAAAATTCTTTTTAAAGAGACGTAGTTAAGAGTCCTAGAATAAATTATCCCCTTTTCTGCCTCAAGGTATAAAATGTGACGTTTATTTCTGGGCAAGTTCTATTAGTTTTTGCTGTACATACACTTATCATCAATTAATGGGTCAGGGGCTACAGTATGTAGATAAGCTTTGAACACCATTTTTCAGCTTCCCTGCCACCACCAAAATTGTGTCCAGCATTTGCTTGGAAATGTAGAGATGATGGAGTCTCAGCAAAGAAACACAGAGTCAAATATCACATTTATTCCCAGAATTACTGATAATAGGAAAAAATGAGTGAAAAAGGAAATTATTGGACTTAAAGAAAAATAAATATGATGATATCGAGTTCAAGAGCCATGTTATATAGACCAATAAGCCTTCAAAAGAGTAAAAAGTATATTCTAATATTACAACACACTGGAAACCATTATGAGAGTGAATCTTGACTTTGGTTATTGGAAGGAAAAGAGAACTAACTTACGGAATACCTTGATGGCTCAGGCACTATGCTAGACATTTTATACATTCTTTCAATCTTTTAGATAAGGCAAATAAAACTATATCTGTTTTATATAAAAAGGACAGTGGTATAGTAAGAAAAAACGAATTCTATCATAATTTGTTTTAACTTTCTCATTTTACTTTTTGAATTCTTTTGCCTAAAACTTTTCTGGCAAAGAAGAATTTAGCAATAGTCTTAAGATATTTACAGTTCTCTTTGTTAATTTAGTAGCTAAACTTTTTTTTGATTTAGTATTAGAGGTATTCATCAACGTCTAAGGTAAAGTAAAAGTAAATTCCTTGAAATAAAAAATAGAAAAAAAAAAAGGATTGTATAAATATAGAAATTTAAATTTGATGATTAAAAATATTTAAGTATGTTTTTCTGATGGAATTTTATTTCTGAAATATTTTTTTCTTTTTAGAAGCTATACAACTTTAATTTGTGACCTGTAATTTAGGGGTAGAAAATAAACCAGAAAAAATCAAGCTGAAGTCTACATAAGAGTTTGTTTCTTATTTATCTCTTTAAAAATAATACCAATAATTACTGTATGTATATGTTACAACAAAAAATATACTAGGTATAGTGCTACCTATTCAGTCATTATTGATTGAAAAGAAGTAATGTGTTGCAATATATTTCTAATCTTTTGACTGAGTTTTCTAAATCTTTCAGGTTGGCTTTTGTTATTTGCTTTGCATCTATTAAAAATATTTCAACCTTAATTCAAACAGAACATTTCTTTCATTTATTGATTGATAGAGTTCATAAGGATGAGAAGAGTACATATATTAAGAAAGTAGTTAACAAATGCATTTAAGATCTTTTTATATTTTTGATAGCACTATTTGCTAAACTCTCCTTGTGTGTTTTCAGTGCCTGCCTGCAAACCTGTCAGTTTCCATTTCACTCAGTATTTTAAACAGATTCCTAGAATCTTAAGTTCGTAGAGGTCTCAGGGTTTCAGAATCTGTTTTTCCAGTTGGTACAGGAATGAAAGTCATATACTAGAATAGACTGATGGAAAAACATAGATGAATATTAAAACAATAGGATCTTTCTTGCCTTATAGATTAGACTGTGTAAGTTCTAAAAATTATCAGATGTTTCTGAAATCCAGGTCGAGTTTTTTTAATCCTCCTGACAGTAACTTGTAACTTTATTTTTATTATTATTATTTTTAAAATTTGTATTGCTTATTGAGCTCTAACTGACATATAACATTGTAAGTTTAAGGTATAAAAAGCATTCATTTGATACATTTGTATAATATAATTGGTTACCCATAATCTTATTTTAAAATAGTAAAGATGTTAAATGCATTTGTTTTTTAAACAAAAGTAAAAGAACTACTTTTTTCTTTTTTAATCCATTTTCTCTCTTAGTAATTACTTCTTATCAGGATGACTTTAAATACACAGAAATCATACATGTAACCCATTTCAGAAATTTTGATGGAATTAACTGTGAGTTTTAGTTCTCTCTCAAACTTATTATGAACTTTCAGTTTGTGAAGATTATTCTTCTGGGTAGGAAAATGAAAATATACCATTTAATGTTGTAATTATTATTAAAAAATTAGTAATAGAAGTAAATGTAGCCCAACAACTCTTTAAAAAGTAAAACTTTAAGGAAACAACAATCTTGTTGCTTCCCTTTTGGTATGTTATAGTGGAAAGATCCAATGTATTGAGCTACACAGACTTGAGTTCAGACTTTCCATTTACTGTGTGAATTTACATGTAACTTTCTTACTAGCTCACTGAGTTTTATCTTATTATTTCCATGTTTGTTCATTTTGGGATCATAAGCTATAGTCATGCTTGCTGTGGTGGATGAAAGTTAGATGCTTTCATAAAGTAGAGTGTCGACTCTCAAAAAGGTTAGTGTTTATCCTTTTTCTCCTGAACAAGATTTAAAACAAAACAGAAGAGAAATATCCATTCAACTTTGAGACGTTGCCTTCAGCATGAAGTCAGATCGTTAATGTTTTTAACCCCAGGATTTTATTTGGAAAAAAAAGTCAGCTTCTGAAAAATTTGCAGAGTAGTTCAGTGAATACCTTCATCTGGATTTCCCAATTGATAATATTTGGCCACATTTGTATGCTCTTTCTTTCCTTTCTTATTGGTATACACATACACACTTTTTGATTTTTTTACTAAATCTTTTAGGAATCCTAAGTACTTCATGAGTATCTCCCAAGAACAAGGACATTGAACTGCAAACATAACACACAAGGAATTTAACCTTGATACAGTGCTATTATCTAATATACAGGCCAGGGTCTGATTTTCTCAGTTGTCTTGCTGTTTTCTTTCTCTTTTTTCAGTCAAATTTATTCAAGAATTTTATATTGTACTTTGTAGATATGACTCAGTTTTCCTTGTCTTTTATAATTTGACCCCCTGAAAATTTTGCAATCTGCTTCTCTGGTTTTGAAGTTTGTCCCTCACAATGAAACAACTCCTTGTATCGCCAGTTATGTATTCTTAGGTTATAAGATACCTCCACTCTCTGGTCACTCTGCTTCACTGATGTCCAGGAAATCTTTTTGTTGGCATTTAGTATTGCTGCAGGACTACTCTTGAACATTACTTGCTCTAATATGTAATTATTTCTTATAGTAGAAGTGAAAGTTGTACTCTAAATTATGTATTAGCTAATTTTTTCTCATACAGAGAATTAGTCACTCTTCAATTTTTAGTCATAGCATGAGCACTGAATTTTATAGTATATATAATTAAAAAAATTTAAAACACAATACATTTTATTAAATTATAAATTTAGTACCAGCTTGAAACATGGGAAGTAAAAATGTATGGTTTCAAAAGCAAGAGTTCAGATGGTGAAATTGACTCTGAAAGGCAATGTCAATGGTTTTTCATTAAAAATTATTATTAGCTTTCTAAAACATTCTGGTCAATGTAGGGTGGTTCTTAGTTATCAAGGAGATGAACAAGATAAATGGCCTTTCCATTTTTAAACTTATATGATCTTTAGTAATAAGGCTTTTTTATTCTCTTTATTTTTCTTTACCTTTTCCATCTATCAGATTTCAATGAGAAATGATACTTTTAAATTTTTATATCTTACCTATTATTTCACAGGTCCAATATCCTTTTTTGTTTTTTAAAGGAAAGGTACAGACAGGAATGAAGGTGCTTGTGCTCTTTTGGAGATGATTTACCTAACTTCTGCTCAACCAGGGCATGCCCAATATAATCTTTAAATATCAATCAGGGTTTCTTTTTCCTTCTTTTTTTATTTTAAGGAAAGGTACAGGCAGGAGGAGAGAGGAGGAAGAAGGATTTTATTCTGTTTCCATTTTAGTTGTTCACACTGGTTGTTTTGTACTCCAGATCCAGGACTAGAACTCAGGGGTATGTAGCCTGTGTCCTTCAGAGGTGATTGACCACTGCTCCACTAGGACATGCCTCAATATCGATCAGTTTCAATGTTATTTTCCAGAGGAATTGGCTTGTTACTTCCAAAGTTTTAATGTACAACATGGGAGGAAAATTAATTTATCATAGAGTATCTTTTTAATAGAACTAAAATTTTTTATAATTTTCTGTAAGCTAGCATTTGCAACATATCCAGAGATGAAATGATCTTATATAGCAATTGCATACTGAATTGCATATTAAAATTTTAGTGAAATCACCTAAAACAGAAAATGATTAAGCCTTCTGAGAGAAGTGAAATAGCAGAAGTTCAGGTCTTGTCTTGAATCTGATTCAGAGAACATATGCTTCCTTGATTCAGGGAACATACGCTTCCTTTTGTTTTGTTTTAGAAATATTTTTCAACCATGGTGTTCATTTTTCCTGCATTAAAATTATTTGATAAGTGCTTTTAACCCCCAAATTAATTTTTCCAGGGGTTATTTTCATTGTTAAACTAATTTGCTGATATGAATATATTTACATTTACTTTTTATTTTTGAAGTGAATTTCCTTGTAGAAACTAATTTCAAACCTGGTAATCACCAACACTAGATAATGTATATGGGGAGACTAGTACTTGAAAAAATTAATCAATTCAGCAACCCTTACGGAGTCCCTACTGTGTGCAAGGTACAATGTGCTAGTGACATAAGAATAGTAAGAGACAGTCCTTAAGAATTTATTAACAAGGAAGTTGATTGTGACTCAGAGTATTGTAAATACCATAATATCCACAAACTGAACAGAGAAAACATTTAGTTCTTCCAGGATGTAGTTCACAGAAGGATGATGTTTGAACCAGTCACTAAGACTTATAACAGGGTTTCAACAGGAAAATAAGGGGACTATTTGTGCTTTATTACTAGCTGTTAGCTACTTTATTATAAAGTCTTTTTTTTTTTTTTTTTTTTTTTTGTAGCAGAAGGAGGATAAGCAGGAAGGAAGAGAGGAGGAAGAAGCATTTTATTTATTGTTCAGTTTTAGTTGTCCATTCCTCCTACCTGGTCGCTTAGGTCCATGTCCCAGCTTCAGACTTTGCATCTGAGCCACCAGAGTACACCATAAAGTCCTTTTTTAAAAAATATAATATGCAATCAAGTACCTGTGACATGGAATATGCAGATGCCCATGACCATGGATAGCAGGGACTTAAGACCAGGAGTGAAACCTGCCTTTAATTTACCATTGCTTCAAAATGTAGCATCTTGGATACTAGGGGGAGCAGTATAGAATCCAGGTTGACTTATTGGAGTACTGGCTGTTATTCTACATATCCAGTTATTAAAAGTGGATATAATGTTTTAAGATCAATCTTTAGTATCTGATTTTATTGGTTTATTATTATTTGAGTGTTCTTGGACCTTGTGTGATCAGACTGGTATTTGAATAAAGTAAATAATCCATCAAAATGAAACAGATGTGTGTTGTCAGTCACCTTTCGAAGACTCAGTTTCTCCAGGTATAAAATGGGGGTAGTATCTATTTCAAGATTATGGGAGTGATTTAACGTTAGCTAATCCACAGAAAATACAACACAGGATTCTCTCCAGTTTGATATACAAGTGTCAGCCCGCTGTCTAAAATGTTTCTCCTAGATAGGCAGGGGGTTCTAGGAGCCGGGCTGAATGCAGAGGCAGTCAGAAGTAGTAGTTGCTTGATACAGAGAATTAGTTGATGTGGGAGAATCAGACCCACAGTTTAACAGGTTAAAACTCAGGGTGCCAGCACTGGGAGCTGAGAAGAAGGATAGAGAGAGGGTGGGCACAGAGTTCTCTAAGATGACACAGAACAGAGTAGGGCACTCTTTGTTCAAGCTTCTTCCTCAAGTGGGATGAAGTGGCTTGAAGCCACTTATATCTTGGTGCCTGACAAATATTAAAATGGATACTCCCCTGAGATTTGTTTCAAATAAAACCAAATAAACAGCAAGTCCAGTTCCTATCTCTTCCCCAAACTCCTCCATACTCTAGCTGTGCTAATTTACTGATACTTAAACTGTACCCTTGCCTGGCTTCGGTGTTGTAGGAAATAGAGCCTAGCAGAATCTGTGGGAGATGTTATGTCTCTGGTTTTTTTTGTTAGGCCCGGAGTGCTATCGCAAGGCTGTTGAGAAATTTGATTATCTCTTGAACTTAATTGTATTTTCTCCAGAGTTCTCTTTGAGCCTTTCAGGGAAGGGAAAAAGTTAGGCAGTAGTAAAAATATGATCAACAGGATAGGGTGTGTCCTCCTAAATTGTCCTCAGACTCACCAAGCTGGCATATGTAGGGGGATTTGGAAGATGACATGGGAAGCCCACTGAGCCCTGGTTTGTCTTAGTTACTGAAACACGTCTTTAAAACAGGCATGACGGTGATCTGGTAGAGGGCAGGGTATTTTGACACATATGATGAATGGGGACTCTGTACATATGACTTTAACATGTAGCATAAGTTACTACAATAAAATAAATGAAAAAAATTAAATAAAACAGGCATGAGTAGGTAGACTGGACATGGAAACTTATCATGTCCATTCTCTGTGATCAGTGTTCAGGTCACTACTCTGTAAACTATGTGAAGGATGATCCCCTGTCCTAATCCATTGCAGATAGTATTTTTGTAAAATAGAATAAAATTGCCACAGCAATACCAAATTGGTATGGCAGCTCCTAAAGAGTCTTACTTGTGCTTATCTCACTGTGGACTGTTGGTATATACGTGACATGACCTTGGTGTGGTCTGTTTGAGATATGAAAGTTCAAAGAAACTTTTATAAAGGAAAATAAGACATTTATCTGAAAGAAACGATTATGAAAACATAACCAAAAGCCTTAGTTTGCTATTCTGGCATTTTAGAAGAATGGGCTGCAGTGTGACTTCTGTCTTTGGAGCAAGAGAAGGATGTTTTTCAGCAGCCCTGCCCCAGGTCCATTGCACATATGACTGCCTGGCACATGCCTGTTCATGTTCAGAGCTTTCCATAGGCTTTGCTTGTCTTGCCTCGCACATTCACCCCTTAACCGTGTGCCCTATCCCTTAACATGATTTCTTTCTTTCTCTGCACCATCTATGTCTAGAATATGGACTCATGCCACTGCTACTGTTACACATTATTGGATACTGTGGTTGTTTGTCACATGTCTATGTCACTCTACCAAAATGTGAGTGTAATAATGAATGAACTGAGAAAAAATGGGCATTTCTGGCTGAAGTCAAAGTTAAAATAGAATGCAGATGAATAAAGTGGGTGTACTAGATGGCTGGGAAGATTTGTCTGGGCATGGGAATCGGGGGCCTTAGGCTTCATCAGGGAAGGGCCAGCAGGTATACAGTTAGGGGGTGAAAACGTGAATGTGAATGTTGGATGAAGTTGGAGTCCAGGAAGCAAACAGCATTTCAGGATGGGCTTTGACACTGAAGTCTTCTGTGATGGTGGCAAAACTGAAGTGTAAAGGAACAGCCAGGTACTAATCAGGAGAGGCGCCTGAATGCCATGAATCTCAGAGGGCCTGGGTGTTCGCATGGGTTCATCAGGTGGTGATCTAGATGCCAATATGGGGAGCCATGGGGGGCGCACTGTGTGTAGGGAGAGTGAGAAGTGAACAGCAGTGTGTTCTTGGAGAAGAACCAGGTTTCAGCTAATGTGGAGAAATGTTGGAAATGCTTTATAAAAGAGCTTGAGGGTGTAGGGAAAGTATTTGAAGAGAGGGTAGTAGTGGGAGGGGGGAATCCACAGGTCAGCGGTTCAGTTGAACAAATATTTATTGAGTAGTTACCATTGCCAGGCACTGTGCTGAGCACAGGCTACAGGAGCAGTAGAAGTTCCATGCCCTCGAGATACTTGCCATCTAATGGGGACGCTTCAAGGACTGTGGAGATGCCACTGGGGAAAAGCTGTTTGTCCTCAGGGTCTTAGATCTTGTAGATGCCCAAGGAGAACCCAGCAAATTGGTCCTGTTCGATGGAAGGTCTTTAGGTTTTAATTTATTGACTACATAAATGTTTGTGTAGCTAAACTTTGTTTAAGGCTTACTCATCAAGTGGCCCCTGAGAGAGCACGTTAACTTTCTGATATTTACAGTAAGTACAGAAGGCAGTATGGTTCAGAACTAGTAAGTTAAGAACTAGTCTTTCATTGACTTGCATATTTTATTACTGACTCGGTTGTGTTTGTCGCTGGACATGAGCCAGACAGACGTAGTTTACAATCTTAGTTGCATCATTTATTAGCTCTGTGACCTTGGGTAACTTATTTAAACAGTCTTCTGTAAAACCATGTTGTTCTAATTGATAAAGAAAATGGAACCAAGAGTTTTTTAAAAAAATCAGTGCCTGACACTGAGTGCTAGATAAACTTTTGTATATCATCAGACTTGATTTGTCAAATGTTAGTGTAATTTAAAATGCCCTAATTCAGTAGTTAGTCCTCCTTTAATCTGAGAGGGATGCGTTCCAAGCCCCCTGTAAATGCATGACATTTTAGGTAATAACCACACCCTTCACATACTGCTTTTTCTACATATACACATACCTATGATAAAGTTTAATATATAAATTAAGCACAAACAGAGACTAACAATAATAGCTAATAATAGAATAATTTTAGCAATATACTGGAATAAGAGATAGGTGAGTGTTCTGGTCTCTTAAAATATCTTCTATTAGGTAATATTTTGGCACTGCTGTTGGCTATGTGTAACTAAAGCCTCAGAAAGTGAATTGTTCGTTCTCTCTTTCGGAAGAGGAGGAAGAAGCATCTTTATTTAGTTGGTTGATTATTCAGTTATTCATATTTTGGTTTTTCACCCAGCTCTAGGTCTTGAACCTGGATCCTGAATTCGGGTCCTTAGATTGCATGTGTGTACATACCAATGTCTCAGCTGCTTGAGCCACAAGGGTGCCCCAATTTCATGTATCTCTTACCAGCTAACTCTCCTACCCCAAAGTTGAATTGACTTATTGTATCAAGAGAGCTTTTTCTCAAATGTAGCATCCTTTATCTTTTTAGATACTTTTAGTCTGTTCTAAATTATAAGCGATATTTGTAAATTGTTTTGAAAATAAGTTGAACCACCTTTTAAAATTTAACCTTTAATTTTAAACAGGCTGTGTCTTTCCCCACTCTGTCCCTGGGTAATAAGATTCAACCAGCTGCTTCTTGAGCCGATTACTAGAGAATGTTATTCTCATTGGGCTCTGAGTCTCTGAGAGCCAGACAATGGATTTTATGCTGGCTAATCATTCGATCATGTTTTCTGATATTTAAAGAAATTCATGTTACAACTAAAACCACAATAAATGTATCCAGGTCTTTTTTTTCTTAACAAGTAATAGGCAGGCTATCCTCTCTATTTTTTCTCCCCTTCTTCACTCTTGAGTTCTTAATGCCACAGACCTTCATTTTGTTTTACATAAGACAGTATAATAAAACCAATAAAAAATTAATGTGGGTTGATGCTATATCATTTTCATGATAGTGGATAAGCAGAATCTTTGAAAGATTAGAGAGCATAAATAATTGGATTGTTAGACTGTTTTGAGGATTTATGAATGTTATCTTTATTGACCTTCATAAAGGGAGGTGGAACTGACCCTTTCCTTAGATATTTTGAAGCTAAATTCCAAACTGTAATTCTTTAAAAACAGATGTAGTTTAATACATTTACTGCATAATATAGAGTAATAGGGTGCAGGCCCAGCAAGACATTGCAGAAAATGTACCTGACTTTAATGTTGTCAGGGCATTTTTAGAACTGAGTTTCATAATTGCTGAGTGGTAATCTACAGTAGAATGGAAAATTTAAATTGCCCGTATCTACTCTTGTGACTTTCTAAAAAGAAGCTGTTAGTTTCAAGTTACATTTTTATTTGGTATTTTCACTTTGTTCAGATTTTGTGAACCCACTAAGATTATTGCTTTGCTTTTCTTCATCTTATTTATATGAAAGGGATTATTTAATCTATTTTAATTTCTTTTCTTAGATTTGAGAACTGTTCTTGGAATTAGAATAATGGAAGTGTTTATAAACCAGAAGTGTATTTTTGTTGATTTAAAACTATGTTGTATCATACAGGCAATTAAATGAAAAATTAAGTGAAATTAAAATTTCCCTCTTTTACAAGAAATTCTTTAAAGAAAATGTTTTATGATGTCACATTGCTATATGCTTGTTAGGGTACTGAATTTACATCTCAGTTTGTATGTTCCACATTCCACCCACCACCAGAGTCCCATGCTAACCACCTTGCTAACTCTTCCCTTCCCTTGTCCCTCTCTGCAGCCCCCACCTGCGTAGCTTTAGTTTTGCATCCTGTGAGTTTTGTAGAGGTTTCTCTGTTTACAAGGGATTATGGATGTTGAAGTATATATTTAGTGTAACCGAAGTCTCTTGGTCGTGGCTGCAGAAGAGTCATACTGTGTACATCTTACCTTGAACAGAGATTGAGTTAGACATTATATGTTTTGAAGGCACCTGTGAATCCTAAATGCTTTTATTAAAGAAAAAAATCTCTAATAAGGGAAATATTGCAAAAGTTGAATAAGGATCAATTATTTTGTTCGTGAGCCATAGTGGTTTTAAAATGTGAAAGTAGGTGATAATGATCACTCAACTCTGCACGATGCCTTTTTCATCTACCAGCATCTTGTGTGCTATTTTGCATGTCCTCACATCTAGAGTTACCGCTCTCTTGTTTTAGTGACTGAGTGGTATTCCATTATATGGAGGTATAAATAGTTATGTAACAAGGATGCTTTGATTTTTGGTACATGTATCTTAGATTGTGCACATCTGTAGGATATATTTCTGGCATGTGAAATTTGTATAGACGTTGTATTGCCTTCTAAAACACTATACTAATTTCTATTCTTACGTTTAACTGTGTAAAACAATATTACATAATTTTTAAATGTTTATCAATTTGGTAGGTCAATATGTTTTAGTTGGCATTTAAAAAAGTTATGGATGAGATGTTTATAGCATCTTTTCATTGCTGTTGACCATTTGTGTTTATTTTTCTGTGTAATACTTGCTCAATTCCCCCTACACCTTTACTGATTTGTTAAGTGTTTGAACTCAGAGGTTATATGGCTTTGGGTTCAGATTTGAACTTAGCCATTTACTCATTTGACCTTGAAAGTGTTATTTAATCTCTGTGATTTTCAATTTATCATGTGTAAGATATGGTGCTAAAGGTACTTAACTCCTGGGATATTGTTGATTGATTAATGAGATAATGAATATGAAATACTTAACATATTTCCAAAGTATATAAAAATATATGTATATATTTGATAGTAACGTTACTAATACTACTAAGATTTTTTTTTAATTGATGGAAGTTGGCAGATGCCTTTATAGTATCCATAGGATTATGTGGTTTTTCTGTCTTTAAATAGTGGTATGGTAAGTTGAATTAGTAGATTTTTCTAATATTGAACAATTCTCATATATCTAGAATGTACTCTGCTTTGTCATAATGTTAATTATGCTGAAATATAACTTGCACATGTCAGTTATTACTTTAGTGCAAATCACACCAAAACTTTTGACATAGAATAAAGCTCTGAATTTCAGTTATATTTCAGAGAATGTTGTTATATGTGTTTTCTTGTTTTAGGTGAATAATTAGAGGTCACACCTAGGAATTATCTAGCATGAAACTGTTAATTGAAGCACCTACTGACCCCCTAGCACAGGCATTTGTCATGTATAAGAAGTACTAGTCAGAGTGCCCTAGTAGCTAGTGGATAAGGCCACTGAATGCAGTCCATATACATCCTAAGGGCCCAGGTTCAAGACCCAGGGCTGGCGGGGGAGGAGAAAACCAGCAAGATGAATAACTAAATAAAAATAAATGTTTGTTCCTCATGTCCCTTCTTGTACCTTTCCTTTGGAAAACAAAAAGTTGTCAATATACGTATATACATAACAAGCAGCCATTGTTCCATTTCAGCTATGGAGCAAGAAATGGCATGAAGAAACAACCTTTTGGTTTTGGCCTCATGCTTTCATATCTATATGCTTTTTAAGGACATAGGCAACTCTAACATAGTATGTTACATTGTTTCAATGACACAAGTCTTATTAAGATTAGTTTTAGATTAAATCTAGATCTAGCAGAAAAATAAGGACTTAAGGAAATCACTTCTCATGGTTTCCTTCTTTAAGCTTTCTTTACCCATCAGATAAAACTGACTTCTGCCTTAATTCTTTTTAACTTGGCAAGTCTAATAGCATTAGAGATGTAGTATGCATGCAATAAAGACATTTTATATTGAAAAGGTAAGAATTCCAGTTCCACGCTGAGTCCATTTTGTATATAAACTTGTATATGATTAGAATCTATAATTCCAAAACCAACTTTAAATAATCATAATAGCTGCAGTTTATTGAGGACTCACCATGAGCCAGGATCTGTTCTGGGTGCTTTATATGTATTAATTCGTTTTATTTGTGTGTGTGTGTTCCAGTGAAATTTTATTTACCAAGTAGACAGTAGGTCAAATTTGACTGAGGGACCTCTTTGCCAGTGCTTGCTTTGGCATACAGAATTAATCAAAAGAATCCCTTGGTTAAATATAGTAATGATTTCTCTATACTCGTGCAGTAAGTACCAAAACATGAGCCAATGGGTTCTCAAAATCGAACTCTTACCTCTTTTATCATCTTCCTTCATCTTTTCTACTCTTTATTCCAGTCCCCCCCTCTTTTTAATGATTTTATGAATGGGGTATTGCATTATAACATATAATGCTATAATGTACCTGTACATCCTAGCAAATCCACATCTGTATATAATATAGTAAGTTCACCACCATTTCAGTTTTTCCTTCACTATACAGTTAATCCCCTTTACCTTGTTTGCACTCCTACCATCCCCATACAACCTTTAATTTGAGATTTTACTCTTTTTTTGGCTGAAAGTCTATTGTTGGATTTGGTTCATTTTTAAGAACTATTTTTGTTTAATTTAGTTCATTCGTTTGCTTGATATCTCTATACATCACTTGTAAGTGATATTATACAATGTCTTTCTCCCTTTGACATATCTCACTAAATAAACCCCCAATCCTATGTTACTGTTCTCATCTTACATGTAAGGAAACTGATAGAGAGATTATAGTAAGAGATAATAGCGACAAAGTAGCAGTGACAGGATCCAGATTCATTCATTCTGTTTGCAGAGTCTGTGCTTTTTTAAACACTCCACTCTTTCAACAAAGATGGAACTACTGTCATTCAACAAATATTTACCTAGTGTTCATAATAGACTGGAAATTCTTAATTGTAGATCTGGTGCAGTGCTGTAGTGAGTAAGACATACAAGCTCCTGCTCTCATGAAGTATACATTCATGCAGAAATAGAAAATAAAAACACAGACACAAACTCTAGTGTATGAAGGTCCTTCATTGGTATAGCAAATTGTGTTTTAGAAAGATTTTATAATAATGATGAATATGGCTCATCTTTTCTTTGTTTCCCTGGTTGGTTCATGAATTCCTTCTTGAGTATTAGTAATGTGCTATTTTTTTATGTAGACGCAGAACACTGGGCAGTGTAGGGGGACATTCTTGTAGTTTGGCATCTGAAAACCTAGGTAAGAATGCCAGATCTCCATCATGTACTAGTTTCATGTATGAATTCTGAGTCTTAATGTCTTCATCTATAAACTGAGCATTCAACACCCAACTTCCTACTTCCTCAAATGGTTGTTAGCATCAGATGATCACATGTTCCTGGCACAGTGCTTGATATAGAAGGAACTGATTAATTTGGTTTCCTTCCTTGTATTCGTTTTTCACTCATAATGATTTTCAGTGAAAGATATAAATACAGGGAGAGGGTTCCCTATAAATGATGTTTCTTTTCACCGGCGTACCATGTTTATTCTAATGAAAATAATGTTTGCTTGAAATGATCATTTAGGCAGATATTGGAGAGAGTTGTTTCTTACAGAAAAACTGAGAATTGCTATTCATAAAAGTATCTTCTTGAAAGAGTTTAGTACAAAAATGCATCCTAACAGATTATTTTCTAAATATTTCCCTTTATAACAGTGGTCTATTACATTACATTACTGTGCTAGAATGCACTTCTGTCTTCTGTACAAGTAATTTATTTTCATATTACTTTAAAAGTTACATTACTTATTTTTATATACTTATTAATACTCAAGTTTATTTCTTTAGAAATAGTCATTCTTGATATTCACTTAGTATAATGTGAGAATCAGATTTTATTTATGATCGCGAGTTCTGTAGTGCATAGAAACCATATCTTAACTAAACTTTTTAATGTGTAAGGTTCAGAACCATGGCCCTTGTATCTAGCCTGTCACCAGATTGATACTGACTTGCCCCCTGGCTTTTGTTTACTTTCTCTTTTTAGTCTACTATAACAATTAACACACACAAAGATTGCTGTAGCAATGCCAGGTTATCTCTCTTATTTAGTTCTCCTCTTTTCGTTTCTTCTAATTCATTTGGCATATCTTCGTCATAGTATCCTGCATATTACACATGATAAAGTTGACTCAAGTCAAAGTCAATATTGATATTTTAGTCAAAGCCGTTAAGAACTTAGACTCAGTGACTCTGTAGTCCTGTGTTCTATTACCCTGACATAGATGGTCCTATCCAACCAAGCTCTGACTGCCTGTCTTCTAAACATTCTGAGATTTAAAACACATCATGTAATCCTCTCATCAGCTTTCTAAGTAAGGTATTATTATCATCTTTATTTTATAGTTAGGGAAACTGAGACAAAAAAGTGAAATAAGTAGTTCAACTTCCCTCAGCTGGTCTGGAGTGCAAAGTTGGAACCCTGTGAATTTCCCTCTGGATGTGGGCTCTTTCAACACAGCCTTTATTAGGAGTTAAAGCCCCATTTGGGTGTCATCTTGAAGGGATTCGTGGGATGCTGGAGTTCTCCATGAGTGACATGACATGTACTTATATGGGCCAATGTTTATATGGAGGAGAATGCCTGTCCCAGGAGCTGACATTTTAACCAATCCAAGAAAAGAATGGGCTTAGCAGACTTTGAGAGGAAGCATTTCCAGGAAGAGGAAATGTATGTGTAAAGGCCTGGTATTCACTCTCATTCATAGGCAAGTATGAATGTTTATTCTGTGTCATCCTTAGGTCTTTTCATAGCATAAGTCACATAAATCAATCTATTTTTCAAGGTAATTCTCACGTGATTCTGCTACAACTGGCATTTATTTAATTACAGAAATTCTCTGAGGTAGGTCTTAATAGCTGTATTTTACACATGAGAAAATTTGATACTTAATATTGTACAAATGCTTAGTATAATGTATAATGTTAATGCTTAGTATAATGTATAATGCTTAGTAATATACAAAGATCACACAAAATAAGTGACAGGAAAAAATTACAGAGAAGAGCTATGGCTCAGTCTATCTGAATCCCTTTTTATTTCTCCACACTGTAAATCATTCACTTTCTCTATAAACATGGATAATAATTTGTACTCCTGCCTTAATATTTGATTTAGTCTCCCTAACCAGGTTGTAAGTAATCTGTATTTATTGTTTATGTTGTCATAAACCTGAGCAAACCTTTACAATAAATAGTCAATAAGAATCATTTCTGTGTTAGTTTCACCAAAGTTTAGAGGCATTTTTCATATGGTAAAGCAAAATTTTAATAATTAAAAATGAGTTATTTGTAAGGTGCATTTATCATTTTTGTCAAAACAGTAAAGCAATTCAAAACAAAACAAAACAAAACAAAAAAACAGCCACTGGCTTGTAAATCCACAGGACACAAAAACTAAATTGAAGACCTAAGGCCAGTCTTGTTTTACTAAGTAGCAAATTTGATAGCTATTCACTAATATCATAGATAAACAATCATGGGTACTCCTATCAGAACCACATGAAGTCCTCAAGTTATGTATCACTTTTGTTAGAATTCCGTTGAATTGTCACAAGGTTTGAACTTATTATTTAGCAGCAATTACTTCCTCATCAATGACTGCTCTGTGCTTTTATTCTTATTTTTGGTAATTGAATCTTTATTATCTTGTTTTCCTTGTTTTGATCTTTTGGAACCATTTTTTCCAATAATTTATGACAACTCGTTGTTTGTGAGTGACTGAAACACACATTGAATTCAATCAAGTGAAAATGGAAAGTTTATTGAAATGGTGGAGGTGGGGTTCTCAAAATCACCAGCTACTGGCAGGGCCGAAATGCAGCTGGGCTTCAGAGCAACCGGAACCTAGTTTATGAAAATTCTCTAGTAGATATCTTTCCATCTCGTGCCTCTTATTCTTTCTCTTAGCTGTACACCTCCTTCTTTATAGGAGGGGCGGGATATGATCACCACAGCACCACAGTTTACAGCCACCAGAAAGAAACTGACCTGACATTTCCTTGGATTCAAGATCCAAAAACCTCAGGAAGGCTTTCTAATTAATTAGCCCAGCAGCCATCCTGTCTTGACCTGGAATATATTTCATTTGCCCATCTGGGATCTGCTGTGACACAGGGCTTAAAAACCCTGACCTCACCTGGAACTAATTTTAACTGACCCATTTTGAGTTGTCTGCTGATTCTTAGTTTAGACTAGATGCCTGTAAGTTATCCTCAGACTTTGTCAAAGGCAGCTTCTTCTTTGGCCCATTGAGTTTCCTTTCCAGCCAAAGGGGACATCTGCAGTATAATCAGCATACTTGTAAATCAGACAGTTGACAAGCTTTGTGCTCTGTGCATGAGGGAATCTCAAATCACTTTGTTTCTCCACCTGCTTGTGTAGCTGCAGGTGATCCATTTGGATATGTCTTGTGTTGTGAAACACTGCCATTTTGATAGAATAATGCTTTATACATAGAATGACAATAAATAACACCAGAAAATGTCGCTTTACTTAAAAAGAATGATAAGTTTGCATATGAATTAATAGCTACTAAAGAAAAAAGCCTCCAAGAAGAAATAATACTTTTTACATTTATACCAAACAAGTTTTTAAGAGATAAAGTAGAAGACAAAAGATTACTATAATTTTTCTTCTTAGACACTGTTTTGTTATTTTTATGATGAAGTCTCCTACTATTGTGTTGTAGTCAGTGTCTCTCATCAGTTCTAATATTTACTTAATATATTTTGATACTTCTCATTTGGTGCATATATGCTAATAAGCATTATCTTCTTGCTGGATTGATCCCTTAATCATTATATAATGTCCATCTCTGTCTTTTATTATGCTTTTTAGTTGGAAGTCTCTTTTATCTAATGTAAATATTGCCTTTTTATTCTCTGTTGTCATTCAACTGTAGGATTGTCTTCCTCCCATTGACTTTGAGCCTTTGTTTATCTTTTGAAAGGTGAGTTTCCTGAATGCAGCAGCAGGTTGGGTTATGCTTTTTAATCATTCAGCCACTCCCTGTCATTTGATTGGTGGGTTAAAACCATTAATATTTATAGTGATTATTGATATGTAACTGCTTATTGCCACTTTGTAATTTGTCTTCTGGGTGTTGTTATAGACAGTTCTTTTTTTCATTCTTTTTCTCTTCTTAGGTGGGTTGGGTGTAGTTATATTTTCATTGATTACCCATTTTGTTTTCTTCTTTGCTTTTACCTGGAGGTGTGTTTAGAGGTTACCCGATGTTAACATTAAGAATTCTATTTATTTCCCATTTTTTCTTTTGAAAGCACATTAGTCTTGTACTCCTTCTAATGATCCTAATTTTGATTCTTCTCTCCTCCTCTCCATTTTTTATATTTTGTTGTCTTACTGTTTTTAATTGGTGTTTATTTATACTTGATAGATCTTCCTTTAGTATATTTTTGTAGAACTGGTTTTGTGATGATGAATTTCTTTAACTTTTGCTATATCTGAAAAACTTTTATCATTCCTTCTATTCTGAGTGATAATCTTGAAGGGTATATAGTGTCCTCAGTTGAAAATCGTTTTCTTCCAGTACTTTGAATATATCATGCCATCCCTTCCTGACATGTAGAGTTTCACTTGAGAAATCCACTGACAGTCTGACAGTCTACTTCCTTCTACCCTATATCAAAACTTTCACCCCTGGCTCCATGTCTGGGTACAGCTGAGCAGGTTCTCTGCTGCTTTTAGAGCGAGTCCTGGGCTCCACTCACTCTGCAGCAGCCCTTCGCTCTCCTCCTCTGCCAGACTGGGAATCTGAATCAGCAATGCAATTCTGAACCCCGATGCCTTCACCTGCACTTGTGGTGATGATCACTGCTGCTGTTTCTTCAGCCTTCAGACCTGCCCTTCCATGGTGTGCGTCGGAGGATGAAAAATAGATAATTTCCAGTTACTATGTGGAGAGGAGACCTCACACAATCCTACCAGGTCGCTGTCTTGAATCCTATCCATATTTACTTTTGAAGGCATGTTTTAAGCATTCAAAGTATACAGGAAGTCATATTATTTTAAGATTGAGGTAGGCATTAAGTAGTATTCCTATTTTATGTGGAACGTTTTATTTAAAAATATTTTCAGATTTACAATAGTGTTAATGATATTTTTCATAACTACTTTCTAAGAAATTTTAGTACTTTGATTCTGCCAATTGTAGCAGCTGTATGTGTTTAGGAGGCATTAAATTATAAAACTAATTTTGAAAAGGGACTAGATGCATTTAAAAGAAAGACTGATTATTAGTAAGGTGCAGTTTATTATTATTTTTAGCCTTTTGTGTTTGAAATATGTTTCAGGAAATTTTATAATTATCTCTTTCTTAATAAAATCCTGTATTTCTGATTATAGACATTGTATTCTAGGACATAATATTTATATTTGTATTGCTTTAATGTGATTCAAGGTCTTAGGGCAATAAAATGGCAAGAGATGATCCAATCATATCATCTGAACAATTAGAGCATTTTTACAACCTTTTGGAAGGTATTTGTTGCTTCCTAATCAAAAGCTCAGATTTGTTCTGGATTTGTCCTTGGCTATTAATTTCTGAAAACCCATAATGTCCAACAAATTTAATGTTCAGAGATTTTCATTAGACTATTTTCATTAAAGCACAAATAGACTTATTATTGCACTAGTGTCCCATTATACAAATGAATTCATTTAACATCTGCTGTTAATAGTTAGGGAGAATATCATTAAGGAGTTACAGTAATTAGTAGCAAACAGATACATGAACTTTAAAAATATATCCTCAGAATTTTCCGTCTCTTATCTATTTATCTTACTCTTAGCCATTTTTAAGTTTTTATACTTTCTCTTAAAGAAAATTACCTGCAGTAAATTCGAAAATACCAGAAATTAGGTCCCTTGATTTTATGCAATTGTCCTTTCTTGAATCTTGCATGTTGTTAATTTTTGTATATCCTAATGATGAAAGAAATATTAGTAACTACAGAGGGTCCACTGTTCTGTGTGACATAAAGGGAGGGCCTATGTTAATAAGGGCATTTACCCTATTCTCTGAAACCCATAGGCTACTCCAAGCATATGAACAGTAGATTATGTAGAGTATTTGCACCTATTCTGTCTGGATTCGTCCTCAGAGAAGCAGACTAGGTTGCCATGACTCTTTTTATAAATCTGTTGAATGATTTATTCTCTCAATTATGTCTATTTTTTATAAGTTGTTATGAGTTAATTATTAAAGGTGATGGTAGATGTTTAATAGAATGTTTAATAGAATAGATGTTAAACGTGATAGAAAGTGAATTGGGGATAGATCCAGTAATGGAATCGACATACTTCATAACTAAAGCTTTAAAATAACTTAGAACCCAAGTCTAAAGTAAAAATTCACTTAACCATGTATCTGTGGATTCTGATATAATTAGGTCTTTGTTTTTTCCTTCGGGGGATTTTAAAAGAACTATTTATAACATTTTGGGGAAACATTAAATAATGTTTTGGTTTCTTTAACTTTAATAAAAAGAAAATAGCAAACGATGGCCAAATACACATTTGTTTGAAACCGTCTATTACTATTTATATGTGTGCCTTAGTGACACTAATAGTGTGCTGTGAGGTATGAATGGTTCCTGATTATACAGTCATGTAAAGAGGGGTGGTGTACAGATGGGAGAAAATAGTTTTTAGAAATATAAACACATAGAAAGGAATTGGTATGTTATGAAGTCTTATTCTAAATACTTTTAATTAAAGGGCAACAAAAATAATGACTTTGTGACGAGTCAGGGAAGTTTAGTGACATGTTTAATGTATCTAGCATGTTTATTAGATGGTAGAATGTTTTATAATAATGGAAATAACAGGAAAAATTTAGAAATCTTTTTTAAGGATTGGTATTACATGTCTGGGATGATTTAAGAATCTATCTGAATGAAGGTTTAAATCAGAGTTTTATAGAGAAGCAGAAGGTGGATCTTGAAGTTTCCTTGATAACCATGGGGAGAGGTCAAACACATTAGACTAAGCTAAAATGGTGTTTTTTTTCATTTCACCAGACAATGATATATATTTAAATATCTTGGATAAAACCTTTATCGTACAGTTCTGCTGGCATGAAAATAACTACTCCAGAAATTAAATATTCATTTAAATACTATGTAATGAAGGCTGCCAACATTTCTGCAAGATATGAACAGGATATATCTATATTGATCTTTTTGTAGCTGAAATACAGTCAGCAAGATGGTGGATTATAATTTGTAATATGTTACAAGAAGTAGTAAATTACTATTATATGTTAAATAAATATTCTGTTAAAATTGAATAGCATTTGTAAGGAAATTGTAGTGATTCTTTTCAAAGTTTATGATCCTCACTCTGTAGATTTTTAAGTTAAGAACTTTCCCTCCCTATTTCTGAGTATACTTTGAAGTTGATTTCAATTTCTATTCTCTTTCTAGTCACCCTATTT
The DNA here is from genome assembly GCA_004363575.1 of Solenodon paradoxus. Lineage (NCBI taxonomy): Eukaryota > Metazoa > Chordata > Mammalia > Eulipotyphla > Solenodontidae > Solenodon > Solenodon paradoxus. Next base: position 206,164 of record RJWH01001394.1, read on the forward strand.
CTCACACTCTTCCACTTTATTATTTTCAGTATGCCTGTTTTAGAATAGCGTGTCTGGAACTCCATTGGGAACTAGTGAGCAACTTGCCACTGCCCTGGGGACTGGTGACCTTTCAAGTGAAGGTCATGCTCTCAGCCTGCAGACCTCCATAAAGATCAGAGTATTCTGTCTAAGAGGGACCTAGAGTGTGAGCAAGAAATAAACATCTGTTTATTTTTTAAGTCACTAGATTTGGTAATGTTTATTACTATACTCTGAGTCAGACATCCTGGCAAATGTAGTTTCCAAAGGTCTAAGTATTAAAAGAAGATTTTCTTTCATCTCACTAACTTAAATAACTGCATTTCTTCATTCATTTTTGTTAACAATTACTGTGTGCCAGTCACTACACTGATTGCTAGGAGTATAGTAGTAACAAAACAATCTTCTCTTTTCTGAGTAAACTTCTCCCCAGTCTTTATAAATTACTTAGGGAAGGCTTTTTTTTTTGGCCAACAAAGCTTTCCTTTGTCCTCTAAGCCTTGCCACCCTTTTCTTCTCTGTGTTCCTGTAGCACTTCATATGTACCTTCATTGTGGTACTAATATCATTGTGATTATTCTGCTTCTTTCTGGGTCATGATTTCCTACAGAGCAAGTGACTTATATACATTATATATGTATATATAATGTTCAAAGTAATATGAAACATATGGACAGAACAAGTTGTAAATTACTTAGAATGTCTAAAAGAATATATGTGTTTTGCATTATCCTGTTACTCTTTGCATCATTACCTACATTTCATAAACTACTTTCTTTGAATAATAATTAAGACTTCTTAGGGGTCCTTTTATTTGAATGGGATTTGGGATTAAAATGTAAACTTCTTTATTTTGGATATTTGTCTAAATGCCTTTCTTTGCACATTAAAATTTAAGATAACCACTGATGTGTTGGGAGCAATTTCTGTCTAAATTACTTGATAGAAATATGAATGGGTGAGGAAAAGGGAAGCCTACTGACTGCTTATTTTGCCTCTGCCCTTTACTTAGCTATAGCTATTATATCCTTATTCCAGAGTTTCTCAGTCCTCCCTCCCCTGGCATCTTCTGTCTTTCACTCCCCTTACCCCCACCATCACCTCCAATGATACTTTAATACCATAGATATGTATTTGTTTATGTATATCACAAACACCTGTGCTTTGTTTAAAGAAAAAAAAAAAGAATTAGGGTTAGGAAAAAATAAAGAGTAAGATTTTTTTTGCCTCCCTCACCCAGCCAGTTTTCTTGGTTAAGAATGGTTGCCTTAAACTAGTATTTGTCAAAGGTAATTTTTTCCCTTGTAGGAGGGCATTTCCACTTCAATAAGCTAAGTATAATCATAGTGAATCACGATATTAGTACACCTGTGCTTTTATAATAGATTTATTTTAAGCTAATTATTATTTAAATAAGTCTGCTAAAATTTTAGTGTATTGAGAACACTGCAAAAGTAAATTTTGTATATTATAAAAGTTCCCTTTTTTCTAGGTTAAAGTCATCTAAACCACAGAGTCTTTCTGTGTAGAACACATTTGCTTTTTATTCCTTCAATAAATATTTATTGAGGGCGTACTGCGCTCAGGGCTCTATGCCAGGTGCTGAGTGAGGTTCAGTGGCTTAGGAGCTCAGACAAGTTCCTCTATTTTTCATTAGGCAGTACCCTAATTTGGGCTATATAAACATGTCCAGTGCAGAGCCATTTTGACTATAGTACTTTCATACATTACCAGCAAAGTATGGGGCACTTAATCTAACCCCTTGTGAGATATGTTCAGAAAGATGATTTCTATCCTGGGTGCCAGGCACATTGCTGCTGAAACCCTTGGGCTCTCCTGAGAATTTCTTTGGTGTCTCTAGGAGGTGACTTTGGCTGAGGGGCTCCTGGATAGTACAGAGGATGGTCACCAGAAATGTCAAACTTTGATTAGAAGCTTAAAACATTCAGACCCTTGGACAAGGAGAGAAAGGCTAGAAATTGAGTTCTCACCAGTGGCCAGTGATTTACTTCAGTCATGTCTATTTATTGAAGCCGCCACTAAACCCCCTAAATGGGAGAGTTCAGAAAGCTTCCAGATGATGAGCATCATGGAGGGCTGGGAGGACAGTATATGTGACAAGGCTAGGGGAGATCTACACCTCCCCGCACCCCCCATGTCTTGTACTGCATATCTCTTCCATCTGACTGCACATGCTGATCTTTATAATAAACCAATACTAAGAAGAAAGCATCTTCATAAAGTCTGTAAACTCTTCTAGTGATTTATTGAACCTGAGGAGGGAGGTCATGGGAATCTTCCATTTGTAACCAGTGGTCAGAAATACAGGGAGCCTGGGAATTGTGATTGGCATCTGAAGTGGAAGCGGTTTGTGGGACTGATCCTTTAACTTGTGGGTTCTGATGTGACTCCAGGTAGACTGAGTCAGAACTGAATTGAGTTGTTGGGATACCCAGTTAAGTGTCAGAGAGTTGGAGAAGTGGTGTCAGAAAAGACACTGTATTTATTTGGTATCAAGATGGGGGCAAAAACCCTTAACTTGTCATGTATATATGCACATGTCATATATATTATACTGTATACTATATATACATATTAAGATATATGTATATTTTACTTGAAAAGATTGAGCACCAAGCTTCAGTGGTCACAGACTCTGTAAAGTTCTCACTTTCCTGTTCTGTTCTGCAACCTGAGTCAGGTGTCTTGCTACACCACTACACATTACCCTGCCTGCAATGCGGGCGCCTACTTGAATTCTTAGAACATTCTAGATGACTGATGTAGCATCCAGATGCATGTATGCACAACATAACAGGGAAACCTCAGTATAGGGTTTGCTTAAGGCTCTGTACCTCACTGTGCAATTGCCAAAGAATGTAGTATAGTTTCAGGCTCCCTTTCAGGTCGCCCAGATGGGACAGGGCAAAAGAGTTAAAAAAGATGAACTGAGGCTTTGGTTTAAGGGTCCATCCAGGCATAGACCCCTTCACATATTCATTCACTGTGCAATATTTCTGAGCTCTTGATCTTGGGGCCAGGCCTCTTAGTGAATAAGACAAAGGACCCTCATCTTCATTAATCCTCACTGTCCCTCTTTTTTGGACAAACTGTAGGATATTTTAATAAATCATTTTATTCATTCATTCTGCTTGTGTTTGAGAGTCTATACTTTAGAGTTATCATCTCAGTCCTCAAGGTTCTTGCAAGCTTGTTGGTTCATCAGTCAGTTATTCATTCAAAAATGTTCACTGAGCCAAGCAATGTGCCAGGTCAGTGCTAGAGAAATAGAGTGATGCATAAGAGCACATAGTCTTTCGTGAATAACTGCGAGTCCTAGCCTGGAGGGGTGAACAAATACTACATCTTTGAGAAAGAGTGGTAAGTAACAGTAGTGAGCTTTGCCTTCAATATTTGGACAGTTCAAAGGGACAACAGAAATGGACTTTCCTAAATTAGCTCTGTTTAGGTGACAGGTAAACTTGTGATATGACTTTTTAGTTGGGGCTAGAGAGAAGGGACATCATGCAAAGGAGGATATGGAGGGACTTCCAGTCAGGAAAACAGTATAAATGAAGAGAAGAAGGTGAGGGGTACATCTTATGACTCAGGTGGCTGAGATGCTGGCATGTAGACTATGCAAAATCCAAGGGCCTGGGTTCAAGACTTGGGAGTAGGAGGGAGTTGGGTGGGAAACAAACTGAAATAAGTAAATAAATGCTTCTTCCTCGTCTCTTCCTTCTTGTTTGCCTACCTGCCAGCTTCCATTCCCACCTTCTTTCCTTCTCTTTAAAAAATGACAAGGAGTTGTAAGGCACCATGATCATTTACAAAGCTACTATGCTGTATTTTGATTTGACTGAAGAAAAGGGTGACAGATTAAATTTAATATAGTGAGACGATTGCAGTATAAATGCCAAGAAATAAATCCTTGTAATATAGACACAATAAATAGTTCAATGGACTAAATAGCTCAGAAACATACATGTTAAGTAGGTCTCACACATCAAAAGGGCATTTATAAGTTGTATAGAAAAATAATAGATTCTTATGATTTTTAGTCAGAATTTATAGGCTAAAAACTTATCTATTAGAGAAATAAAATTTCCCTTTGTGAATAAAAATTTAAGATCAACACTAATGGGTAAGGCTAGAGGCAACCAAACCATGTATCTTACCTGCTATATAACCTCCTTGAATTTTTTTTTTTTTAAAGGAAAGGTGCAGGCAGGAATGAAGGTGGTCAGAGGCAGGCAGGAAGAAACAGGAGGTGGAAGCTTATTTTATTTCATTTTTATTTTAGTTGTTCACACTGGTTGTTTCCTCCTGGGCCCAGGAATCCAACCCAGGGTTATGTGGCCTTGCTCCTTTGGAGGTGATTGACACACCACTGCTCCACCAGGGCTCACCTCCTTGAACATATTGACCCCAGGAATAGAGCTGACTTCATGGGCCCCACACTCACAGAAACCTGCATATGGTTTAATGTTCTCATATTGTCTTCATAAAATTCTTGATTTTTGAAAATGGATCTGCGCTTTCAGATTGCATTGTGAGTTGGGTCATCCATAGAAACAGAATGTTTCAGAGCCAAGCTTTAGAAGCAGATGTCTGTGCACTCCTTGGAGAGTTGCAGCCAATAAAATGAAAGGGTCTGGGTCACATTAGCAGGGCCATCTGTACTGTCTATGTGGATCTCCAGGCAGTCCCAGATTGGTGCCATTAAGCATTCCATTTATTTCACAAATTCTCTTCCTCCCATTTCCTTCTTACCAAGCCTCTTTTTAATTGTGATTTGGCTTCTTCTGTGATCTTCCTGCAGGGAGAGAGCTAGCTGGTTGTGCTGACTCTCTACTTCATTCAGAAAGTTAGTTACTAAATTGGCATTTTGAACATATGCATCAGTGAGGTTCTTTAGTGGGAGCCTGCTTGTGAGAAAAGATTCCCAGCTGTTAGATTTCTGAGACTGAAGTCTTAGTTATTATTACTGGTAAACTCACCAAAGCAGTCAAGTACAAAAGACTGGTTAAGAACAAAGCAAGGGCTTTGGCATCAATCAGACAAGTCTGGAATCATACAACTAAGTGATGAAATAACACCTATCTTAGGATTGTTGTGAGACTGAATGAGAAAATACACACTAGATCAGGGATTCTCAATCTCAGAACAGTTGGAACTTGGGGTCAGATAAGGGGTTGTCCTGTGTCCTGTAGTCAGTAGCTTCTTTCCAATTCCCCACAGTTCAGTTAAACCTCCTCTGAGGGACAAAATTGGCCCTGCTTGTGAATATGTGGTCTAGATATATAGAGCACTGACAAGAGAAAAGAGCACGGGCATCAGGTGTATTATTATAAAGGTTATAGTATCAGTGATGACAGTACTCCTGAGGCCACCAGAGGTCTTCAGGAAGACATTTGTCAGCTTTGCAACTTCCCTATGTTATTTAAATTTCTATATCTATGGCAGAATAAAGTTGATAGGGAGTGATGGGTAAATGTAAAAATTGAAAGGAAAAAAGTAACAAATCTTTAAATTGACAAATAATGTGTCTCCAAGCTAAAAAACAGTGGTACTTTCGTGGTATTTAATGTTGGATTTAAATCATATTGGGGAATTTTCTTCTCTGGGAAATGTCACTACATTAAAACATGCACATTTATAAACCTTTGTGATTAAAGTTAAAAGCAAAATTACTAAAGCAACTATGAAAAATATGACAAAGTAGCATTAAGAAATTGGTATAAGTCAAAAAGAATCAAATACATACATACCTCATACATAGGACAAAAAAGGGAATAGTCAACTTGTAAATATTTGAAAATTGTTCAAATGTATTATTTTGATAAAATGTAAATGCTTTAAAAATTAAATTAACAAAGATTTTAAGAAATAATATCCAACTCCTTTTACAATTTAGAAGAGTTTTCTTATACATTCTTCATAAGGTAGTGTATGGATTTGACCATTCTGGAATCTCAGTAATATGATTTTAGCCCCCTCAAAAACAACATCTGGGATGGGACAGTGGGGTAGGGAGACAAATGATGGCGGGGCCCACTGGACAGTGGTGAAGAACACTTGGTGATTTGGTGGAGGGCAGGGTGTGTCGACATGTGTATGAGGAATGGGGAACCTATACACCTAGACATGTGAGTTTATTTTAATGTGTTAAAAATAATACTAACATTTGGGAATAATTCCTGCAGTAGCACCTAAAATAGTGACAAATACCTACACACGAAGATGTTTATTGCAAGGGTGTTGTGATAAAACTAAGTGTCTACCATTAGGGGAGTGATTTCTCAGAGAAATGAGAAATGATCAGCAGGCCTTAAAAACAATATTTACAAAATGTTTCTAATGACATGCAAAATTCTTGTATTAAGTGAAAAAAGCATGTTTAAAATTGCACATGCTATATAAATTCAGTTCAGAATAAAAACTGGAAAGGAATATGCAAAATGATAAGAGCATTTGCTCCTGGAAGACTGGATATGGATCGTTTATGAAAGTTTCTCATAACTATATAATTGAATCAGTCATTTCATAGCAGGTAAGATTTCTTTGTTTTTCTTTTAATTTTTCGATTTCGTGAATTTCTATAGCTTGGAAATGAAAGCGAAGAGGTTTAAGTTATGTTTCTGTGAATAGCAGGTCCAAAAGCAATTATCTTTGTCTTAAAATAGAGTTTTTTCTTTTCATAATTTCCTTATAAATTTCAGTGGGAAACTAAGTTTGAAGTTAGACTGCTTGCCTTGAATGAGGTGAATCAATGTTTTTTTTATACCATAGTAATCTTTTGTTCATTAACTTTTAAAAATACAATTATTACAGTGTGTTCTTTGATGAAAGAATCTTTAAAATGCACATTTTTAATTTTTATAGTGTGTGCGGAAGCTTATAATCCTGATGAAGAAGAAGATGATGCAGAGTCCAGGGTATGTAATTTACTGAATAGATTGATTTTAAATTGACATTCTTATATTGAGAAGAAAAATGATAATAGAAAAGATGTTAACAGGCATATGGATGAACAGGACACATCATGGAATTACTTTGACTCTTTTCTTAGTCTTATCACTGATAGCTACTTCTGTTTCTACTTCAAGTTCTGTAGGATTACTTTTATCTAGAAAGTTTCTCTGCGAATTAAGGGAAAGACGAAAATACAACTCCGTTGTGGTTTTATTTCTTTTGCAAAACAGTCTGAAGACGAAAAATGTTTTTAGCTATCTTTCTCATGTTGATAATGTTATTTTTCTTAGACAGTTTTTCTAATAAAGAAAATACTGGGAAAAGCCTTATACTAATTCATAACAATAGAAAGTTACTCTGAAACAAAAAGCTGTGGTAAAATTAAATCTAAAGTGTCAGTAAAGTTATTTTTTAAAGCTGAGTAATAATTTTCTCAGAAACTGATTTTTTAGAGATCCTAATCTTTTTGTAAGATTTTTTTCGGTTTAGTTTGAGCTGTTTTTAAGTTGTGTTCTATAGTTCTGTTCTCTTATTATCTATTAATAAAAAGTAAGTTAAATAGAATATTGCAGTGCCTGGAAATGAAAAGTAAGAATTTTCCTTTTTTTTTTTAGTGTATATGCTTTGCAGAAGTTCCTGTTTTCTATTTGGTTAAAAAAAGTATAAACACAAATCTATTTCTGTAGAGCTGAAAAATAGTTCAAAATCAGGTTTCAGTATGGAAAAGCAAATACTGTGTCCCTAAGTTATTGTATCATAAGTTCCTTGAAACATATGTAAATCCAGTGATAAGATCAGGAGGCTTATATGACATTGAAGAGCTGAAGGAAATCACATTTTCACTCCTGTACCCATGGGGATTCCCAGCATCAGGGTTTTGGAGAATTTATTTCTCACTACCAGAAAGTCTACAAATTCCAACCCCAAAATTATATTGCTTCAGGATCAAAATATTTTTATGTGTGATGTGTTGTTATCATTCTGTATTCTGAAAAACTAGCTCTCCCTTATCATTAGCTTTCTGTTCCTAGCAGAAACAATAATACGGGACTTTAAAGATTACATACATTCTTTATATTTGTGTACAAATATATATGATAAAACAGTATTTGAAATGTTTGGTGAGCTGGTTTAAATTAGTAAAGATCTAAATAAAAGATTATTTTAAAATGCAGTTTGAAAATAATATACAGTATCTCATATAACTTGACAGGTAGGTATACTTGAAAACTGTTAGCTATACCATTTGGTTCATGAGATAGGGAAAGTGATCTGGCTGGATCACTCTAGTTAATTTCTAACAGTTTTGTTGGGGAGGCTATGCCAGCTAAGATGCATCTGGCTCTAAAGAAGCCAAACACATTGCTGCAAAAGAAAGAAACTAAGAGAGGGAGGGATGGTGGGAGGGAGGGGGAAGATACTGGGGGAAATTATTGCACACATGCTTGGAAATCTTACAGAATTACATTATGAGTTAAAAGAAAACCAGTTGTAGTTAGCAGACGAGCTAGCCCTCCTCTGGGAATCTTCATTAGTAAAAGTGCAGGACTTAAAAGGATTGAGTTTGAAAAGGACTCAGATACCAATCACTTTTCTTGCTGCCAAGCCTCCACTTGTTTTCTTCTTATGTAGGGAAGAACCCAGTTCTTCTCCACTATGTCCTCATCCTGTGTGTCTCCTTTTCTACCACATTGTTAGCATACTCACACAGAATACTGTAGTCACAACATTCTGGTCACCAAATGTGTAGAGGTTTTTTCTACACACTAAACAATTCTCTGCAACATTGGCTCTAGGTATCCACTTGAATTCAATTCTGACACTGTCTGCCTGGAGAGAGCATCTGAATCCACAGGTTAAGGACTTAGTCCTAGGAGACTACCGCCACCATACACACATTTAAGACAACATATTATCATCTGTGCTTCTGACTAACCAAACAGAGCTTCCAAAACCCCCCTCCTCAGGTTCAGTTCATTTACTAGAGCAGCTCACAGAACTCAGGGAATCACATTTACCAGCTTATTATACAAGGATATAATGAAGGATACAGATGAATGTCCATATGGGAGATATGGTATGTGGAAATACAGAGCACTCTCCCAGCATCACCACATGTTCACCAGCAGGGACATTCTCCTAACTCTGTCTTGTTGGATTTTTATGGGACCTTCACTGCAATCATGACTGACTAAATCATTGGCCATTGTAGACTGAATCAGCCTCCAGGGTCTCTTCCTTCTTAGGAGGTTGGAGACAGTGGGGGGGATGAAATTTTGGGGAAATGAAATTTTGAATCTTCCCTGTTATAACTGTTATCCATAGGTGTGGCCCAAAAGTCATCTCATTAATAAAACAAAAGAAACTCTTTGTTCTTATCACTTAGGGTTTTTAGAGAGCTCTGTACCAGAAATGGGGTCAAAGACCAAATGTGTATTTCTTATTATAAATAGCATTATCACATCATGTGTCTCAGTTCAAAACCCTTGTCTCTCTGGTAAGCAGTTCTCATACACCCAACTTTGGCTCCGTAGTGTGGGTGAAAAAGTCATACTTAGCTGCTGGGCTCCTTTATAAGCGAGGGCATTTCCTAGAAAAGGAGGGATCTTTATGGGTTAGGCATTCATATAAGAATTGTCCTCTGTAACACTCATAGGTATTATTTTAAATTGTTTTGGGGGGCAATTTATAAAACTATATGTTAGTAATTAGAAAAAAGTATTTTAGATTCTCCATTAGATTGGCTATTGTCTCCTCTACATATTTTACTAAAACCCACACTATTTACTTTTGTCTCAGCAACTATAAAGCAAATTGTCTCATAGCCTTTGAAAATGATCATACAGATTTTTTAAAACAATAGTTCTAAGCAAATATTGGAAAATGTCTAAGGAAAAAGTTTAGTGACATTTGATACCTAAGATTACATTTGGACATTTTTATTATTTCACATTCTGTCATCACATCCTTAAATCTCAGATGAGAATAAATACATATTCTTTAATTTTGATAATACTTAAAATAATATTTAAATATTAAGACTGATTTTAGAAAAGTACAAAATAGATTTTAGTTGGAATACCTTTAATAAGAGTCTTTGTAAGGTTTCTATACATCTAGCATGTAGAAGTGGTAGAGAAGAGCTAGTAAATTTTTAAGTAGCTCATTTCATTGTTGTGTTACTCCCCACAAGCTTTCAGAGTGCCTTCTGCACATCTGGCCTGATGCGGGTACACAGTAGAGACCTCGTGCCAGATGCACACTGGCGAGCTCATTGGGCAAATCCCTGCTCTCCTGGAGCTTGGAAGCCAGTAGTATGGAGTGGTCTCACCTTGAGGTGCAAACAGAAGGATGGATGTAGAGCGTCCTTGCTCAATATCTCAGAGTGTGTTTGGCTTGAACTAAGTTAGGAGTTTCAGGTTCTGAGTGAAGTCAAGTGTCTTTAAAGCTGAGTGGTGAGGTGAGAGTGTAGAAGGAAGGAGTAGGGCTTGATTCTCTAGAGCTGTAATGGAATCCATTGACAATCTAAGCTAACAAATGGGGTGTTCTGATTTAATTTTTTTAAAGTTGCGTGGAGAGCAGATGGGACACATGAAAGAATTTCTTGTACAGATTTCTCTTGCTTAACCAAATATATACTACACTTTCTTTAAAGAAAACTTAAGCCAATCTTATTCGTTGGTTTTCTGTGCTTTTAATTGACATAGCAACAAAGGTTGAGAGCAGGAGTTAGCAAACTTTTTCTGTCAAGACTTTTTTTATGGAAAAATTAACTTTTCAGATTATAAATATTTTCAGTCTTGGGAAGCAAACAGTTTGTGTGGCAACTACTCAGTGCTGTCATAGAACATGCCATAAAACATGAGGCTATATTCCATTGAAACTTACCTATAGAGGCTTGAATTTGAAAGGTGTATAATTTTCACATCAGGAAATGTCACTCTTTTGATTATTACCCCCAATCCTTAAGAAATGTAAAACCATCTTAGCTCAGGGGTCATGTGAAGAGAGATGTGGCTTTCAGGTCATATAGTTTGTTGATCTGATTTGGAGACTCAGTAACTGGTCTTCCTGAGATGTTCTGTGGCTTCTGAGATGTTTGACATTGAAGAAATGACTTAGGCAAGTTCATTTCCTTAACTTTATAAATTGTTACTACTTCATTAAACTATTACTAGGATGAAATGAGCTAATATTTTTAAAGCCCTTAACACGGTACAAAGTATACAGTAAATACTTCATACATATTTGTTAAAAAAATAAACTTTTACCCTGAGATCAGAATAAAGTTTACTTAAGTAACCTTTGGTATAATAAAAAAGTCACAGTTGGGTATATTGCTGAAGCCTTGCTTGTCCAGATGTGGATCTCATTCGTCAGATTTCACAAAACAGGAAAATTGAGTTTTCAGAAGTGGAAGAGCATCTTCTGAGAAGTAGATTTTAAGACAGGAAACAAAGCATCAAGGATTCACTAATTTCTGACTGCTTTCTAGAACATAGAGAAGGAAGGATGTTAATGGGTGGAGGGGCTGTATGAAGACTGGGCCTGAGGAGTGGAGGCGGGGAGGAAAGGGAGTAGTAAAAAAGAGAAGAGCAGTGGACAGTAGCAATGCTGGTAGGACTGAGAAACAAAGTTTGTGGATTGAGAAACAATTTAAAAGTGTGAATTGATGATAGTGGGAGAGAGAAGGAGGGAAAAAAAAGAGAAGGAAAATCTGGGCTTTTGTGTCAGGGGTTCAGAGGAATGGTTCAGTGGGGGGAAGACATACCTTTAAATTAACAAGAGTAAAGTGAGGACCAGATGGTAATGCAGTATCCCCAGCTTTCTCTCTGAAGACAGACCTTCTCAGCAGGTAACCATTAGCAGTCATTTCAGTTTGAAGTTTAGATGGATTTTGTGAAGTGAGAAATAGCTTTTCTGTTTTGTTTTATTGTATTAGCCTTCCTTTTTGAAATAGGGAGAGTTGAATTTTGGTTGATATGATCTAGTTAATATTCCAAATTTTATAAGTTTCTTGTATAGAGGGCCCTAGTAGACTCTGGGATATGCTTTTTCCTGTGTCCATCTTAGACTCTAGTTTGAGATAATATTGAATAGACAGTAAGTGAAAGTTAGCATATATCTTAGCCATATACGAAAACTAAAGTGCCGCTCCCTCTCAGTTGTCAGTACTCTTCCAATAGTATATAAATAAGACACACGTATGCTGAGGATTTTTTTAATTAATGTTTAGCTTTCTGATAGGATTCTGAAATGCTGGTTTTCATTGCTCATCAAGAGTTTTGATATATTCATGAGCACAAAATTTATGGTCACCTGGTTCTGGTGGTTCTAATGTTGAGGCTGGCTGGCTGAGGACAGGATGCTCCTGCTCGTCACCTCTATAGTCACTTTTTGAGTGGATGTCAGAATAGGAAGAGTGGTGTGTGTCTCTAGGAAGCTGACTCCATGCCTACTGCCCTTAGCCTCCCTAAGTCATTTCATAATTACAAAGTCCTGCTTTCACAAATGAATGGTCCAAGTTAGTTGAGCCGCCTTCTAGTCAAGAGAGACTGGAGCTTGGGCCGATCACACTTGTAGAGGGCATTCTGTCCATCTTCACCCTCTTGGAATGAAAAGTTTCCCCTGAGCTCATTCTAAAATGAGGGCACCAGCACCTGTGGGTTCATTTTTCTTTAAACACACTCTCTTGGGCAGGGCAGGGCAGGGCAGGGCAGGGCAGGGCCTACTTTCTGACTTCCTTTAGAAAATCACTCCCAGTGATGATGAAGAGTATTTGACGTCGAATACAAAATACATGTGAGAATTTACTCATTTCTAGAGACTTTTGACAGTTCAAAGGAAAGAGCAATATCTTGGAAGAATATTAAACTCTGTTAGAGAGTATCAGACATATGTTGAGCATTCCACAGAATGGACACCGTCTCTAGATTCCCAGCATAGCTGCTGGAACTTGTTGTCCTTTTGTGTGTCCACCAGCTGGGCGCTTTGGCGTCTTTGATGATTACTCAAAGACCTTTACAAAATGAACTTGCTAACTTGAAGGAAAAAGTCTTTTGAAAATCATTCAAGTGCTGTATTAGTGGATGTTCCAGTCCATTGTATCATGGATATGAGAACAGTTGTATTTGCTTCTGTTTAGTGGGCTGATGATGTCTGGTTACCTAAGGTGAACCTGAGCACTAACACTTCCTTCTGTCATCCTGCTAGGAAATTTTATCTCATATCAGTTATGAGTAAACTAATTTTTTTAAAATTTGGTTTCCTTTTAGATTATACATCCAAAAACTGATGATCAAAGAAATCGATTACAAGAGGCTTGCAAAGACATCCTGCTGTTTAAGAACCTGGATCCGGTAAGATGACTCTCAGCCAGATAAATGGTTTCTTCAGTGTCACTGTGGAGAACTCTAACTACAGGGTCTTGGATTTTGCATTCTGTACAAGTTAGCCTCAACCGGGAGAAGTTAAGGCCACATTGTGGATGCCTGCAAGAGCAGTGGGTTGTGTGATAAGATAGGAATACTGAGCTTGGAAGGTCCATACACTGCTATCAGGGCAAGGAGTTAGCAAACCTGCTCCTGGGGAGCCATCATGTCATCGTTCAAGGTTACACACACAGCCCAGCTGAAGAGAGTTGAGGACCTCATTTCCTTTGTATACCCAGCAGGAACCTGCAGGGTTGTTTAGGGCCCAGGGTGTTATTGTCTTTCTTAGGATCCAGTAATAGTAATTATATTTTAATGTATAATTTATATCTTTTACATATTATAAAAGTGCCATTTCATTTGGCTTTAAAGATGGGTGTCCTTTTGTTCTTTGGAAGGATTTTTGAAATCTCTGGCCTTTGGGTTAGAGTCTCTTTCTAGAGCGCCCTCTCTGAAAATGAGTGTTCAGATTTTGCCCTGCATTCTGACTTAAATGATCTGCTTTCTCCATATTTTATTTATTCATGACTATCCAGTCATTTGGGAAAGAAGCCGTTTTGCTATGTTCCAAATATGAAAACTTAAGTCAACTTTTGTAACTGACCTCAAATCTCTTTTGTTTGGATACCATTATGTTTATGTCATGTCCTCTGTGTTTACAGATAACATTTTGTAACTTCAGAGAACTCATTTCAGTACCATGCATTACAAGTTTATTTCTCTATCATTGACTTCAGGTTTTTGGCTCTGACCTTCCTGAAGGTCATACTGAAGACCCATCACTTCAGCCATCCATTTTTTTGAGGGCAGGAACTATGTTTCAAGGCCTGTAGAAGGTGTTTTTAAGCCACAAAAATGCCTGGACATGCTTCTTGTCCTCATGGAACTTACTATTTGATGAAGGATTCACATATATTATGCAAAGCAATTTGGAAAAGCAAGATAAATGCTGTAATGTGTTCCTGGCACTATGAAAGGAGGAGGGTCTCTAGTCTAGCCTGAAGATTCAGGCAAAGAATCAGAGAATTCAGGAGAGGGCACCTCACCTGAGCTTCAGAAAATGAGTAGGAAATTGCCACCTATGGAGTGTTATCACTGAACCTGAATTGAAGACATCCAGTGGTGGGAGCAAAAATGGCCTGCTGTGTCCTGAGGGACTACTGTTTGTTTTTTTGTTTTTAGTTGAAATAACGTGATTCGTAGCATTATCTCAGTTTCCAGTATACAACATTATAAATCAACTTCTGTATATACTATATTAAATGTACCACTACAAGTCAAGAACTCCATCCTTCACCATACAGTTGACCTCCTTTCACCTGATTTGCCCTGACCTCTTTGCCCTTCCTTTCTGGATCACTAATTTAATCTTATAGTTTAAAGATTTATTTTTGTTTTAGTTAGTTCATTTGTTTTGTGTCTTTGAGTACCACATGTGAGTGAAATCCTACAGTGTTTGCTTTTCTACATCTGATATATTTCACTAAGCATAAGACCCTCTGTGCACATGGCTGTTCTTGAAACACTGGGCACATGCTATAGAGTGGGCAGGCACATTAAAAGCTTTTTAAGCAGAGTATGTAAGAGATTGTCTAAGGTCACTTTGAGGGCATAGTGAAAAAAAAGTAGAGTTAAATAGGGGAGTCTGATAGAGATAGAACAAAGGAAGGGAGTTCAGTGAAGAAACCACACCATGATCCTGGAGAAGATGTGGGCCTAACTAGGAAAGGGAGGAGGCATGACTCACAATATATGCACGATTGACAGAAGGTGGCACTTGGAGAGCGAATGAATGGGGACCGAAGGAATGAATCTACAGTGACTCCCAGTGTCTGACTACAGTACTGTGACAGTGGCATCTTTTTCTGGAAGGAGTAAACTTGAAGGAGGCAGGAAAAGCTGTAATTCCTAACTAGAAAGAAGAATGATCTTGACTTTGTGTCTATCTGCTGTGTTCATTTGAATTTCCTGAAGTCACTGTTAAGCTTGGAAATCTCACCTCCTTAGGCCTCAGAATATCTTTCATCAGAGTGCTGTGGATTCACACATTGAACAAAGCATTTATAATTATTAATCTCTTTGAAGATATTCTTTTCATGAATATTTTAATATTTGACTCAGTAGGCCATTTTTCTTCTGAAATATTTCTTATTTGAGGCAAATTGAAATAATTCTTTGACGATATATGATAGACTCATTAATGGGGAGTAAATTGTTATTTTTAATGAGAGTCAGCTCATTTATTAAACTTGGTCACAAATATGCATTTTGTAGGAGAATAAGATGGATTTCTTATAGTAGTTGTCAGTCACTGTGGTAAGTCTCTGCATGTGAAATATTTCCTAAGTTCTCTTCACTCAGTGCATAATTAGAGGAAATTACATTTTGATTGACTAGAACAGACACCTGTCAGAGAATCTAGAAGAAATAATTGTTCTGTATTTTATCAGGAATTACTTTTTTCTGTATCCATGCATGAATTTTTAAGCTTTACAGTGTGCTGAAAGGCAGCTAATTCCAAGAGAAGAAAATAATTTAGTGAGGCAGTATTTCATCTTTTTCTCCATTTGGCATTTAAAGCCAGAGCTAATCAAAGCCGATATTTCCCCTCCATCTTCCCTAAAAGAGTTAAAACATAAACAGTAAGCAAAACAAAATATTAGTAAACTATTTAATCAGCATTCAGAATTTTGACAGGTGACCATATGTTGCCTGGGTTGATGAACTCATTTGGGTGAAATTGTCTCAGCAGGGCCAATTAGCACCACATCAAGAAAGCACTGTTTCTCTCTGTTTTGGCTTCCTCTTCAGCCCTGGCTGCATGAAGTTTTAGGAAGAGGAGGTACCAGGACTCACCCAGGGATGCAGGGAGGCCATGAAAACTTACCTACCAGCACATTCCCATATTCTTCCTAAGGTTCCTGAGCCCACACAAAGATGCAGTGTCATGGTCTCTGCTTAAATGGAGAGTTTGGTTTTTTAGTTAAAAGTTCTAAATCAGTATAAATATACAACTTACGAAAATTTGAAAGGAACAAATGAGTAGTCTTTGAAAGAAAATCTTCTTTCCATGACCGCCTCCCTACAACCCAGTTCCTTTAGCACTGTCGTGTGTGTTCCCAGGGTTAGGCTGAGTACACACAAGAATATGATTCTCAAAATTTGGTGATAGCAACTCAACATAATCATAGGCTTTGTACCCTTTTTTTAATATATCAATATTAAAATATTTTATATTCTTTTAGAAAATTACTTGTATCAGTATTAAGTTTGTAAAAGTTTAAATTAGTAATATTTATGTATTATAAAGTTAAATCATGACATGTTAATGTTTTTCTGTCATTTACTGTGTTAAAATTGTATATCTAGGTGCACCGTGGCGGACAGCTGTTAGGTCCACCTCCTCCAGAGCAGCATGGCGCACATACATCCCCAAGACCCAGATTCACAATCCAGGCCCAGGAACAACAGCCCATGGGAATAATTAAATAAAAATAAAATGAAGTGCTTCTTCCTCCTCTCTTGCTGCCTGCCTGTCTGCTCACCTTCTTTCCTGCCTGTACCTTTCCTATTAAAACACACAAACACACACACACACACACACACACACACACACACAACACACGGAGGGGCTTCCAAATAGCAAAAATTCTACTGAAGAAGAAGAACAAAGTTAGAGGACTCACATTTGCCAATTTGAAAATTTTTACCACAAAGCTACAGTAATCAGAATAATGTATTACTGACACAGGGATAGACAGGTAGAATAATGGACCTGAGAATCTAGAAATAAACCTCTCCATCTGTGGCCCTTGGTTTTTTCACAAGAATGCTGAGACCATTCAGTGGGGCACAGTCTTAACGAATGGTGCTGGAACAGCTTAATATCCTTACACAAAGATACTTTATACCATATTCAAAAATTTACTAAAAATGGATCAATGACCTAATGCAATGAAACTCTTAGAAGGAAAATGCCAGAGGCAAGTTTTCATGGCCTTGCATTTAATGGTAGATTCTTTAAAAAAGTATTTTTTTAATTCTGTTGAAGGGACATTGCATTATAACATATAATATAGGTTTGAAGTATTCATCAGAGTGTATACACATATACATCTAATACAGTAAGTTCACCAGTATTTCAGATTTTCCTTCATTATGCAATTAATTCCCTTTGCCCAGTTTGTCTACATATCCTTCCCTCTTTCTCTACCTGCAGTCACTTATTGGCTTCTTTTTTTTCTTTCACTAAAAGTCAAAGTTGTTCATATGTTTGCTTTATTTCTTTGCATACTTCACATGAATGATACCATATGGTGCCTTTTTCCTTATGGATTATCTCACTAAGCACACTTCCCTCTCAGTCCATCCATATTGCTGCAAATGGCAGGATTTCATCTTTTTGATAGCTGAATAGTATTCAGTTGTGTGTATATACCATAGTTTTCTTATCCATTCATCTGTTTGTGGGCAACAATGGATTTTTAGCTAGACACCAAAAACAGGAACAAAGGAAAAAAGAGACAATGACTTTATAAAAGTATTTGTGAATTATAGGACATTATTTTTAAAAATTAGAGAAAAAATTTGCAATTCATGTATGTGGTAAGGGTGTCGTGTCTAGGATATAGAAAGAATGTCTTTTCAATGAAAAGACAACCCAATTTAAAAATGAGTAAGGTATTTGAATAGATGTTTCTCCAAAGGAATGAAAATCACCAACAAGCACTTGGATAGATTCTTAAAATCAAAATAACAATGAAATATACTTCACCCCCTTTATGATGGGTATAATTTTAAAAGGGGACAATAA
Source organism: Solenodon paradoxus (assembly GCA_004363575.1). NCBI lineage: Eukaryota > Metazoa > Chordata > Mammalia > Eulipotyphla > Solenodontidae > Solenodon > Solenodon paradoxus. Next base: position 224,404 of record RJWH01001394.1, read on the forward strand.
CAAGTTTCAGTGATGATGTAGAGAAATTGGCACCTTAGTACATTGCTCATGGGGAAGTAAATAGTCCAGGCACAGTGAAAACACAGTTTGGTGGTTCCTCAGAAAGTTAAATATTCCATTCCTGTATTATTCAAACAAATATTTATATATGAATGTTCTTAGGCGCACTATTCAAAATGGTCAAAAGGTGGAAAACAACCCAAGTGTCTATCAACAGATGAAAACATAAATTGCCTGGTATATATAGTATATACATATTATGAAATATCATCGTTATTTTTTCATAGAAAGGAATGAAATATGATATATGTGACAACAGGGGTGAATTTTGGAAACATGCTGAATGAAATAAACCCAACACAAAAGATCACATATTGTATGATTTCATTATATGAAATGTCCAGAATAGGTAATTAAGCCCATCAGAGACAGAAAAGATTGGTGGTTGGTGGGAGGGGAAAATGGCAAGCAGCTGCATAACGGACACAGGGTTTCCTTTTGGGGTGATGAAAACGTTTTGGAACTATAGTAGTGGCTGCTCAACCTTGTGGCCACTGAATTGTTCCCTTTAACTTGGTTAATTAAATATTAGGTGAGATTTTACCTCACTAAAAAAAAAATCGTATATATAATCCAACTGAGTTTATTTCCATTAGTTTTAATGTTTAATGGCTAAAGATGACATTAGCTGTGCCCTGGTGGCTCAGGTGTCATGTCTGTGTCTGTGGCAGTATGGTCCACAGACAGCCAAGGACCTAGATTCACAACTCGGGGCTGGGTGGAACAACCAAAATGAACAACTAAATAAATACAATGTCTTCTCCACCCCCACCCACAACTACTACTCACCTTCACTCCTGCCTGTGTCCTTACTCTCAAAAAAAATCATTTATTTACACAGTCAATTGCACAAGTGCCTCTGCTAAATCCCTGGGTTCTACCAAGCATGGTTTGGAAACCACTCAGTCCTTCCAACAGCACGTGAAGATGGAATACCTGCATGGAACAATTCCCTGAAGTGACAAGGAGCTTATCTCTTTGCAAGGCAGCCTGTATCACTTTGTGTCAAAATTTCCACCCAGCAGTCCCAGGCCGACCTCTAGAATGACACTGCCTTCTGTGTGACCAGAGATGACAGATATGTTCACATGCGACTCCCCTCCTCTCACCGAACTATCCCCAGTTCCCTGAACTCTGCCCCTGTGGCAGGTTTTCACACCTCCTGATTTAACCTTTTCTGAGTGTTCTCTTGTCAGGGACTCCATTGAACGACAGATGTTTTAAAATACTCACATGCTTTTTTATAGCTGTTCTAACTCTCCCATGTATGGGTACACTAAACATTTATCCGAAGCCTGTAGTTGTTCCAGTCTTTCGCTGTTGTGGTGCTACAAGGAAAAATGCTTGTGCACCTGCCATTTCACAAGTATCTATAGAGAAGTTTCTAGAAAGGAATAGTGAGGTGAAGCGTATACATATTTGATATGCATAATATGGGCAGACGGTTCTCTCATTTTTCCATCTTACCTTCCCATTAGCAGTTTGTTTCCTACACCATCCCCAGCACAGTGAATCTACCATTCTGATCTTTTTGAATCTGCCAGGTGAAAAATGGTTATCTCATTTCAAGTTTAACTTGCATTCATTTTATTTGGAAAGAAGTCGAACATCTTTTTTATGTCTTTAAGAACTCCTTCCCCCTTTCCTGGAAGCACTGCAAATCTTTAGTGCTCTAAAATAACACTGTCAAATTAGTGTGGAGTTTTTGGTTATCACTTGTGCTGGACACGTGGCTGTGCTTTTTTAGTCTAAAAGCTTAATAAAATAAATGAAAAATGCTGTGTCTTCCTCCTCTGCATTCCTCCCTGCCTCCCTCTGTTTGCCTTCATTTCCTGCCTGCACTTTTCCTTTAAAATTTTTTTTTCTTTCTTTCGGTTCTAGAAAATTCATCTTGTATGTGTATATATATATATATATATATTTTTTTTTTTATTTGTATTCTTCCCTTTGTTCTCTTTTATTAACACTTTCTCTGGAACATTCTTATCTTTTTACCAACTTTCCTTGAGATTATTTTTTCTGATTATTGATTTTTAAAATAAATTTCCCCCTTTTGAGTACTTTAAAGCAGTTTTAGGTTCACAGTAAAATGGAGTAGAAGCAGAGCTCTCCCCTGCCCTCCCTCATCCATGCTCACAGCTTCCCCTGCACCGTCCACATTACCAGAGCAGCGCATGTTACCGTGATGAGCCACACTGACACGTCACTACCACTCACAGTCCTTATTTTTGTGAGGGTTCACACTAGGTGCTGTACCTTCTATGGGTTTTTACAAATGTACCAACCATTACAAAATTCTGTCCAGGCTTTTGATTCAGAATATCTTGTTAATTTATCCTTTGTTTTTCACATGCATCCTTTCCCTTCTCTAATGTATCTTCAGCTCCTTAATTTATTTGTAATAATAATGGATTTTGACCTGAGCAGTTACTGTTGTCCCCTTTTTATATCCATGTTGATTTGCCTAAGTTTTCAAAGCTAGTGACAAAATACCCTCTTAAGTCTCCTGACCTTTCTTGTAGTATGCACTGAAGTATTTCTTCATATTTATTTGTTGTCTATTCATACTTCTTTGAACTGTTCTGTATTTGTTCAGAGGGAAGATTTCTTTGACCTCCTAATTCTCACTAGCTGGTTTATCTTTAAGCCTTGTCACTTACACTGTAACAAATAAAATTGTCATTTAATTGGTCGTTTTAACAGTCTGTTCATGAGAGGTAAATGATTGTTTCTTGAAGACAACCTTAGTGACAAATGATAGAATATTTGCCACAATAGTCTTTATTTTTGCTTTTTTTTTTGTTCTCTTTTGTTCTGTTTTAACTTGGTTGTACAACCAAGAAGACTGGAGTCATGATTTGAATTCATCAAGTACTTAGGTAATCATCACATAAATTCTGATAACCATATAGGGAAGTATTAAAAATAGATATCTTTATAAGACATTTCATGGTATAACTTAATCATTTTAGTGCTAAATTATATTTCACAAGGTCTATAGTTGTTTGATGGTTAGTTTTCATACTAAATTGGTAATATTATTCTGGAATAGACTAATTATAATTACTTCTATTAGTTACTGAATATGAAAGTAAACATATAATCATTTGTTCTTAGTGATTGCCTGTATACTTTTTTGAGCAGACTTAATGACAGTGCTATTTCCATGTCTTTGAACTTGTTCTCAGAACTAAAAAGCTAATTGTGATGATGCAAGAAAATATATTCTAGATAAACTTAAAGATCCTATCTTTTAAAAAATAGGAGCAGATGTCTCAAGTATTAGATGCCATGTTTGAAAAATTGGTCAAAGAAGGGGAACACGTAATAGATCAAGGTGATGATGGCGACAACTTCTACGTAATCGATAGGTAAGTTTTGCATAACTTCCTTACTGTGAAGTGTAATGAATATTTTGTGTAAAATCTCAATGGTTATTATAACCACTAATAACATATGATAGTTGCTATTGCCTTTTTACTCTTATGACTACATAACAGGTATGTAAACCTGCTATGAAGACATGAGGTGAAACATCCTAGATAGTAAAAAGAGGCACAGTTTATAGACGATCTGATGATTTTTGTTTCATCTGTAAGTCTCAGCCATTTACCGTGAGCCTCCTCCCTTGTTACCGTCTATGTGAGAGGTGGTTCGTATGTAATAGATGCCTATTATAGTATTAGAGAATAGAAGTCTAATACAGCAACTGGGATGTTGAATCACAGTATATTCAATCGGTTATTCACATTTTTAAATCATGTATAAAGTAAAACATGCCTATGGTTTAAAACTCCAAATATTTCAGGGGGGCGTAAGGTGAAAAGTCAGTTTCCCACAGCATCCAGTCAGCAGAGTATTTTTTCTGTGTCCTTCCAGAAATTTGTTTATGTATTATTATGTTTGTCTTTTTAACATTCTTGAGTAGCAATTTTGTTTAAATGAGGCATAACATTTACACAAAAATCTAATTTCATAAAACTTAAGTTATGTTTTACTTCAACAGTGTGCTTTAGGCAGTAATGAAATAGTATCCCCAAAATGTAATAGGGTAACAGTCAGGCCACATCTATTTCAGGGACAAAGTGCTTATGAATCGTGGAACACAGATCATCTCCCAGCCTGATGTACTGCGTCTGTGTTCAAACCTGAGCCTTGCCTTAAGTCACAGCCCATTTGTCTCTTCAGGCCTCATTTCTTGGGTTTGTCTGTGGGTGGCGTCTCTCCCAGATCAGTAGTGCATGCTCTCTGAACTGGGACCAGGGCTGGACTGACTCTCCCAGCCCCTCATCCCTGTGTCTTGGTGACCACTAAGGTATTGCCAAGGTGCTAGCCAGGGCTGGGTGGACTCTGTGACGTAGGAGAGGACAGAACCATTTTCTCCATATGTAAAGTTAAGTCCTGATTTGGGTACCATGAATAGCTTTAATTTAAACTGCCTTATATTTGTATATAGTACGTTCTCTTTTCAGTCAGATCCTAGTCACCCATTTGATAGATGAAAGCCCTCAGGCACAGAAAAGTGATGAGAGTCACTGAAGGTGAACCAGGTGATGGAGTGGGCTGACCCGGCAGCCAGATCTCTTGGCCACTGAGCTCCTCCCAAGGCTCTTTGCCTGCCCCAGGCCTCACATGATCAGTGAAGTGTCCCCATGAAAAAGCAGCGCACAGTATTTAACAGACGTTAAACTGATATGATCATAACTGGGCTGCCTAGCTCATTTTACTTCTCATCAGCACATTTGTTGATATTTTGTCCTTCACAGCATGGAACACATAGAAATGGTTTAATGCAAAAATTCTATATAGAATATTAATCATTCTTGAAAACAGTCTAGAGGACATCCTTGAAACAGCCATTCTATCCATGAATTACATTAAACACCAATTGTTCTCTTCCTTTTTCATTAATATCTTTTACCTGTTATACTTTTGCTTTATCATTCTTAATCCTTTTCTGATCAAGTCACTCCCTATTTCATCTCTGTTAGGGATCAGCCAAAAGAATAAAGCCAAAAACATTCTCCTGTCTACACTCACAGATGCTTCAGCAAAGCCTTAAAAACTTGTTCTCAGGAAAAATACACTATAGGAAGGACAGCCTTCACGAGAAGTGTAGTTTAGAGAAATACAGGATTGGGATAATATATAGTGCAGTGACATGCAAACTGAATCTTAACTTGTTCAGAGTAAGAACCCTAAATAAAAGATGCACACAGAAAAACTGTTGAAAGTCCAGGATTAGATATTTAGTCTGGATTTCTACCAATTTTTACTATCAGTTGGGAGTCAATCTAATGTAAAGGACAAGAGAGTACAGGCTTTAGACTTCGCGGGCCATGTGGTCTGCTGTTGTACAGACCAGTGATGATGTGCATGAACCTACGGGGTATGTGCTCCAGGAAAACTGTTTGCAGAAGCAGGCAGCCAGTCTGTGGGCCAGTTTCCTGGCCCCTCTGTTAGATTACAGAGGACCCTAGTAAGTATCATAAAATAGTGACTGACCAAATTGCTAAGAGATAGTCTTTTTAAAAATGAATTCTCTTCTTCTGACCAAAGTCATAATCACCTGTTCATTCTAGAAACAAAACACTATAATTAGGTAGTGAACATCCCTGAACTCTGTCCCTCTTTCTTTCTTATGCTCAGAGTTAGATGTTCAGAGGTTTGGGATGCAGTCCCTCAAATAATTGTCAATGCAAATGCTACTTGGTGACAGTCTCAGTTATATGTTTATTACTTTGAATTTTTATTGTTTATCCTCATTTCCCCCGGGAGGCACACGTATGACCCATGCCCTCTTCTGGCCTCTTGGACCTCCCCTGTTCTGGGAAAAGGGAGGCTAGAAGTGTTTCTAATGCACAGGCCTCCTCTCGGAAAGGATGTTTCATTATAATGAGATTTCACTTGAGTTACTCTTACTTTTCATTTACATGTGTCTGGCAGAGGAACATTTGATATTTATGTGAAATGTGACGGTGTTGGAAGATGTGTCGGTAACTACGACAACCGTGGGAGTTTCGGCGAACTGGCCTTAATGTACAACACTCCCCGGGCAGCTACAATCACTGCTACCTCTCCTGGCGCTCTGTGGGGCTTGGTGAGTGACGTCGTTATTTGACCTGAGTGTTGTGATTTGTAAAAAAATCTTATTTATGAAAAAAAACCCAGGTAGATTATCTTTGCTCTAATCGATAGGATTACCTGGGACCCCACAGCATTAGAGAAGATACCATTCTTTGATCACAACTCCACATTTGATGCTGAAGTGGATTCAGATATAAAAATATCTCTTGATAAAAAGATAAGACTTACTGTGCATTAAAAAAAAATTAGAACCAGTTAGTGTTGACTTACTAAAAATGTGAGGAGTCACTTTTTAAGTTGTGGAAGAAACATTGCAGTTGTTTCAGGTGGAAGGAAACTCATCATCTATACTATCTCCAGGGTTATCACAGGTTTCAGTACCCCAAGCCAGCAGAGTAAACATTCCAACCCAAAACAGACTTGGACCATAGGAAGTGCTTCACCGTCATCAAAGCAGCACTAAATCTAGAGTCTAACAAGCTCTGTTTCATTAAGGAAACTTTTGTTTTGAAATGTAATGATCCATCCCCAATGGGGTTGCCAGCCAGGATCAGGTTTCCACCTCGTATGGACACTCCTTCCTTGCATATCTGCTGCACAAGTTCACATTATTCTGTGGGTTGACCCCTCTGAATAGTGATAGTTTTTCAACCTTGGTAGAAATCATAAAGTGGGTATTAAAGGCCCAGCACTTTCCAGTGTGCCTAATGCTTAAGCTCTCAAGAAGGATGGAGCATTTTCAGAAATTTTGTGCTCATCTATGCATGTTATGAAAATTCATAACAGTGTGTGATGATCACTTGGGTTACCTGCATAACTGCAGTGCTTTAAAAAAATTAGAATAATTAACGAACAGTCAATACTTTGAACCTGCTTTTAAAGTTTCCTTTAACCTAACCCCTTTTCAAGGAAAGTCGAGTAGATAAGAAGTATTTCTTTTAAGGCCAACAGATTGGAGTTCTGCCATGTAAGTACAGATGTAAAGATAAGTACTCTCCAAAGTTCTGTGTTCAAAAGTCTTAACTTTGTAAATAATATTGGGTCACTGTTCACCTTAGGGGAGAACCGATCTGCCTGACCATGCTGATGTTTCATAGAGGCAATGACTGAAATGACTGGGATAAACACATTTGAAATGGGTTTTTCTGGATTTTGTAGTCAGTGTGGAGAGGTGGGCCATTAATAGGAAATTCTTCCCAAGACAGCTCATTATGGTTAATTTCTAAATCACAGATCCGTTTCTAGTGAATTCACTCTCCATTAGATGGTGTTACAGCTGGTTCTTCAGCCAGATTATATCTCAGGATCATTTGGGGAGCTTTTATGAAATATAGATAATTGAGCCCTATGTGCAGATATTTTAAGCCATTAAACTTTAGAATTTCAGAAAAAAATTTTCCCCCCTAAACATTCCAGCTCATTCTAATGCAGAATCAAGCTTGGAATTATTTCATTATTTTTGCTAATTCTCCTATAAATCTAAATTACATTTCTCTATAATAAAAATATCATTGTAAGCTAGACTAACATAATTCTTAGTGGTCTTAATAACTGTTTCTTAGGAGTTTTTCTTCTAAATAAAATGTGTAGGAACACTTTTTATTTTTTAAGATTGGAAGAGGAGGAAGTAACATTTATCTTTATTTAGTTGGCTATTTTAGTTTTCACTCCTTGATCCCAGGTCTTAAACCCAGGTCCTTGGGCTTTACATCGTCCACACCCCAGCTGTCTCAGCTACCTGAACACAAGGGCATGCTTGCAAAAACAAATTTTGAGCTGTTACCTTTCAATATTTTTTTATTCCTTAACTTAGTCTTATATCTTTGAACTTCAGTAGTACACACACTGGAACATTTTAAAACTACGAGCATGATAAACTCTGGAATTAGATCCTACTCAAGAAACTCGAGAAAGATGTATGTAGCTCTTTGTATCTTCATATTAAAAATATGATATAATAGGGTTGTGACCCCAAAAACCTAGAATAAGTAATTTTCCAAGATCTCTGACATAATCACTTTGATTTAAAAACAATTCTAATAGGATTTAATGTATTTTTAAAAACTACAACCCACATTAAGAAATGTGGAGGGAACATCATGACCAGTCATATGTTTGTGCACTATTGCCTATAACTGAAATATTTAAACATTTTACTACCAGTGATGCACCCTGAGATTTTGTTTTACTTTATTTACTCTTCATAAAAATGCTGGCTTTGTCCCATCAAATTGATTTGACAACACAGTAAGGCTGTCATCGCAGGGAAAGAACTGGGTGCTAGTCCACAGTTAGAGAAAGTGATGGCTGCCTGGGGACGCGGGTAGGGAGAACAGAGGTTTGGTCAAAGGGTATAAGCTTCCAGTTCTAAGATTAATTGTGGGGATCTAGTGTACAGCTTGGTGATTATAGTTAGCATCATTGTATTCTGTACATGAAAGTTGCCGAGAGTAGATCTTAAATGTTCTCATCGCAAAAAAGGAAATGGTAATTATTTAAGGTGATAGAGGTGTTAGCTTAACCCTATTAAGGGTAGTCGTTTAACAATATGTAAATGTATCAAACCAGCACATTAGGCTTAGAGAGGATTGAAGGTCAATTCTATCTCAAAGCTGAAGGGAAAAATTATTTTAAATGGGGAACCAGCGCCACCGTGTGGACACAGTCCAGTTTCCTCTTGGTAAGAGCTGTTGTAAATGACTTTTTAAAAAAATGAAAATAATATTGTATATGGTTTTCTACTTTATGATTGAATAAAAATATGAAATGAATTGTAGTAAAAGTATAATAATTTTAATGCTTTATTTAAAAGTCTTCAATTATTCTTTGTTTCTTATAGAGAATAAGATGAAACTCTCTTCAGACTGTTTTCCCCAATAAAATGTACCTTCTAACTCTATTTGATATTCTGCCTTTAGGACAGGGTAACCTTCAGGAGAATAATTGTGAAAAATAATGCCAAAAAGAGAAAAATGTATGAAAGCTTTATTGAGTCACTGCCATTCCTTAAATCTTTGGAAGTAAGTATATGTTCATGCTTTTATTTTATCTTGCTTTAAAAGCTTCTGTTTTGTTAGGAATATCTACTTCTATAGAAACATTTCTTTGACTAAATATCTATTTTCATGTTGAAAGATTAAATTATGCTATTTGTATAGCACAGTATTTCTATATAGCACAGCACTAGCTGCATTTATTTTATTTATAAGGGACAAACTCATAACAGCATCTGGAGCAGATTTCTGTGTGGTCTTTATCCAAAAGCAGAGTTGAAATGTCGTAGGCAGTAGCCATTAGTTACACCTTCACAGAGAGGTTATCTAACTAGAATGTCCTAGCTAGTTTTTTCTCAGCCATATTTGCTGTTTATTCCTCTTTACTTTCCTTTTAAACTTCACATTTCAGGGTCTCTTCTTTTTTCTTTTAATGAATTTGTCAAATTCTGTGTCATTAAGTATTATCTATATGCTCACGGCTCCTGAGGGATTCATCACCGGGGTGCCCTCCATCTCAAGTACCCAGACTTACTTCTCCACTGCATAGTTCACACCTAACACATCTCAGATCTACTCCCCGCCTCCTCCCTGTCTTAGTGGGCAGCAACACCATCCTTTCAGCATCTTGGCCAGAAACCTTGGGGTTAATAGTGACTCATCTACTGAAATCTTTGTTGTGTTGTCATTTATGCCAGGTAGGCATTTTGGCCACATTACAAATGCATGTTATGCAGCTGATCTTCTCTAGTAGGCAGACTGTCTCTTTAAATAGAAATAGATCAGGGGTTGGAAATACAAATGCCTTCAGAGCTAAGCAAATAACATAAAGACGAGGACCAGACCAGGAAGGGACTTTGGTAAATAGAAGAACATGTGTTTCACTGGAAGAAACAGCTGCTGTACCCACATAAGTTTATCACTGTCATGTGGAAATATGTGCTGGGCGTTGCTGAGTCTCCTGATTTTTCAAGAGAAGCTGGAAAAATTAAAATTTTTATGCAGATTTTTTTTAAAGTGTTGCATCACGTGTGTGTACATAACATAGCTTGCATTATTTGGCCTATAGGTTTTTTAGCTTTGAAATAGATGACAGCACCCAGTTAGTCTGTTTGTACTTAATATCATCCTTTTCTTTTCGTAGGTTTCTGAACGCCTGAAAGTGGTAGATGTGATAGGCACCAAAGTATACAATGATGGAGAACAAATCATTGCTCAGGTACAGTTTTTTTTGTTGTTGTTGTTGTTGCTGTTTTTCAGTAATTCAGTTTGGGTTATATTTCAAAAAGTTCTATGCATGGTAAATCTTGATACATTTTTCATGTGTCATAATTGGTATGCAGTGATGGATTAAAATGCATATTACTTTTACCAAATGACTCGTTAAAAATGGTTTAATTTGTAACCATTATGTTATTTGAATATTTTTATTTCTATAATTAACTCTTTATGAATATGTATTCAATCAGCAAGTGGATTTCTGCATAATCTTATGTTTATACTCGACATGAAATTAGCATGTATATAAAGAATAAGATGTTGTTTGTCAGGAAAAAACAGGTGAGGAGATTAATGAGGACCCAGAAGATGCACTGAAAGATACTGTGTAGCATTTTCTACCATCAATTGATAATGAAACTCTGATAAAATTGCCAAGAACGTAATATTCTGCACCATATACTGCATTGAGTTCCAGACACCAAATGGGGGCCAATATGCTATTTAACCCCTAATGCTTTTCTAAAATCTCAGTTGAACTAGTAATATCATATGCTGTGGTTAGAACAGAGCTAACAAGAAGTAGGACTTTTGAAGACAATTGACGTTCACCAATGATAGTACTTTATTTTCTAGTTACATATTTAAAGCGTCAAGAAAATGATTTTGAAAGATTTTTAGTAGATTCTATAATTTTGTGTCACAATATACTTTTATAGAATATTGTCTCGATATATATGACACAAGATTTAAGGTCTGTGAGGCTGAGGAAAATAACTGTGTTAGAAGACAAGTGAATCCTCTCTGCACACACTCACGCATGCGCCCGTCTCTCCCCTCCCACATGCCCTGTCCCCTCATTAGAGCAGTCAGACTGGGGAGAAGTGGAGTCAAATTGGAAGACAAGGCTAAAGTTCTATGTAAATTTATATATAACAAAGTATATTACACTTCTGAAACCATTTTTTTAGTTAGTTTGATACATAGATTTACAGGGGGTTGCAAAAATAGGATAGAAGGCAGTGCACTCTTCACCCAGTTTTTCCCAGTGCTCTTGCATCACACCGGAGACCCAGTCAAAACCAGAAAACTGACATTGGCACCATCTGCAGACCTGCCTCGGATTCTACCAGTCTCGCATTCTACATGCACTTGGAGCACATTTTGAAAAAAATAAAAATTACACAGTAGTCGATAGAGCTATTATGATTCAAAGCACTTAAAATTTAACACAAAGCTTTTGAAGATCTGATATAAAGAATAGGGAAAGGAGATAATATATGCAGTACTTAGGGTTTATTAGTTTTGGATTATCTTTTAAGCATTTATGAGCATGCATGTCCGCACCATATTACAGAAATCTAGACTCAGCATTTATTTTTGTGACATAATCTAATTTCTTGAATTGTACTAAAGCATTTTTGAAATACCCAAGTTTTTCCAAAATCTCCTTGACAGGCTTAGAAGACTATTTGTTATCTTCTGTATATTATTTAATTAAAAATGAATCATTGTAAATTAAGGCAGAGTTTGTTCAAAAACAAAGACAAAACTGGCAATACTGTTAAGAATTGGAATTGTGCGGTGAACAGCTGGCAAGCTGGCACCTCATTCTAGTTCCTGGTTACTGCCGTGAAGACATCAGGGCCCGCATCTACTTCTTCCTCTTAAGTCTGTCTGCCTCCTCTTCAGGGGTAACCATAGACAACAGGATCACTGTCCAGTAAGCTTGCATTTTCACTGCTTTTGTTTTATCTGATAGGGAGAGCTGGCTGATTCTTTTTTCATTGTGGAATCTGGAGAAGTAAAAATTACTATGAAAAGGAAGGTAAGCCCTAAAAAGTCACACAAATATGAGCAAGGACTGTATTAGGTTTTAATTTAGGTGTTTAGAGGAAAGCTTTTATTTTTCATCATCTGAGTAGAATGTAATATTTGTAATTACCTTGTCAGGGTAAGTCAGAAGTGGAAGAAAACGGTGCGGTGGAGATTGCTCGGTGTTCTCGGGGACAGTACTTTGGAGAACTAGCGCTGGTAACTAACAAACCTCGGGCAGCTTCTGCACACGCCATTGGGACTGTCAAATGCTTAGGTAGGAGTCACCACAGAGGGCGTGCTTTTTCTGGTTGAAATTGTCTGTCTGCATTTGATGTATTCGTGTGTACAGGGTTCCACACGTTCATACGGTGGGTTCACACATTTTATGGTCCCCACAAAATCTAACAAGATTAGTGTTTGTTGCATTATAGGATCGATTTGTGGGACTACTGTTTTCCTCTAAAAATGTTCACATACACATTTTGTTCTTTTGTATAGGCATGCAGTGATCTTAACAGTTAATTAACATAAGGATTATGAGAACTGAGTTTCAGATCTAATCTTTCAAATAAACATGCACTGCGTTCCTCAAACAAGGCTAAAGTAATGCTTCCATGAAGTACACTGAGCTCTGCAGGCCAAACTGGAATGTATGAGGCAATACTCATCTTAGTCCTGGAAAACAAGGGTTCAGGTTTGTCATAGCACAATAAAATTTCTTTGGTCAGTTGTTTATTACTCTCTATACCACACTGTGGCCTGGCAGACATGCCATCTTTAACTGGAAGACATCCGCATATATCTGAGATTTTATATGTGAGAACTATTTTAATAATGAAAAGTATAATTAGGGAAATGGTAATAAAGATTACATTTTCTTTTAGAATACTGATTCAACAATAATTAGCTACTCTGTGCTCTTTATTCTGTTATAAACTTAGCTTCAATGTTCTTAAGGTTTGGAAGTATCCTCAGAATTAACTTCTTAGCAAAGTCACCTTTTAAAAGGTTTTTAAATAAGTATGATATTGATCAAGAAAGAGAAGATAATTAGAAACTGACAGGTAATTTTCCTGAGTAGAGATATTAGACAGTGAGAGTAAAGGTGAGGTAAGTGAAATTCCATTAATTTTTTCTATAATAAATTATTATATCACATTATAGAAAATTTCAGAAATACTGAAAAGGTAGGAAAAAAGATTCAGCCATATCACCACCACCAAGTGATTTCCACATTCTTTTATAGTTCCTTCTTTGTCTTTGTTTTTGCATGAACTTCTTGTTTTTAAATCTTGTAAAATGCTTTTTTTTCATTCATTAGAGCTTAGGCTTTTTCTCACATAAAATTATAAAATTCTATTAGGTAAATATGCACATTATAAATTATTCCACTATTTCCCAGGTTAATATTTTTCTCTATAAAAGGTCTTCAAAAGTGGGTTCTCTTTGTAAGATTTTTGATACACACACATACATCATTCTTATTTGTACCAATTTACATGCCTCTAGCACTGCAAAAATATCCACTCCATTCTTGTAAACATTGTCTTTTTACCTTTGCAAATTTGAAAAGCAAAAAAAGGTATTTTAGTTTGTATTTCCATGGTAGGGAGCATGATATTTCATTGTGTACATTATAAATTCAGTGTTTTCCAAAATGCATGAAACCAGTACTACCATGTAGATGTGAACAAAAGCCTTTTCTTGGCTGCCATTTTTAATCGATTAGACAATAGTATAAAAGAGTGAAAATATAAAAGGTAAATTTTGCTTCTTATTAAATGGCATTATGAGCCCTTAGAAGTACAAACAGGATAGAAAACACCCCCTTACCACCTTTTAGGAATCTTTATTACTAAGACTGTAACAATCAAAATTGTTTTTAAAATTCCAAGCCTTGCTGTAAGAGTCCCTTACCTTCTCAGTCTGAACCAGGAACGTGCACATCATGTTGCCAAGGGACTCTGGCTACTTCCTTTCTAAAGTAGAACATTTTTAGCTTTAGTCCTTTTTATACCTTTATACCTAAAAGTACTACTTTTGACATATGCAGAATGGGTATCACAAATGACTTAGAGATTCTGCAGATTTGGTAAAGAAAGTTACTTTTCTTTTATTCTCCCCCCCACTTCACTCCCCCCCCCCCCCCCGCTTGTTTTTTTAGCCATGGATGTGCAAGCATTTGAAAGGCTTTTGGGACCTTGCATGGAAATTATGAAAAGGAACATCGCCACCTATGAAGAACAATTAGTTGCCCTGTTCGGAACAAACATGGATATTGTTGAGCCCACTGCATGAAGAAAAGTACAGACAAGAAGACGTGTAGTGACAAAATTACACAGTAGTGGTTAGTCCACTGAGAATGTGTTTGTGTAGATGCCAAGCATTTTCTGTGATTTCAGGTTTTTTCCTTTTTTTACATTTACAGTGTATCAGTAAACAGAGTAGTGATTTAATAGTCAGTAGGCTTTAACATCACTTTCTAAAGAGTAGGTCATAAAAATACTGAGACTGATAAAATGACTTTCTACTCCACAAAATTATGACTGAAAGGTTTATTCAAATGATTGTAATGTATTGAAAGTATCTGTGTTTAAGAAGATAAAGGATGTTGCCACAGGCATTCTATGTTCATTTTGACTGACTCAGAATGATGTGACCGCCCATGTAAGAGGGAACTCGACAGTGAACCATGCTTTATGCATGGCATCACATTCAACTCATTATATATATATAGTAAGTATGAGTGTAATCATTTTTGTTTTAAAGTTTTTCTGGCTTGATAAGTTTTGTGCTGGCCTTGGCCTTTGGTAAAATGGTATAGAACATCATATGCAATTTTAAAACCTTTTATATTTTTGCAATAAAGTACATTTTGACTTCTTGGGCATAATATCAGAAATGTCAGTAACCTACATCTTCCAATGACCTTTCGACAGGCAGTTAAGTCATTATGATAATAGGGAAGAGTATTTTTCAGATGAGAGCTCATTAACACATTCTCCTTATGCTCTCTCTGCTTTTTGCATTCTGCAGTTCTCTATAGTCTTTATATTTAAATATTTGAGTTGGACATTCAATGTTACATATCAATTTTTAAAAGTGATTCAAACTTCTCTTCTAAAACCCTAGGATTTTATATATACTGAAAACAAAAACCTCATGCCAAAAATATTTTGGGGATCTTTATCAATATGCTCATACTATATTTAGTTTTTATTGGGCCTATATACCACAGTACTTTGCAGACATCTATTCCCCTGGGTTTCCTTCGAGGTAGCAGAAGAAAAAATTTTGTAAGAAAAATTATATACAGAGATAAAAGGATTTTCTGCCCATCCCAAATATACCAGTAGGCCTTGCCATTTGCATTAATGTAGACCTAAAAGTATGGCAGGAACTCAAATTGCATAATTTCTCACTGGTTATTATATGCTTTTATCATTCTGCTATATGAATTGAATTATATTAAATCAAAGCAATATAGTCTTATATGATTTTTAGCCCTACATAACTCCAGTGTCTAGAGAGATGAATCCTAATTAGTAGTTCACTTTTAAAGGAGCCATTTCATTTCATGTTTCAAAGAAATATATACATGGGTAAATTATTGTGGCTACTGTAGTCCAGTTAAGAGAATATTGATGACCTTGTATAATGCAAACATGGTTAAAATGTTAATTGGACAGTGTGTGTATATATATATAAGAAGCTAAAATATGTAAAGTGTAACTTCTGGCACATTTTAGAACTGTTTTAACAATTTTGCAAACTTTCTTGTAGGAAGAGAGCTTACTACATGAAGATGATTTGTTTTCTATTTCAGATTTTATTTTAGAAGCCTTGTCTGCTAAACAAGAAAAAATACAAAGAACCCTACATTCCTGGTTCATCATTCTGTATTCTTAACTATTCACTTTTTCAAGTTACTATTTTGTTGCATAAGCTGATTGTTAACTATTCATGGACTAGCAAACAAATGCCTGTTTAATAAAGAACTCTGACCAAGGCTGTATATGCCAGTTACATTTTCAGTATTGTTGATTATATTTAAATTTTCCTTATAATAAAGCACACTTTTATAATAATACATTTTAATGTTTTCATTGTTGAATATGACTTCCATAGTGCTTACTGCACTATGTGAAAAGCATGATAAAGGTGTGGAATATGTGAAAGCTACCACCTTGGGCTTAATATGGCAAGGGAGTCTGGTTCTGTATGACTTAAAAAAATTTGAACTATTAGTCATATGTGATATAATTAAGAGATGTTGCAGGCTAATTAGGCCAATTAGAGTAAGCAGCTATGTCTGGCTAACTAGGGAATTTGTGTGTTAAAATCGAATGGAAACACCTCATGTTTGACATATGGATACCATTACTTAACCTCTAATCAAGAGTTCTTATTCTTTGGATTATTGTGTTGATTCTCAAAGATGAATTATTTATGACTGAGAATTCTGAGAGAGCATTCTTTAAACACAAAGGTGGTGTTTATATAAATGTAGCACGTGTGCATGTGTTTACTGCCTTTCACTATGAACAAGGACTTGGTCAATGTATTAAAAACCTGCTGGCTGCGCATTTAAAGTGCTTAAATATGTTGCAAGTGAAACAGGGCATGAAGAAGGGACTCTGGATTTTATTGACGTATTTAAGATGAACTGCAGAGTCCTTTTCCTTTCTAAACTGTCTTTAAAATCCAGATGTAACTTTTACTAATTTTCTTAAGAAATATTATATTAAAACAAAGATTAGAGTACCTTTGGCATTCTTGAAGAAAATTAATGTGTAAGCTTAGAGGGGTAAGTAATGTATCTGGACAAGCCAACACTTTATTAAGTAACTGAAGAAGGGATTATACTATCTAATTATGTTAATTTCTAAGGGAATTGTTAATACTTAAGGGAGAAATAGAATTTATAAGGAGAGCTGTCTTCTAAAATTAGAAGTAGTCTGATGTTAAATATCAAAATAAGTTTAACAAAAAGAAATTGGAATCAATCTGGCCTGTCTTAAGACTCTTACAGGTAGCAAAACTGTTTCACCAGCTGAAACTATACAGTTGTTAGTCTTCACAGGTATAAATACCTTAAAGGTACAATGGATTATGTAAATATAAGCAATAAAACACACCAGGTATTTTCAGAGGATTTATGTGCCCAAAATAACTCAGAGCTTCAATCAATTCAGTTTGTATTAGTGAGAATTGATGACTTCACCAAAATCAGTCACTCACGGACAAATGACATCTCTTGGTTCCTCCTGCAGTTTTTGGCCTCATGTAGGAGCCTAGGACATCAGAGAAATTTACATCGTTTCCCACGCAGACAGCTTGTTTTGAGAGAAAAACTCTCTGACCCACACAGGTCTTGATCTTTTTTATATTCTAAGTTTGTGAATCCTGAAGAAGCATGTAACATCTGTGGGAAGATACAATGTTATGTGATATTGGAAATCATTGTCTATTCTCTAAAAATGAAATGCTACCTAGTAGGGAGATGGTTTTCCCAGATTTTGATTTAACCAAGCCCGTCTTGCTGTTTTTCTCCAGTACAATATAATACTAATGCAAACTATGTGTTTGTATCTTGTTAGTAACAAATTAAACTGACAGTGTAGTAAGCAGATGTACTTTTATACTCTCAACTGGAAAAAGAGGAAACTTTTTTTCCAGGTGTGAGGGAAAGTTTCAGTATGGACTCTGAACTGACAAAAGCAGCCTTAGCTCTTGACTGTTACAACCCAGAAGTGAAACCCTATGTTTGCTATTTAACGTGAAAAACATTTATAAAGTAAAACCCTTGTGTTTATGAGCAGTAAATATGACCAGTCCAAAATTTTGAATAAAGTTGCTTCTAACTGCTGATTTTCCATCTTTGAATCATTAATTGGGAAACTAACTAGAAATCCTGCTAAGGAACAAGAAAACTAATCCTTAGAATTCCATGGCCTCTTTCAGGCCAAAGGCTGATAAATGTAATACAATTTACATAATGACTATATTCTTCAAACGGGCATAAATGACATTTATAATTTTATTAAAGAAACTTTGCATCATAGCAGATAGGTTTAAGGTGTGCATTGTTGTCAGTTAACACCTGTACATAGCACATTGTTTACCACCAACAGTTCACGTCTACCCTTCACCATATAACTGACCCTTTTTACCAAAGCCAAATATTTTATTTGAGGAGAGGTGCTTGTTGTAAAGACATCTTTAGCAAAGCTTCCCATAGCCACTCCTTAGAGCTGAATTTAAAAATATTCTCCACATGTTAATAGAGCTCATTGTTATTTAAGTTTAAGGAGTAGAAGTATTATTATTAGACAAATGAGAATAGTGCTTACCATACAATGTTAACTCGACGATGAGACCTATTCTCTAGTAACAGTGTTGAACAGAACAACTGACACTTGAAGTACATGGAAGTCATTTAATAGTCGATATTCAAAGAAATGTTACATAATAGCATAACACATGATACACTATCTGTTAACAGGAAAATTCATGTGGTCTATTTTCCGCTGACTTCATTTGTTAAGCAGGCATCTGTTTTGATTGCTTGAAGAGATGCATATGAGATGGACCAGACAAAAAGATGGGTAAGAGGTGGTTACACATAGGGAAGGAGGAAGTTAAATGCTGGGGGAGGTAAAAGGAAGCAAAAAGACTAAGTAGCAAAGTGTGATCAGACCTATCTGTATATTATCCCTGTGATACTGCTTTTCACCAGACTTGTCTGTAAAATCAGATACATTTGACTGGCAACCAAAAAGAAAAAAAATAAAAGGAGAGAAAACATTAAAGTTTGTGTTGTTAAATGGTTCCAATAACAGGAATAATCTATATTCTAGAAATTTTGCAGTGAAAGCCCTGAGAACAGTCATGTGAGCAAATGAAAATCCACCTATTTCTGCTTCTTGGTTTTATAAATTGGAAGTAGAGTTAAATAAAATTATTTGTTACTTTCTCTAAATACTCATTTTCATTTAGACCAAATTGGACAATTTACAAAAATTTCTTAAGGGCAACTGAGACTACAAGTTTAGTCTTCTCTCTGTCTTGAGGACACACAAGTTTATTTCTCTAGACTTGGAAATTTCTTATCTTCACACAGCAAGCTCATCATCTAAAGTTAAGCCCATCCTTTCCCCTTCTCCCAGTCCCCAAATTTATTTCCTCCAACATTCATGTCAGTTAGAAATCCTCCCCAACCTAGAAACCCAACAATTATTTGATTCCTTTTTCCCTTGATTTTTTCCCTTCTTAACAGTGACTGTGTTATCAACCACTGAAGAAAGGTCGTTACGGTCATCTAAGCAAACCTGAACTTTTAGTTGCATCAGAAATTACAAGCACAAGAGACAATACTGTATTGCTCAATTCTTAAATGACACTTATCATTAGCTCATGGGCACTTCCTTACAATTTGAGTTTACCCGAGTACTTTGAACTAAGTTAATTATAAATTTAACTCATTTTAAAGTATAGTAGGATATGAAAGGGTATTGGTAAAGAGTTTAAATTAAATAATATAAGAAAGATACTATCTGAAAAGTTTGGGCATATATTTGCTACCTCCTTATTTTAGTACTTGAGTGAGTGTATTACCTTTCAACAATTTAGCGATGTTCCCAATAAACTATGATAAAATCAAGGGAAACATACTGTTTTAATTTCACCCTAAATAAGATTTTTTTTATCTAGTTTTGGGGACTCTCTTTGACAAATTAAAACTTTATAATTTTACAAACTATTGAAGAGTATAACTTCTTGACATTTTTTGACACGGTGTGTGTATAAAATGTGCAGTTTAAGAAATAACTATTTTCTTGTTTAGCACGGTATATTGTATCAATACTAACCAAGAGTAGGTGTTATTTAAAGAAACTTTTTAATATCAATTATCAGGAAACATCTGAAGAACAGATAAAAATTCTTTAGTTATATCTGTTATAGAGAAAAGAGTAGAATTTACATATGTAAAGATTTCCAAAAAGATCTTACTAGTTTTGTGCTTTGATCTTTACTCTGAGTTATGAGATGGCAGCTGGTTTTGTTAGTCATGCCAGAAATTAATGATGTTCCTAATGTAGTCATTTAGCTTCTCAGAAAAGTCAGAAGAGAGGACCAAGTGTCCACTAAAAGCTGTAAAAATTCTAATTCTGATATTTAATCGGGTGTGACAAAACTATCAGAATTTTACTCATATTCAATGACTTGGACAGAAATGAACATGTGAAAATATTTTATAAATTTGTATCCTTGTCAATTATCACAGTGGTCAACAAAATGTAGAAACAAACATTTTTGAATGGAGAAAACATGTATAAGGTAAATTATTATTTATAATAAATTTATAATTTACTACAGTATTTATTACAGTATAGTATCCTGATCTGAGTTATTCTTCCCATCACAGTGTTCATCAATAAAAATATTTATACTTAAGTTTTCAGTAAGAAGTTTTAAACAAAACTTTCAAAAAAAGTTTAGATTCAGCCAAAAGCAAATCTCATAGTTTATGCAAATGGAAATAGGGAAAAAGTAGTTGGGAGTTCTTGAAAGCTTTTTTGGGTGGTAGAGAAAGCTTCCAGGAGGGAATTAGATACAATTTATATATTTTAACTTATAATTTAATATATACTTATAATTATTTATAATTTAAGTGATTAGGTGAATTCCATGGATTTTTTTTTGTCAGAAAATAAAACAGTGGAGTTTGTATTTTCAATTCTGGAGCACACGACTCAAAAGAAAAAGAAAATTAATGATAGACACAATATAGGGACACTGTCAAGTTCTTTTTTGCAACACTATTAATCTCAGACAATTACATAATAATTATTAATGTCATAATTTCAAATCCTGTCCCCCTTTTCCTCAGGGAAACATGTAGGCACTTGGGGGGGGGGGTGTTTGAAATATTTTATATACACACATCTCTATACGTAATATTTGTGACTACAGAAAGAAAATCTTTGATCACATGGTAGGGAGGACTATAAACAAATTTCATCCCTAAGAATTTGAAAAGCTGTTTCAAACTATCAAAGTCATGTTGGATTTGATTTACGTGTCTTTCAGGTAGATTAAAAAGTTCAAGAAATGTAAGGGTTTTAAAATAATGGCTATGATTTCAAGCTCTTCTAAAAATTTTGACTTTACCCATTTCTTACTAGGTTTACCTCCTCTTAATCTTCAGCATCCATACAGTGACCTAAAGATAAAAAACCTAAAGCAAAGCCTGAATGACTAAGTACTGAGGGTTCAAAGGAGAAAAAGCTTAATAATGCCTTTGTAATGTGAAAGGTAAAAACAATTAGAGACTAGGTGGGCAGCCATGTTTAAAGCGAAGGCGCTATAAAATGCCAGGAAGTCAGCCTCCTCCTGAGAGTCAGAGTATTAGTAATTTAAGGAGGAACTCCTGGTGGAAATGAAATGGACATTCTTTCATCAATGGAAAGCCATCTGGAAGGGGGGAATGGTCAACAAAAACTCACTAGAGATATGATTCACAAATTAAATAGGTTTAATATCCTATTTAACCCAGCAAGCAAGCTGGTCAATAGGGAAACCACCACTTCGACTGCCTCAATTTCAAAGCTTCGTAAATTCTCTAGATTCTGAGCTTCCGTGTGTCCATCCTCAAGCCTTAGGGCCTGGCACTTAGCCGGCACTCAACAAATCTTGGGTGAACAAAACAGACCTGGAAAAGTAAACGTAGGACTGGCGAGGCAAGGTTCAGGAATCTTGGAATTCTAGTTCTTCCCAATGGAGCCCAGCACCACCTTTATTGTCCCCGTCACGCCCGGGACCGTGATTTGTGGGTGACCCGGTCCTACCCGAGACTGCACTGCTTCCGCTTCTGCAGTCATCTCCTTCCCCTCACACTAAAACAATACCTTGGCTTGCTGCCAAACTTTGAGCAGCCAGCGACTCTGGCTGTTTACGGCCTGGAATGAGTGCTGCAAAAAGCTGGGGCTGCTCCGAGTGCTAGGACAGGAACTTAGGAAGAGTCGAGGCCAAAGCTTTAAAACATTCCCTTCCCTCCGCCCCCTCCCTTTTGTCCTAGACACCAAAACAAACGAGCTGATACACGTGTCCCTATGACTCTTGTTTACTATCAAGACTGAACTGAGCACTCACCTCTGGGACATGTAGTCCAACCCGTTTCTCGACCCGCAGTTTCCCAGAGGAAACGAGCAAGGCTGAGACTACGAACCCACAATCCACTTCGTAGGCAAAGCTTGGCTTGTGTCCCCGGAGACTCGGCAGCAATCCAATCCCAAGCCCTTGCTCTAATGATTGACACGCCGCTTTCTCCAGTAAATACAACACAAAAGTCAATACAAGCCCGCCCCCCAAGAAGGGCCCAATGGGAAAGGAGAACGATCGAATGGCAGTTCCTCAGACCAATAAGGGGGCGAAAGAGCTGGGCGAAGGCTCAACCTCCGGGGGGTTGAGGGGAGGGGGAAGACGAAGCTTGAAAGACTTGGTAATGGCGACGGGTTTGGTAAGTAGGAAAGTTTCGGTTGAGGAGTAAGAGCGGCGGCGGGAGTAGTAACGCGCTCGGGAGAGACCGGTATCAGTATAAGAGGGGGTACGCAAGCTGCTGGTGGTGTTGTCGCGGCCCGGGCGGCCCGCGCTAGGGCTGCCCGCACTCCGCGGCAGGTTTGTTGTCTTTCAGTTCGGAAGGGGTGGGGGTGGGGAAGGGAGGGGCACGATCCCGAGGGGACCGGACGGCCGGGAGAGCTCGGGTCTGCTCTCTCCTTTCCTTGAAAAGCTGCCTTCACTCCGGCGGGGCAGTTAACCGTCCGATAACTGCCCGCGGCGAACTCACCGGCCCTGCACTTCCCGCGAGCTCACCTGGGCTTCGCGGTAGCGGTGCGAGTGGGTCTCGGGGGCGGGGGTGGGGAGGAGTCGGTCGGAACTAAGTTCGGCTGCGTTGCGCTTCTGCTGCCCGGGTCGGGTGTGGAAATGGAACGGGGTTGGGCGGGGTGTGGGGCCGACGGGGCCCCGGGGCTGCCCAGGAAAGTTTGACTTCAACTCCCCGCTTGTGGGCGGATGGTCGGAGGTTGGCCGAGTTTGGGGGACTGGCTGGGACTGGCTAGGTCTGGAGGACCCCTGTAAGGCGCCGCCTCCTTGGGAGCCGAAGGGGGCTCGGGCTGACTAAGGAAGCTCGAAGAGCCGCTGGGCCCCGGGGCTCATTGTTACGCAGTTCGAATGAATGGGCTCCCAGGCGCCTGCGCGGTGGCGCTGAGCCGAGGGGAAAAACAAGCCTGGACGCCAGGCTGCGGTCACATGATAGGGGGAGGGGAGGAGAACGCGATGAATGGCGAAAGAGGGTGGGGGATGGACTTGGCTTAAACCTGGCGGCGCTGCCTCTGTGTGACCGAGAGCCGAGGCTTGGTAGGCGATTTCAGTCTCCGCCTTCCAACCTATGCTTCTGCCCCAGGCAGATTAAAACAAAACAAAAAAGAATGCAGGCGAAGTAGACAGTCTGGGCCCAGTTTTTGTATTCTTTAAACTCTTCTTGATGTCTAGAAGATTTCACTTGTCGCAGTGTCTTCCACACGATCTGTAGTTCATTCTTGAGTTTTCAGTAAGAATCATCTTTAAAATGATCACTGACAGCACATCAGTATTCACGAGTTTTTCTGTTTAAAAAATTCCTTTGATGCTAAGACCGGCGGAGGGTAAAGTGGATTGTATATATAGAAGTGTTGGGAGTCCTACCAACAATTAAGAGGTGCATTAGATTTATTTCCCTTTAATGAGCGGCAACAGATGACTCCTAACTGGTTTTGAAATTAAAGTTCCCTCTTGAGAATGAGAATAATTATAACTTTTGCAAATATTTTTCTTGTTGATAATCTACATTTGTACTTCTAGTGCTTTTGTCTTTTTTTAGCTTCTTGTTAGAGTGAGTATGAATTGGGGGTGGAGCGGCAAAAGGGTCACACTTCCAGTTTAAAATAAATCATGGAGTATAAGGAGCAGTATGGTTATTTTAGTTAGTGCTATATTCCATATTTGAACGTCTCTAAGAGAGCAGAGCTTTAAAACTTTAATCACATGAAAAAAAAAAAACTGAGGTGGTAGGTAACTAGGCTTACTGTGATCACTTCACAGTATATACAAATAATGGATCATTATGTTATAAACCTGAAATGAATATGTCAATTATATCTCAAAGTGCTAGGGGTCATTTGTTCAGTTTTTTTGATCA
This sequence comes from Solenodon paradoxus, assembly GCA_004363575.1. NCBI lineage: Eukaryota > Metazoa > Chordata > Mammalia > Eulipotyphla > Solenodontidae > Solenodon > Solenodon paradoxus. Next base: position 248,818 of record RJWH01001394.1, read on the forward strand.
ACCTACTCTGTTGTTGCTTGGTAGGCAGTTATTGACAGTTTTAAGAAAATAAGAATTATATTAAAAAGTTAAATTTACTTTCTAGTTTATCTTTAGTGTCATAAACTCATTTACCTTTAATTTCTGCCCGGAAAATCCTCCCCCTTTGTTCATTTCTCAAATTTATACAGACATTACTTTAAAGGTTAACTTCCAAGTATGAATATTATTTTTTAAGTAGGAAAGTGGGATGAGAAAATAAATCACAGCTGAGTGATACCTTGCATATTATAAAACTCAGGGAAAATGGCATTCTTTATTAACTGCCTAACACACCAGTAAAGTTCACATTCCTTCATATTTTACACATTCCTTCATATTTTAACTCTTCTTTGGTCCTCATAAATTATATTTTTCTATAGAGAATAGAAAAATGATTTTCTAATATATTTGAATTTTTCAAAATTCGCAGTAGTTTAGAAAATCTTAAACTGCTGTACGAATTGTGAAATGTTTTAGGATTACAAAATCAAGTTTAGAAAAAAGTTTCATATGTGAATTTTTAGGTGACTTTTTTTGAACAATGACATCTTAAATACTATTTGAATTATGGATACTTTAAAAAGGTTTTGTGGATGACTTGTAGTAAGAGTTTTTTTGTTATCTTCATCAATAATACCATTTCATCACCAATTAACATGAAATTAATAAGAACTTGTAGAGCTGTTACTTAGCACACTGTCCAGCAAAGGCAAGCAGTCTAGTCTGAACTGCAGTTACTGATAAAATAGAAGAGTGCTTTGGAGCCACTATATTTATGAGTTTTTCAGTGCCTATCTATAGGTATTGATCCCACTGACTGAAGAAAACTGAAGCTTTAAGGGTAAATTGTTCAGTCATAGGTGGTAAGTGATACTCTCTAGTAGTACAGTTTACCAAAAGAAAACCACTCAATATAGGATGTGTATATTTTATCTCAGCATAGTGGCAAATTAAGACTTCAAGAAACATCTCTTTGAAAAATTTTTCGAAATTCCATTGAAAACATTGTAGAAGATCTGCATGAAGGTCCCCAGCTGCTTTGGATGTAGAAAGTTGTATTTAATACAGTTAAGTTAGCTTGGAGTTGCTTAATCCATTTAAAATTATTTATTTAATTGCAGACTATCATCTCTTCATCCTCACCCACACACAGTTTGAGCTTGATACAGAAGTCCTTTCAGAATTGGGGGTGGTGTGGGGTTGGGATGGACATATATTCTTGTGGTGAAATTCATAATGAAAAGGAAAGGTAAAGAGATTCTCGGAGAAGAATAGGCACTTGAAAGTAGGAGTCTACCCTATGTTGCTCTATACCTTTTGTCTTTTTCAATTCATTTCAAAAAGAAAATGGTCCCATTCAGTCATCAGAGTCCTGTTTTCCTCATCCATAACTTTGTTCACTGAGCTCTTGTGAGGTTTATATAAATTACATGGAGTATATGAAAATGTTCTGTACATAGTAGGTAGGCGTTTAATAAAACCTAATTTCCTTTTTCATTCTCTGGGATTTATTTCTGGTCCTCTCCATCTCTTAAGATTTTGTGGATACTTTTGAATATTTGTAAAATAGAATAGGACCTTCCCATCTTCACTCAGTTAGAATGTGTAACATGACATTTCAAACTACAACTGCCAGAGAATTTTACTCTTCCCTTTTGAGAATCACTGATCAAGTGAACAGATGACATGTGTAGTTAACTGTAATACAAGGCAAGCTATGTTGAATCCTATAATACCAAAGCAGTATCCAAAAGCATGAATGAACAATAGGGTTAGCTCTACCAGGAGATAGTAGAAAAAGGAGCTTGTTTTTCAAAATGATGTCTGGTGTAATGTACATGAGGGGGAGTATTTTTGACTGGAGTCTTCTGGTGTTCCTTTACTGCATCGGAAACCTTGTTTCCTCCAAATAATTTGACAGAGAAAAACATTTATAGATGAGCTTGAATTTTGTTTTCATTTATTTAAGACTGAAGCTGAGATTAACCTACAAGGGTGAAATTCAAATCTATTGACATTGTCTTGGCTCTCTTACTGTTAATAGCTTTATAGTAGCAAAATCTTAAGACCACTATTTTGATAGCTTTAAACAGTAAGTGCAAACATATTATTTTGTCACTTTTGTGTTTTTAGATTATCTCTGTTTCGAAATTAATTTTTTTCCCCAACTCTAAGGAGTTGGGATGTTGGTAGATACTAAGACAAGGTGCTGAAGAAATGATAGCATTTTTAAGGAGATGCTAGTGTAAGATGACCCCTGTAGGATCTGCTGGTGGAGAAGAAAAACATCTAGTTGGAAAGAATGAGAGAATCAGAGCTCTGCAGCAGAAGCTGGAAGGAAGACTAAAGCTACTGCAGCTGTGCTTCCAGAGACCCCAAGAGCCCTGCTGTTTCATACTTGAAGGAGTCGGGGGAGTGGTGGGCCTTTGTGTGCTGCAATCTCTGAATTTCACAGTAAAGGGGAAAAATGAAGAAATGTTTAAATTTAAGATAATACTAGGCGCTCCCTGGTGGAGTACTGGTTAGGTCAGTCACCTCCAAAGGAACCAGGCCACATACCCCTCGGAGTCCTGGTCTGGGGAAAAAAACAGTGAATAAATGAAAAAGAAAAAGATAATACTAGGGCAAATTACCTCTGGATGTGACGTGCCTAATGCAGTAGATGTTTACAAGTTTGCCATTAAAAATGGTTAAATTGTACTTCGTGTTAGAATTCTGTCAGAAAACGTTAAAATTTGCTATTTACCCTGTTAATATTAGCTGTTCAAAGAACTTTTATAGAATGACACGTTCCTTTCGTGTCTTAGGAGTTGCTAATAAGGATTCTCTACTGACACTACTAGTTACCTTTAAAAAAAAATTATGAGAACTCTTGCAAAAGCAGCTTGGGGTAGATGCCTTACAAAGAAGTTGGGATGTGAGTACACTTTTCTCTTTCTAATATACTCACATATTTATCATGTTTCTGCATACTCAAGTAGTGTTTTGTATGATTTTGTATAGACTAGAAGAGTGTTTAAATCCTAGTTCTGATAATGTGGGACCTTTATTCAAAAATCCTCAGGGGTTTTCCACTGTCTGATAATTGCTAATTAGTAATACTAGCCATTCTACACTGAAAGTTTGCTCTTTGTAAGGCACTATTGTAAACATTTTACATTTATTAGCTCACAGAGTTTTTACAACAACCTACATAGGTGCTTTTATTATTTTCATTTTACAAATAAGGCATGAAGATTTTAAGTTGTTCAAGGCACATAACTAGTAAGTAGCAAGTCTGATATATATATATATTCAACGTAGTTTAATTTCAAAACAAATTTAATTTTGTTTTTTTCTACCAAAAAAAAAACAACCCAAAACCAAACCCAACAAACCAATTTTCTTAAATTAGCATTAAAGATTCTGACCCTTTCTTTCTAGCCTTAGTATCCATGACTATAAGACACTGAGGGCCATCCTACCTTCTGGCAGTACTTTTCTGATCCTGTCCAGTGCATGCATAACTCTGTGACTTTGCTCATGTGAGTTTCTCTTAATGAGAAAACCTCTTTTTACCCATTCATAACCAACACCTGCTTTGTAGAGCTATGGTCATTTTGTCTTTCCGCTAAAGTGTAGATTCTTAGCAATTTGTGATAAATTTTTCAGCACTGAGGTCCGGCATTACAACCAGTATAGTAACTTGATTATAGAATGGATTCAATAAATATATCTACTTTTGGTAAATAAAAAGAAATTTGGCAATTATTCTTAGCCTCACTGGTTCACACACTGCACCCAGGGTTCTTTTGAAAACAAATAAAAAGAGCACAGAACTGTACCTCAGATTAAAATAAATCAGATTCTCAGGTGAGGAGGCCTGGGTATCATTTTGTTTAAAACATGATGATCTGTACTGCGAAGGTAGAGAATTGCCGAACAACATGCAGTTTGCTTGATTTGTGTAGTGAGAAGGTGGAGGCTCAGAATCATGATTTATGATAGTTGAGAAACTGACTTGCTACTAATTTCATTTTTTGTGGCCAACAGTTTTGTAAAGAATTATGTTACACCCCACTAGATTTGTTTCATATAAGGCTGATTAATCTTACCTAACAGTGTGCTAAACTGAAAAAGTAGTTACTTTCTTGCAAATGTCTCAGGCATCTTTTTGATAGATGAAAGATTATTAGCTTACTTTTACTGATATGTATTGGATGACTTGACGTGTATCCCAGAGAGGAAATTACTGAAGTTGAATAGCTCTAGTCTCCTGTTCTTAACTATTCTCAATTACTTTTTATTTAGGACACTAAGTACTTAAAATATATATAGTATTGGCCTATCACTTTAGGTATAAAACACTTTTTAAAAAATAAGTCATTTTACATTTTACTCAGTTTCATTCAGGTCATCCTCACAACTACTCTAGGAGGAAAGTAGGGCAGGTATGTTTATTTTGTCCTGTTTTACAGATGAAAATACTTAGAAGCTCAGTCACTTAAATGCTCAAACTGGAATGAAAACCACATTTTCTTACACTTAACCCCAATGCCCTTTTCATTACTTCATAGTGCATCTTACACTCCGTATTGAGTAAGGCTCTAAAGCAGTGCCCAGGATATGGGTCATTTTTGAAGGGTGCAAGCAGAAAGCATCTAAAATTGAATATTGGAATTAACATAAGACAATAAGCAATTTGGCTAAATGTGTTAAGAACCTTAAGAAGATGTTTAATTATCATTTACATACTAATCTGTCTCTGAGAATCTTAAGACATAATCACATATAAACAAATACTTCTTTTCAAAAATAAGAATGTAAATTCGGTGTTATTTAAAAGAGCGAAAAGAACCAGGATCACTGAGTTCAACAGTAGGGGATAGAAGTGGATTCTGGTACATCTTATGACATATTATCTATTTAAAATAGATAAAAATTTTAAAAATGACAGTGAAATGTTTACAGATTTGTTAAGGAAAAAAGTATATGAAGTATGAAGACAAATGTATGATTGTGGATATCTGCATGAAAAAAAGATTGGCTTGTAAAATAATACAGCAGAATCTTAATAATATTTAAATTGATTTGGTGGTATTAGAAGTAATTATTTCTTTTTAAAAAGTGCTTTAAATTTTCCCCTCACAATTGTTGTATATTTTATAATTAGGAACACATTTCATAATAAAACAAAATCATAAAAAAGCCTTTATGGAAAAAAAATTGTCAGTGTTGTGAATGTTTTTTGGTGATTACATCATCGCTTAGAAAGCTAAGCAGTTAACCTCTCTTCATTGTATTCTGGATCAGTTTAAACCAGGGTATTTGACTTTTGGTGACTTCTAACAAATATATTGTTTTATTCTGAGGAAAAACTTAGAATTTTTGTGTAATTCATATTAGCTCAGAGCTTTCTTTAAAATGAGATTTGGAGTAAAGCCTCTTCCTGTTGTTGTCACTTGTGTTAAATACTAATTTGATCTTTGTCCAAAAGCCAGAGTGTAAAAGGTACAAACTCATTTTTATAACAAAATTTAGTTGGGGGACTTAACTTAGTCTATATTGTTTTCTTCCTTGTGATAACTTTGTAGGCTTGAGATGAAGGTATACTGTTTTTTCGTAATATCTAAATTCCCCATGACTGCTATTCGTCTTTTTGGAAATAATAGCCTAGGCATGCCCTGGTGGAGTGGCGGTTAGGTCAGTCGCCTCCAAAGGCACACAGGCCAAATACCCCCTATGTTCAAATCCCTGGTGGGGTGGGGGGAGCAATGAGTATGAAAAACTAAATAAAAATAAATAAATAAAATGTTTCCTCTCTTCCTACCTACTTGCCTTCATTCCTGCCTACACCTTTCATTAAAAAAGAAAAGAAATAATAGCCTACTAGAAGGACAGTTATCTTTCTATTATGGCTAGGTTCTAAATTCTGATTATAGAAACAGTATTTTTATTTTTATAAGAAGTATAACATGGTTATTTTAAGAAATTTAATTTTTTTAGAGGATGTAATTTTATTAAAGGAAAGGTGAAGGCTGCCATGAAGGTGAGTAGGCAGGCAGGAAAAGAGAGGAGGAAGAAACATTTTATTTTATATTAATTTAATTATTCACACTGGTTGTCCCACCTCTGTACTCAAACCCAGGGGCAACTGACCTAACTGCTACTCCACCAGGGTGATCCTAGAGAATGTAAATTTAAGTTTGTTAAATTTGTTCACTTACAGAAGATGAGAAAACAAAATAACGAACATAGCTAGTAAATACAAAAAATAGAATCTTTGAAACATGAAAATATATTCAGTCTTTTAATTTTAGAAAACTTACTTTACTTTTAAATTTGAACATAGAGGTTAAAAAAACTTGCTTTGGTTTCAGTATTCAGATCTGAGAAATTGGATAAAGAAATAAAAGTAGATAGAAGAAGTAAGGACTTATAAACTAATATTAAGGGATATTGATCACTTGGGATTTGAGTATAATTTAGTACTAACTACATGGTTGTAGACCCAGGATTAAGGAGACATTCTGGTCTAAAAGATTTGAGGGGGATAAAAACAGCAATGTGTGATAAATTAAAGAGAAAACAATTGATTTATACTTTAGAATCTCCAGATCACATGACTTGACATTTTTTTCTTATATTGTTTTTAAGTCGGAGCACCATAACATGGTGTGGGAAGTGAAGACAAATCAGATGCCTAATGCAGTACAGAAACTCCTTCTGGTAATGGACAAGAGAGCTTCAGGAATGAATGACTCATTGGAGTTGCTGCAGTGTAATGAAAATTTGCCATCTTCACCTGGATACAACTCCTGTGATGAGCACATGGAACTTGGTAAACAAAATGAAAAGTTTCTAAGGCATCTTATTGAGATTCAGACTAATTTTCATGTTTAGCTGTTTACCAGCCTTGCAACTGCTAAAAAGTACATAAGGATTTGTACATTAGGGTGTTTTCAGTGTTATTGCTTGTAAAATATTAAAACAACATAATTTTGAGCTATTTATAGCTGTAGAGACTCGTTTACAAATTATTAAACTATACCTCCTTACTTTGTGGATCAAGATCGAGTTATTTAAAAATCTTAGGAAAAAACCCTGCAATGTGGCTTTTCAAACGATATTATTTTTGAGCCACCTAGTGAGGTACTGGAGAAACTTCCATCTCAGTGAATTATGCTTGGCTACTCTTCATGACTGGTTTGAAAGAATGATGAGAAAATTACAGAGGACTTTTAAAACTTGAGGATCTGCCATTTGTGGTTATCATTATTGCTGAGCTACTCCAAAGATATGTGACCTATAGAATTGTGAAGGTTTGCTGAGGTATAGCTTGGGATTATATTGTTTTGAGGTGAGTAAAGAGCTCCTGTGTGACCTCGACTTCCTGTCTACCTTTCCATCAGGGTTTGTCCTCATTTAATATACAGTTTTCCTCAGTGTTCACAAAAACCCTGAAATGTGATTATCTTCATTTCACAATTGGTGAAATAGAGGAGATTATGTCCTGGAAAGCTGTTTGGGAATTTAGAAATCCTGAAGGTCTTGGGCCCTTAAGCTGCTGGAATTCCAAGGTGTTGCTGGACAGTCATTGAGTGGTAGTTACTATTAAGCAAGAACCACCATTTTAATCAGGAAGCTGATTCTCCACTTTGATTTTTGGGTTTAGGGGAGGCTATTAGGAACTTAGGGCCACTGGGTGTCAAAAACCTGCACCACCCCTCATTACTTTAGTTTAGTAGTAATTATTAATTCTCTGAACTTGTTAGAAATGAACACTTTACAGTACATAAAAGGATGTTGGCTACACCACCATAAGAATTACAGGATGGAGTTATCTTAAATTGTATGATATTCTGGCTGCTCCATGAAAGAATACTTTTCTGGTCAGTTTAATGAATGGATAGACCAAATGAGTACTTGTGAGTACTTGGATCACAGTGTAAGAAAATTATTCTGGGTTATTTGCCTGAATAGGAATTATGTGCGTGTACTTTTATAGTGACAGTTTATGAGAACTCCCAAATCTAGAAGTTTCTTGACTGAAAGAACTCAGTGGATCTGTAGAGTTTATAGGTGTATGTGTATTTCATAGAGACTTTTAAGGACCCACGATGTATTTTCCCTCCCTCCCTTCCTCCTGTGCACGTGGCCATGTGTGCGCGCACGCTCTCTCATTCTCTCTCGCTCTCTCGCTGTAGATTTTTAGAATTCAGTGTTCCTTACAGTGTGCATGGCCTGGGGGAGTACATGAACAGTATCTGTATAGTATTTCGTAGCTGAAAGTCCAACATGAACTACCTTTTTGGAAACATACAGGAAAAAAATAATAGATATTACTGAATTCAAAATTTCTCAGTAAAAAGAAATAATTTAGTATAAAGTTGAATTAGTGCTTAAAAATGTATGATTTACAGTTTCATTTTAGAAAATTTTTTGGTAATCTAGTAATCTGGTTTAACAGGTTAATAAAATTTGTGAACAGTAAGTATATACACCATGTATATTATATATGTACACATACACACATATCTTTTTCCTTAGTAACATGTTAATGTAAAAAATGTCTCAGTGATATATGGATTACTCACAGGTAAGCTATAAAACAAACTGGGGGGAAAAAAAAAATCAAAACATCAGCCTTGTTTTTCCAGTCTGAACAGTCGCAGTAATTGCACAGTGTAGGTAGTGAAGTCATTGTGTACTGCTTTTATACTTCTTGAGTTTAGTTTTCCGTTAGGCTCTGTTGACCCTTAAATGTACGAAGTGTCATTCTTTAAAACTGAAACTTGTTTAATTCAAGAAAACACTTTGAAATTATACTTTTTCTCCTACCAGGGTAATCAGTTATATTTGAGAACTTATATTCCAACTGTAACTATAATACTGTTTTTTGTGTTAGTAATTTGCTTTTTATAAATTTTGAGTGTGCTTATTTGCAGATGACCTCCCAGAACTTCAGGCTGTTCAAAGTGATCCTACCCAATCTGCCATTTACCAGCTAAGTTCAGACGTTTCACATCAAGAATATCCAAGACCATCTTGGAACCAAAATACCTCAGACATAACAGAAAATACTTACCGTGAAAATGAGGTGGATTGGCTAACAGAATTAGCAAATATTGCCACCAGTCCACAAAGTCCACTTATGCAGTGCTCATTTTACAACAGGTAGGAACATTGGCCATATTTTTATTAAAAACTTCCACCTTTACAAAAATCTGTTACTCCTTTTTTTCTAGTTTTAATAGTAATAATGCTGTTAAGCATCTAATGAATGGTTTACTTAAAATAGATTTAAGGTCATTAGAATTAAATTCCTTGTTTTATTAAGATCAAAGAGCTATTTCATTCAATATTACTGATTTCATACTTTTGAGAATTAGATAAAAATGACATGAGAAGAATCACAGATATTTATAAATGTTTTTAAAAACATCATATAAAAATAAATAAGACCAATAAATTCTTTTATTATATTTATAAAAAAATTGTATTTTAGATTGCATTTAAAGAACCATAATTTTTATTTTCCTTTTTTTAAAGGACAGGTGCAGGCAGGAATGAAGGTGAGTAGGCAGGCAGGAAGAGAGAGGAGGAGAAAGAAGCATCTTTATTTTATTTCTCTTTAGTTGTTCACATGAGTTGTTCCCCCAGAACAAGGACTTGAACCCAGGGGTATGTGGCTTGCTCTTTAGGAGGCAAGTGACCCAGCTACTGCTCTACTGGATGCACCAAGAACCATAATTTTAATAAATACTGCATTTTAAATTTGTCAATTTTGAGTTTGGTTCTTTTGATTTAGGTTTATCCCATAATGTATGTAACCTTAATTCTAAATACCAGTGCTAAAATACTCATATTAAAATGGTAAAAGTCACTGTTTTTCATTTATAAAAATCATTCTTTCATACACCTATAGACCAGAGTTCAGGATGAGTTGTTGTGCTGTGAAGTTATGGAAGTGTCCAACTAATATTCCTAGAGTGATCCAAGAGGATTATGTTTCATTAATTACCCCTAAAATTAGCTGTGAAAAACCATAGATAAATATGCTAGTTTGTAGGAGAGAGAAATGCCTACTTTTGCACTTAGGTGGGTAGACAGATCATAATCCATTTTAAGGTGATGCAGGGATAACTGAACTTTGGTAGCGCTCCTAAATTATGTAATTCTTTTCTGCAGAATAAATTTTTTAGGCATGAAGCTGTGGTTTCCTTACAACCCCCTAAGTTAGACTGCTGTTCTTCTATTCAGCAGAATATTGGTCTTGATGAGAGCAAATTCAGTTTAACTTAAGTTTAATGCCATGAAAATTCCCACAGGAAAGAAGAGTTGCCTTTGAGAGTATTACTTCCTTTATAGTTTCAATTTCCATTGTAATCTTAAAAGTCTAAAAGCTAAAAATTATTTCATAACTAAAAACATAACCCCGGCTTCACTATTGGCCTTTCATTTTTCCCGATTTCTGTTTTAGAGATAATATTTTTCCTAACAGATTCATGACAGTAACATACATGGAAAGGTGAATAAACTGTTTAGAAGCAAACCAATATGAATAAAAACATAAATAAAAGAGTATCTCCTTAAAATTGTAAATTTTTTCACTGCAGCATTTTCTATGCCTCCTTCCTAGGGAACAGTGAGACCAAGAATCATACTTTGTCTGGGCTGCCTTCTGACTGTCAGTGGCTGTCCGTGCAGCTTTTTATACAGTGTTAAACTCTTAGTTATTGAGCTTTGGTGGATGTCTGAAGTCCTGATTATATGTACCAAAGGCTTTAAAACAGGCAAAATGTGTATCATCCTGACATAGGTAGAGGAATGAAGAGACCAATGACATGCTAGTGTTTTAGACATTTTTTGCAAATTTTATAGAACATTTAGATCATATGCAGTTACTTCTCTTTTAAATGGTTAAACAGAAGAACTAAAACTCATCATCATTAGTTATAAAGACAAGGATAAACTTAAGAATTTTTAGCAATTGCCCATTCTCTAATATTTCATAGATTTAAATATACAATAAAAGGAAGAAATTGGGCAGAAAGGGAACAGTCAGAAGTTGTATTTTAAAATTCAAAATTGGTCATAGAGTAATAATATATATATGCAAACTTGAAGGATTTTTATTTAAGAAGTGATAAGAACATAAAAGGATAATTTCTTAGATGCTCATTTAAATATTTTGGTAAAGATAATAATGAAATCAGTGTTAATGAGGATAAAATAAAAACGGACTAATTAAGAAAATGTCTCAGAATAAGGGAAGAAATCAGAAAGGAAGATGTCTCTCCTCTTTAAAAAATGGTTACTACAGTCAGGAATATATTTCTTTTTTGTTTTTTTTTAAAGGAAGGGTTCAGGCAGGAATGAAGGCCAGTAGGCAGCAGACAGGAAGAGAGAGGAGGAAGGAGCACTTCATTTATTTTTATTTCATTGTTCACATTGGTGGTTCCCCCTGGTCCCAGGTCTTGACCCAGGGACCCTGACATATGTGGGTCTGCTCCCATGTGTACTAGACCACTAGGCCACTAGGGCGCACCCCATACACTTGTTTTAAGGACCACATTCCTATTTGGTATTTTAGAGACTTGTCCTGATTTGACGCCTTCACACAGATTTAGCCTCTCATCCTTTCATTCTCTGCTGCTTTGTAAACTCACAAATAGTCCACATCACTAGTCATCTTTTACCAGCTTGCTGCTGCTTGTTGCTCCTCCGTGAAGAGATCTGTTTGTGGGGAAAGAGCTTGGTGTGTTCCTGGGAGCTCTGTGTACTATGAAGGGAACACTGGTAATGAAATTTTTGAGGGGAAAAGGGCAGAAAGGGTAACGTACGTGTATGAATTTAATGAGTAGAATAAATTACAATAAAAAGAAAACTAACAACAAAACGGCTTATTTTAGATCATCTCCTGTACACATCATAGCTACTAGCAAAAGTTTACATTCCTATGCACGCCCTCCACCAGTGTCCTCCTCTTCTAAGAGTGAGCCAGCCTTCCCTCATCACCACTGGAAGGAGGAAACACCAGTCAGACATGAAAGGGTGAGTCTCTTGAGATTCAACTTTTACATTGTGCAACGGTTGAAATGTATTAACGTAACCTGTCTAGGAAATTCGTTTGAAGCACATACAGATGGGAAATACTATATTTCATGTGTTCTGCTAGTCATCTGGGTTAGGTTTTATGTCCAGCTCCAATAAGTGTTGGAAAGTTTGTTACCAGTGAGAACATGAATTTAACTATAAACCTTGCCGAAAGCTCATAGTTTTTGAAGGGGCTGTATTTTTTCCTAAGTTTAGAATGATTAAGTTACCAAAGCCTTGGATAAAAACATGAAACATGCTAAGAAGGTATTTAAAAAATTCAAGGTTTGTAATTTTTTTTTCAATAGGCAAACAGTGAGTCAGAATCTGGCATTTTCTGCATGTCCTCCCTCTCAGATGATGATGATTTGGGATGGTGCAATTCTTGGCCTTCAACTGCTTGGCATTGTTTTTTGAAAGGTAAAAATATTTGAATTTGTTACAACTTACTTGTGTAGCACACTAGTCACACCGTTAATATGTTCTTTACTTAAACTTTAGGCACACGACTTTGCTTTCATAAGGGAACTAATAACGAATGGCAGGATGCTGAAGACTTTGCTAGATCTGAAGGCTGTGATAATGAGGACGATCTCCAAATGGGCACTCACAAGGTTGATTTAAAATTCTTAAAACTTTTCAAAATGAAATGTAAGATTCATTGTTAATCTATTAGGCATAGCCTCCACTTAACTTTCATATTTAAATAACCCCTTAACTTTTTAAGTAGAAGTTTTGTTGAGTACTGTTATTTAGTCTGATGGAGAGGAACAATGACTTTGGGATTATCATATAATCTTAGATGAGAAAGAGTACATTTCTATACATTTTCTGTTGTGGAAAACAAAACTGGCATTAAAAATAAATAAACAAATACATAAGTAAACCAAAGTCTTGTCTTAGGTAACCTACAAAATGGTTAATTCCCATATAGATAATTGAGTTGATTATATTGTTACTTGACTCCATAAAATACTGGCATTTACTAAGTTGATAAGTAAAAGCATTAGGGAGAATAGTAGGATAGAGGTTGAAACCTTTATCTTTGAAATCTCCAATTTCTCCATCTCCACTGTCAACAAAGAAATTGGATATATGAAGTGTGCCTGTTTAAAATTCCTTATACTATTCTGCTGCTGAGAAAAATAGTCCTTACTTGGCTGCCTTCAGTTTCTCCCTCTTCATTATATTAAAGTTTGCCATGGTCTGACTTCAGTCCCTACCACTCTGCTAAAGTTGTCTCAGAAGTTACTGGCTTTATTCTAATGTCTAAAGAGACTACTTCTTGTTCTTTTTGACATCTCTGAAATATTTGACACAGTGGGTAAGTTCCTGACATTATCTTTTCTTGATTTTCATAACATGGCAGTACCAATGCTTTTTCTTAGGTCTTAGGTCTTTTGACGCTGACAGCTTGTCTGCCATGATGTTGAATATATGACACAAGTTCTCCTCCTCTTCTCTCCCTTCACCAGTCCCTCAGCAGAGCCTTCCCGGTGGCCTCTGAAAAGCAGTCTATTTATGTGACTGACCTTGAACAGGTTGTTAATCTCACTAAGTGCTAGCTTCCTGATTTGTAAGGTGGGATTCAGTTCCTTTAAAGGTCTTGCAGCTTTGACAATTAGAAGATTCTGTAATTCAGTTATTTACAAGTATATGTCTGTAGGCTTTGCCCGCATGTTAGATACCTGTGTGTGCGTATCAATCAGTTTTTCAAACCTTGCTTATTACTATAACCGAATCTGGACTCACATCCCCCTACCACCCCACCCATTTGCTTTTTTCCTATTCTTTTAAGGTGGTATTACCCATCACAATTGCCAGTTTCAAACCATGAGTCAGCTATTCCCTTTCTTCTCTTTGTATTCAATCTTTTCTATTTCTTTAAAGACTTTTTATAGTCATCTTCTCTTATCACTTTGCTCATGTACTGCTGGTATAATGATACTGTAGGTAACTTGTCATGTGTCTCCTTTGTTTTTTCGTGAACTTCAGGGTGGAGGTCATATGTGTTAATGTTTGTATTATCAGACCCTAATGCCTGGCTTGTACTAAATGCTCAATAAATACTGAATCTAAATTTTGCCTGGTTCTACTTCGGCACTGTCAAAATTCAAGACTGTAATGGTTTTCTAATATCTTCAAATACATTGAGTACTATAGGTGCCTTTTATACTTCAGTCATTATCATCTTAAAATTGACAGTCATAGTAATAAAGATACTTTTGCTGACGTCCTAATACTCTCTAAAAGGAAGGTTTAAGCACTTTGCCTGCCTGTCTTGAAGATCCCTTTACTCTTATTAACTGGTCCCACTTTTCAGTTTAATTTGCCCTAACTCTGAACTCATTTTACATTTTTAGCAAATACTCAGCACTCTCCAAAGGAGCTGTTAATTACAACCATTTACCTAGAAAAATTTCATTCTTCTTTTAAATCCCTACTCAAATGGGAATTGAAAGTTCTCCCTAATCTCTTTTGAGTTAATAGCTCTCTTTATTATTAAACTCCTAAGCATTATTAATACTTGAACTAAAGTGCTTATTTTAGTCCACTTTATTCTGTAATATTTTATAAAGGTGACTTTCTTTACTACTGGGTTGAAAACTAAGGCAGGGCTCTTACCTTGTTTATTTTTATCTTTTGTAAAGTCTTACACATAATAGGAACTTCACTGTGTATTGAATGGAACATTGCCAATTCATTCACTCTGTGTATTTTCAGGGCTATGGTTCTGATGGTCTAAAGTTGTTATCACATGAAGAAAGTATATCACTTGGCGAGTCTGTACTGAAGTTAACTTTTGATCCTGGTACAGTAGAAGATGGCTTACTTACTGTAGAGTGTAAGCTGGACCACCCTTTCTATGTTAAAAATAAAGGTAGGGCTTCAATTTAAATTTATAGTAATTATTTTAGAGAGAGAGAAGGAAGAAACATTTTTAAGGAAGGAAAGAAAAGGAGGAGAAAGCACTTTTATTTATTTGTTTATTTTTGTCTTCCCCAACCCCCTCAAACTGGATCCTCGGCCATTATCTGCTCTCTGCCCCAGCTTAGCACCTGAGCCACCAGGGTGTGCCTTTAGTAACTTTAAAGAAAGCTTTTTAAGTCTGTCATTGTGTCTTGGATCATAATTCTTTGATGATGAAGAAGAAGAAATGAAGAGAAAATTGCTTTGAAACTAAATAAAACTACCATAGGAAATGCCTTGTAATAATGCCTACTGATGTTTAAGTGTCTTAGCAGTAGTCAGTTGGAGTTCTATGTCCCATGTGTATGCAGAACTTTTAGATTCAGGCAGCATGCTATAGTCTTTGTTATCTTGGTATCATTTGAGGAATGGCATTTACCTTCTTGTAAATGCTTTTTGCGTTAGGGTTACCAAATATGATACATACACCTGCGTCACTTTTCAGAGACTTAATACGGTAACACCACGTTAAACATAATACTTTAGAGACTATTTCAGGATCTCAGTCATCATTGCTGCTTACTATCTTGTATATTGATGGAAGTGCTGATTGATAGAATATATATTAATAAACTATTATATATATTATAACTAGATATTATATATTATAAACTATATATTAAACTAGATGTGGAGGGTTTTGTAGTATATAAGGAAAATACTTACACTTGCTTTATTGCAAAGATATATGACAAGCTAGAAAATCTCTTGGGACTTAACCAATTATTTTTGAAAGTCAGAAATAATATGTCTATTGAATGAAAAAATTTAGGATGTTTCGTTGTCAATCCTATAATTTATGCAACTGTTGTTTAATTCAGGTTGGTCATCATTTTATCCGAGCTTGACTGTGGTACAGCATGGCATTCCATGTTGTGAAATTCATATTGGTGATGTATGTCTACCTCCTGGACACCCTGATGCCATTAATTTTGATGATTCAGGTGTTTTTGATACATTTAAAAGGTAATATTGGATTCTTTCATTTTTTCCTTTACCCTTAATATCCCTAATGATTGTAAGTCAGTTATTTAGGTTAAACCTTTCAAAATTTGAGAATTATAAAAGAACTACTTAGAGGAAGTATATATGTGAGTAAATGGAAAAATATTAGGTAATTTAAGTAAAATAAGTTTGTGGGAAGTTTTACATAGAGTAATCACATAGGAAATTTTATTTAAAAATACTTATGATTAGATTAGGACAAATACCATGTTATTAGACCAAGAATTTAATAGATCAGCTTTGATAGATAAAAAGTTGCTAGATCTGGCCAGTTGTTTTTAACTAGTCCTTAAGGCTGTTAGTAGTGTTTTTGTGTAGTACTTTTTTTTTCCCTTTAGTTAGCTATATCTTTAATACTCACTTTGACTGATGGCATTAATTGCATGGTTTAAGAAACAGTAAAAATGGCAAAAATTTGATATTTGAAAAGAGGGAAATGATCCTGAGATCGCCTTGCTAAATTAAGTTATATAATATGACAAGAAGTCATGTAATATGACACTCCAAGAATATTAACTAAGGGTCTCAAACTTGTTGGAATTTTTAACACTGACAGTTCTGCCTCCTTAGAAAGGCCTCAGTCCTAGACAGACTAGCACATTGGTTACTCCCAGAAAGTCTGTATACATATAAATCTGGGATTTTAAGACTTTTAAGATAATTACTGAATCCATGGCATTAAGGAGCGAGTTCTCAAGAATTTCTGCTGATGTATAGATTTTGTTTTATTTAATATAAAATGTAAGATTAAAATATTTGTATATCAAAAGGTTAAGTGAGACTAATATAAAAAAGCAACTACCTTTGATGGAGGCTCAATAAACATCTGTAGGATTGGAATCTACATGCTGATTCACTAGGAAGACTCACTAGATTCAGGATGTGGTCATACTTCTGGCTATGATTTCTTACAACAGAAAGGATACAAAGCAAAGTCAGGAAAAGGGAAAAAAGAATGGGGTAAAGTGTAAAGGAAGCCAGGTTTCTGAGAGTCCTTTTCCAGAGGAGTCACAGAGCACACACTTCTATTTCCCTCAGCAGTGAGTTGCCACGAGTATGAATTGTAGTTTCCCAGGGCAGCCTAGCTTGTCACGTGGCTGCCTTTGCCTGGCATCTACCAAAATACACACATTTCAAAAGGAAAGCAGGTGTTCAGGTGTTCAGAACATATTGTTTGTGCAATACAGCTTTAGTACAGTGCTATCTACTCTCTTCTTTTGAGGCGGGGGTACTTCCAGAAATCCAAGTTTCACATGCTCATCAAAGGCCCACCTTCTAAGTAAACCTTTGTTGGACCTGCTATGTTAATTACTTTCTGAAAAACAAAAAAATTGTATATTTTGTTAATTGACATATAATCAATATATTAAGTTACTGCTGGTATAGTATTTATATGTAGTTTTTGTGAATAATGTATTTTTTAATACAGTTGTTGAGAAAGGAAATGATACTCCATGTGGGAGAGTGATTATCTCTGGGACTGACGAATGGGGGACTTCATTGATACTATAAAACCTTCTATTAAGTTAGGTTGTGGGTTTATTCATATTATTTGTATGTTTCATAACATATGTTATGCATACTTTTTATATATCAGGTATTACTCTGCAAAATGTTTTTAAAGCAAAAAGGAACAGTTTGGCTATTCCTTTTTCTAAGGTGGCAAGTTCTTTTCACTTGGTTCTACTGAATAGCTGAATCACCCTTAGGATCACCTTGGGCAATGGTCTCATTTTATTATTGACTGATAGCAGCACCCTTTTTTCCTTCCCCATAAAGGAGTGGAAATGGGCAGTTTCATCAGGAGAAATCATGAAAAATTTGAGAGGCATGGAGTTGACTGAATTTTTACTATGAGTTGAATTATGACTTTTGAGGAGTGAAAGGAAATGCTGCCTGGCATCAGAAGGGCAAGAAGGGCAAGAAGGCAGAAAGAAAACAATCTGAGAGGGACCCCAGAATAAACTCCCAGATACTGCTTGAGGATTGGGGGCAATGTTCTTGGTTGAACAGGGGGAGGACATATGAGTAGATTTCTAGCTTGGTAAGGACCAGAAGTCAGCAATAAGTTGATGAGCTCTTAAACACAATTTGTAACTCTCCTATAGAAAGGAAAACTTCCAAGTGAGGGCATGATTTGATGAAGTTAATTCTGAGACATTGAGACTTGAGGCCAATCTTCTAAACTTGGGGTAGATCAACTAGTTACTTTCGACTTGACTGTGAGGTTGACATTTCTGTTCAAGCAATATAATTTAACAAATGTATTAAATCCAGTTATGTACCAAGCACTGTCTTTATGTTATTTAATCTTTCTTCATTTTACTGAAAGACAGAAATAAAGCTGAGATTAAGGAATATGACCAAAACATTGCCAGTTAGTGTAAGAACTAGGGTTCAAAGCTGTATTTTTAGAAAGATTAAAAATGTAATACTCTATTTACCAATCTAGGCTACTTCTCCAATAATAAATACCCCTAATTGAATAACTATGATGTGTTAGTTTCACCCTAAGTGTTTTACATGTATTGTTCTTTCAGCACTGTGACACTGCATGTCATGTATAATCTTCATTTTAGAGACTAGTAAACTGAGGTTAATATGGTTTAAATTGTCCAATGTCACATTACTAGGAAGTGGCAGAGGTGCGATTTGAGCCAACGGTCTTAAGATTCAGACCTTGTAAAGCAAAAGGACCCAGGTTTGAGACCCAGGGCTGGGGTGGGGCAAAAATTTTTATATTCTGCAGAAATATTTTACACTCATTCATCAAATCTTTGAGAACCTGGTATGCTTTAGGGTTTTTAAAATTAACTCAGATCAATGCCTTCCTCTTTGCTTCCAGTCTACAGAAGGGAATGGATTAGTAAGAATGTTTAGTGTGGTGCATGTTGATTGAAACAGTATAGACTGCTGATAGGAAGTGAGCCCTGGAATGGGATTACCTGGATTCGCATCCTGGCTCTTCAATAAATTTGTTGGGGAAGCTGGGGTAGGTAGATTGATGTTTCTTTGGCTTGTTTTTAAAATGATGATAGGAGGGTGAGCTAATATATGTGACATGGTTAATAGAAACGAGATTATTGTGGAGTTAGTGAAGGTGGGAAAAGGATATTTTGATTGAGTGGAATGTATTAAAAGTAGAGGTGTGAAACAAGGCACCTTTGAAGAACGACCAATAGTAAAAAGTGAAAATAGTAAAGAGAATGGGTGTAATAAAACAGTATGCATTTTTTAAAGATACTCTAATATAATTCAAAATCCTGAAATCCATGATTGAAATATTCAAACTGCTTTAAACTGTATCCATTTGGAAACAGATGGTTGTATTTGTTTTCAAATTTCAGTAATTTTTTAAATTACTGATTTTTAAAAAATGTTTGAAAATTGAAATATATTTGATATATAACATAAATTTAAAGTCGATATGTTTAATGTGATATTTATATACTGTAATACAATTGCCATTGTAGTGAAAATTAGTACCTGTCACTTTTAGTGATTACTTTTAGTGATTTAGGTCTAGTTCTTATCAAGTTTGATGACTGGAATATTGTTGTCTGTTTCACTATATGATGCATTAGTTCACTAGGATTTATTTACTGCTTGTTGTTAAGTTTGTACATTTAAATATCTGTCCTGTTCTTCTACCCCTGCCCCCCGTCTTCCCAACGACTCCTCCTCTGGGAATTACCATTTTAGTCTTTTTCTGAGTTTGACTTAGATTCTACACATAAGCAGTATCATGTTTTTCTTTACCTGACTTAATTTCATTTAACATAATGTCCTCAAGGTCCATTCATGTCGTATCCTGTTTTAAAATTGTTATTTTAAACTGTTTTTCTTCAGAAGAGATTAATTAATGTCAGATTCATTTATCAGGTTCATTTAAATTTGATGATTTTCTAAATTATATCTGGAGAGAAGATAGCAGAAATTTTTTCTGACATACTGATTGCTAAACATTCTTTAGATGATTTTGAAGTCATATTTTAAGTAAATTATTTCATGTAATACTGTTAAAAACTAGACAAGTGGTTAATTTGTCAGGGTTATTTTTACTGTGTGGAGTGAGTGTAGTGGACCTTTAGACCTGGTTCATTTAGCTCTCTCCGTTGGTCTTAATAATCTTGTGTGCTTTTATCTTCAGGCAAATACTATTCCTATAGTTAATGTCACCCTTTTTTAATGTATTACCAGAATTTTTTGTTTCTGGAAAAAACATAGGAGCTGGGTTTAAAATAAAAGCTGAATAAACAATATTCTTGTAGGATAAAAAGTATAAGCAGGAGTTAACACAATTGGAACAAAAAAGAATTCTTTTGACAGGTGTAACTTTAGGCTGTATACATTAGCTCGAATTTTCAGTTAATATTTTCAATTAATCTGATTATTTGTTTACTGTGGTGCTGGTGAGGAAACTGGGATTCTGAGGTTGACATATTTAGTTTTGGGCCCAGTGGCTGTGTGGCCTTGGGTGAGCAGCACTCTCTCTCCACCTGTTTCTTCACGTAAAGAGGGGCTCGCGATACCCCTCTCCAAGCAGGCTCGCTGAGAAAAGAGAACGTTTATTTCCATATTCTGTAAACTGAATATGTGGCCTTTCCTGATCTATGTGGGTTTTCACGTTGAATTTTTAAGTTATTTGGCTATTATAGAAATGGTCCTTTGGAGAGGTTGATAAATGTGTAATTTTTTGTCCCTAAATAAATGACCCAGAGTTTTGTCAGTTTTAAGCTCTTTTGGCTACACTTCCAGGCTACCGGGATGTCTGCAGTTGTTGTTTTTTTAATCAAATAATTGTAGTTCATGCATGTAGCAGCTTTCATCTTATAAGGAACTCAGTGTCAAAATTGTTACAAGTACAGTTGGTGACATTATATAGGAGAAATCTCCAGTTAGATGTTAAGGGTTTTTTAAACTTCTATTTTTATAAATCAGATAGTCTAAGTGAATTTTAAAACCATGTTAATTTTTTTTAAGCTATGACTTCACACCTATGGATTCTTCTGCCGTCTATGTGTTAAGCAGTATGGCTCGTCAGCGTCGTGCATCTTTGTCTTGTGGAGGAAATGGAGGGCAAGACTTTGCAAGATCTGGATTCAGTAAAAACTGTGGCTCACCTGGATCATCACAGCTCTCAACTAATTCTTTGTATGCTAAAGCTGTCAAAAACCACAGCTCAGGGACTGTGAGTGCCACTTCTCCTAACAAGTGCAAAAGACCAATGAATGCCTTCATGCTTTTTGCCAAAAAATACAGAGTTGAATATACTCAGATGTATCCAGGGAAAGATAACAGGTAAAAACAGTGATAATTCTGATTGCAATAATTAATAGCAATAATTGGGATAGTTAAGTAAACTTATTCTTCTTCAGTAGTTTTTTTTACTTAAATAGAATTCTGTTTTCTTGATTAAAGTAAAAAAGCTTAAGTAGAATTTTTAGGGTCATGTATAATTATTTTATAATACCTAAACAGGTGATTAGGTTACCAAAGTGAGAAGAATCTGTTTTCTTACATAATTGTCCATTAGAGGACACAGCTCTAGCAAGAGTTTCATGTGTAGGAAAGATTAGCACTTTCTTGTATTGGGTCTCAGGAATTTACTTTACAGTTGTGTCCTATGATAAATACACAAGCATTGGCATTTTATAACAACTGTGAGAACTGTCAAGAGTATAAACTTATAGGTGTCCTCAGCAGAGCCCAGAAATAAAAGTGAACTCTGGTGGTTCTTACTGTTCGTGTGTTCTCAACATCATCTCTTAAAAGTCTTCTACTACTCGCTCCCTCTGAAACCCAAGTTCCTTAATCTTCTTTCAGTCTTCCTATTTCCCTGACAAAGTTAACATTTCCTTTACCCTTGATGTCAGGAGAAAAATCAAATGATTACATGTGTACTCAGTTTTAAAAACATATTTGAGTATTTCATGATCTTTTTAACTATTCACATTTTAAAAACAAAAGCTGCTGTTGTCAAATACATCTGATTTGGAAATTGGCACATATGTAATACTGATTTAGTTGGTAAATTGTCAGCTTTAATTTGACCTTTAATTCAAAGAATAAACATACTTTCATTTTCTTGAAGATGCAGTACAATACTTAATTGTATCAACGTAAACATAACTGTTTTTAATCTATATTGAGTTGCTTACCTCTGGCTTTCATGTCACTTACTATAATTGGCTTGTTTATACTTCATGCAGATCACCACAGTAATTCCAGGACTTTATGTCTTGAAATGGTTAAAAAAGCTCTTCATAGAAGGAAAATGGTTTGTCTGTGTCCTAGGTGCAACTGTTTTAGTAGGTTTAGTAGATTAACAAATATAAATAGGAAATAGCTTCACATTTCTGTCTTGATGTGTCTTATTGGCTTGACTTACTTCCCTTTAGGTTTGTTCAATTTTCTCAGGTGATTAGTACTAATATTCCCTAAAGTTATATGATGCTGTCCTAACAAAGAATAAGGTGTGCATAGTTCATGTCACCATGCTTCCATTATGGTTGCACGAATGAAAAGCATTACAACTATTTGGTTGTTTAGGTTATGGGCACAAAAAGAAAATAATAGCTTGTAATACAAAGTGAATACTGTTACTGGAACTAAACACTGTCTGCCTTAAGATCTTAAACATATTTTAAAAACCATTGTACCAGAATAGATCCAGTAGTAATCTAGACCATGTCTTTGAACTTTTCCCTTCAAATCTAAAGCTCTGTAGAACATCCAAGTTTTAGCCATTTTAGGTATCCTTTGACAATTGGAAATACTGGTACTGTTCCAGGAGGCTTTAACTGCCAAGATTATGATGAATGGATCATGTGACTGGGGATTTTACTGGAAATGACTATTACAGACTTGACCTTTTCCCTTCTTTATGTGGGACAAGATATTTGTCTTTTTTTTTGTTTTAACTTTACACATCTTACTGAAGTAGCAGCACTTGACATATTTTATGAAAAATTCTTGCCTTCAGCGTGTAAATATTTGTTTTACAGAGCCATAAGTGTAATCCTTGGTGACAGGTGGAAGAAAATGAAGAACGAAGAGAGAAGGATGTATACATTAGAAGCAAAGGCTCTGGCTGAAGAACAAAAACGTTTAAATCCTGACTGTTGGAAAAGGAAAAGAACCAATTCAGTATGTTTCAACAAGTAGTTGCTTAAAATTACCTTGATTTATCCACAAAAGTATACTGGCATGCTGGAACAGTTCTTATAACCTTTTGTAAAGGTTGTATGATTTATCATTTCTCAGCATTTTTATACTTCAAACCTCATCCCATCATATAAGCAGGCTGTTTTCTGTTTTAAATGGGAAGTGAAACCACTCAGGCATGCTTAAGAAGAATGTGAGGTGGGAAAATAATTTTACAATGTAGTATTTGTAGCTAGATTGAAAGATGAATGTTTTTAACCATAGCACAGTAGAAAATGTTTCTAACTTTTAAGTGGTATGTCACAATAGCCTTTTCTTAATTGGTGAGGCTCAGGAGAATGGCAGTATCAGTACATTAACTAATTTTTATGGGGACTTATACCATTTGCATAGCATTTCTAGATTAAAAACTTCCAGAGGGAGAAGAAAGGCCCAAACAGATTGGCAAACAAGTTTGTACCATAATAATGGCTATCTTGCATAGACTTTTTAGACTATTTCCATTATTTTTCCATCTTTATGTTTTTCAGTTAATTACAAGAAAACTTCATGTGCTAGAAAAAAATGGAACTCAATTTGAAATATCATTAAAAATGATATTCAGTACTTTGCAGTAAGAGGACTGGCCAGAGTGTCTTCCTTCATTTTATATGCCTGTTTCTTTTAAAGAAGTGGCTAGTAGTTGAGTTTCCAGTATAAGAGGGTGGCTGAACTGGATGTTGGAAGTCCTTTATTGACTTAGAATTTCATGTTGCCTAGATCCATGGGGTTTTTTTTGGTTCATCCTCAGCCATTTCTCTTTTCTAACCATTTTCATAAGTTTTCTAGATGCTTGAGCCATCAGATATAAGCAAACTTTTAGAAATAACCTTTGAGAAACACTTTAATAAATTTATAAACATCTTGTTCATCTTAGCTTTCATTTGTAGAATTACTATGTTGGTGTCTAAACACTGACTGAGTTTTAATTTCTCTCCACAGGGCTCACAGCAACATTAAACCAGGATGCTTGTATTGTTAAGTCTGTATTTGTGTAAACATTGACTTGATGGAAAAAGACTTCAGAAGACCAAGGTCTCACCAATTGTCTTGAAATTTGTGTGACCATAAGCTATTGATAGCATTGAGTCTTGAAATGATTTAATAATATGAGTGAGGATTTGCTTTCTCCATTAGAGCAATTAAGTAAGCTAAAACTATCAACATTGTAAACCAAATTGCCTTATTTTTCTTCCAAACTTCATATATGTCTATCAGGTAATATAGGCTTGAAAATTGATACCCTGTGGTGCTAAAGTACAGTAGAAAGAGAGGAGAAGTGTATACATGTTTTATTTTCAATTGTACAAAAGGGGAATTTAAAAATACGTTAACTGCTGTTTATACATTGGCTCCTTACTGCTTATTAATCTGTATTGTACACATAATGGAATGAAGCAGAAGCTGGGGAGTTGGCCTTTTCTTGAGCAGCCACCACATGGCTAAGCATCTGTGCCAACCATGGGAGCTCCTAGTCTGGCCGGTGCCAAGAGGCTAGCAGAACACGCGGCAGGTGGATGGGATCGGTGTCCCAGTGTAAGAGCCATCTGCCGCAGTGACCGTGCGTGCTGGGTGTATGCACCAGGTGGCAGCACCCGTCCATTATTGCCAGTGCCCAAGCCAAGGTAAAGTTAGTTAATAGCACTGGGACATAGTCACGGTATGGTGCTGTCAGCAGCTGACACCACTGTGTTGTTTAGCTCTGTGTCTCCTCAGCCACACATCTTCACTGACTTATTCTGTCGTGGCATCTTCATGGTGGGGCAGACTGCACTCACTGCGGGTGCAGCACTTGCACTTTACTTTCCTCCAACTGTCTGAAATTAGAGCAAATACATTGGCAGTACAGCTGCTTTTGCTCTGAGCTACAATCATGGCTTTTCACGTACTTACCAAGTGGTGTTTCTGGTTAGGAATCACAGCTGTAAAATTGATTTCAGTTCATTACACTTCTTCATGATGTTGCCCCTAAATTTTGCACACTATATTCTTGTATATTATTTCAAATAAAATGGAAAAAAAAGTGACTTTTCTCATAATTCTGCTGCTTGAGCTTGACTGAACTTATGTGTGAATCATCAGAGTAACAGGTTCAGCAGCTGGAGAGCATATTAGGTTGTGATGGGATTTTAAACAATATTGAAAGTAACGTGTTAATAACTGGGCAAGGACAATAGAAAAACAAGGACCTGGATTATCAACTATAGAGAATCTCTGTAGAATAAAAGTTTTTATTTTTAACCTGGCATCTGTTACAAAAGTAAATAGCAGCCCTACAAATATTTTAATAAAATGACACACAAAGGATAAAGGAAGCCTTGCTCTATCTTTATTAAAAGTACAGAGTGACATATTTAAACATTTAATCTACATCTTTGCTTTGGGATATACCAGTGGTTCCCAGACTTGCTGCATATCAGAAAACATTTGGGGGATTTTTTAAAAAAAAAACATTAAATGCTCGACTACCTCCCCAAGATGTGTTAATATGGGGGTAACTTGGGCATCAGGATTTTAAAAAACTTTTTAATGTGCAGCCAAGTTAGAAATTGCTGGGCTACATGCTTATTTAACGAGCGAAGCAAAACAAGGTATTTATATAACTTGATCATATTTCTTAAGAAGCAATAGAGTTTAGTGTGTGTGTGTGTATGCATGTGTGTCTGCAGGGGGACACTATTAGATGATGTGGAAGAAATTTTTAGCCTCACAGAGAGGTATGAGAAAAAAGTTGGCTGTCTTTCTGAAAAAATCAGGTCCGTGGAATTTTAAAGTGATGAAACTAAGATACTTCGTGTTACTTAGGAAGAATATAAAGAGAGAATCGAAAAAGATCAGTAGGTACAGAAAAGTCAATTACATTATTAAATTAGTGGAGAGTAGCTGAGTATGTGCTGTTAAGTTCAACTCCCTACTTGAACGGTTAATGCAGAGTGGCAATTAACAAATACATCATACTATTACTGATGAGCAGACAGAGCTTTTTGAAGCAGTTGAACCATTACAGGATAAACTGGTGCAAATTCTTTGCCTTCTCTACTTCTTACTGATTGAACATATGCTTCCAGAGCTCCCCTGAAAACCAAATGAAAACAATGTCAAACAATTATCGAGAACTCTGAAGAATCACTATGACTTCAAACTATAGTGTAGAGTGACTCATCAAAGCAGTATAGCACTGAAAAAAGAACAGACCGGTGGAATAAAACTGAGAGCCCAGAAAGCCAAGAACTGTAATGGAGAAGGAAAGTCTATAAACAGGTGGTGCTGCGAAATTTTGATAGACACTTGGAAAGACATGAAACTACTTATTAACAGCATACACAAAAATTATCTCAAAATGGATCAAAGACTTGAATGTAAGACCTAAAACATAGATATATATATGTAAGAAAATGTAGGAAAAATGCTCCATGACCTCAGCCTCAAGAGATGTCTTTGGAGAAGTGATGCCAATGGCAAAGAAATGGAAATACCAATGGAAAGAAACTAAGGTAAAACAAAAGAAGTGGGACTACACGCAACTGAAAAGTACTTGTACTGTGAAAAGAAACCACTAAAACAAAAAGGCAACCCACTGAATGGAAGAAGATCTCTCTACAACATACATCACATAAGAGCTTAATCTTCAAAATATAGAGAAGATAGGCATAGGGATGTGCCAGTGCGTGGACCACATTATAAAGGTCAAGGACCAGAGTTCGACACCCAGGGCTGGAGTGAAAAACAAATGAACAATAAAGATGTTTCTTCTTCCTCTTTGTTCCTTAAATGCTGCTTCCTCCTCTCCCTGTATTAAATTAAAAAGAGCTCATGCTCCACTCAAAAAATGACCAGGAGAGCTGAACAGACACCTTTCTAGGGAAAACACAAACGGTGGCTAGAAGCATCACCACCACTCACCATCAATAATCACAATGAGCTCGCTCATACCAGTGAAAATGGTCTATGTCAAAAGACTAGAAACAGTGGAGGAGAGAGACCCTCCTACAGTGTTGGTGGGAATGTTCACTGGTGCAACCTTTCTGGAAAACAGACGGAGATTCTTCAAAAAACAAAGACGACTACCGTATGATCAGTAATCCCACTCCTAGGAATATACTCCAAGAATACAGAATTTCTAATCAGAAAAAATATCTGCACGCCTATGTTCATAGCAGCACAGTTCACAATGGCCAAGATACAAAACAAGCTAAATGCCCATCGACAGATGAAGAAGTTGTGGTATATACACCCGGCTGTTCGCAAAGACTAAATCATGGCTTTTGCAACAACTTGGAATTAGAGGTGATTATGCTAAGAGATAAAAGTCAGAAAGAAAATACAGGGTGGTTTCATTCATATGGCATGTAAAGAAAAACAAATCTCAAGAGTCACAGGATGCAAGATAGTGGCTACGGGGGCAGGGTAACATTCCAGGGAAGGAAGGAGGGAACAGATGGTGGCAAAGGGCTCTAGATTCTGGTGATGGCTGTGGTATGAAGTGCATCCATATTGAGACGTGAGTTAAATATCCTAAAAAGTATAAAATGCAAGAAGAAGAAATAAACCAAAAAGAAAAAAGCGAAAAACACCTGAAGAGCTGCATGCAGATTCTGCCTATATCATAGCACTCACAAGGGGGCGCCCTGCACCATGAAAAAAAATCTCACATACTTGGAAGACAAGCTCAGCATTACAGGGGGACGGAGGGCCCGCAGGCACACACTAACTCTGGCGAGTGCTTACATTCCTGTTATTTGATAGATTATGAACAACCCACAACCAGAATAAGTTCTTGGGCTCTTATTTTTGACAAGTTATGTGATTAGTAGGCAGTCTGATTAGTCATGGGTACTTGATAGATAGTTAATTTGAGTGATAATAGATGTTATACATTAGATTGAGGGTCAACAAACAATGCTCCCAGGCCAAATCTATCTTTATTCTTGCTTATCTATGGCCACTTTCATATTACAATGGCAGAACTGAATAGTTGAGGCAGAGGTCAATGTCCTGCAAAAAACGCTTAAAATATTCAGTTATCTGGCCCTTTATGGAAAAATGCCAGAATGCCAATTCCTGGACCAGATGATCTATTTGTTAGGCCATATTTAAGTGGAACTTAAAATAATGGTTGAAATATTAACTTTTCACTGTTTTAAATCAAATATAAATTTTTACATCAATTTTACATGTATAATTGTTTTACATCAAATATAAATATCAAATTTTTGTCATTCTGTCATAAGGATGTAAGTTAACACCACTACTCAGCTCATGTACTGTCTCAAGTTCCATCTAATATGTGATTTTTCACTTTTTTCTTCTCCCAAACACTGACATTTTCTTTCTTGGCCAGGATTTTTCACTGTTTTGATTTAGCTGTGGGGAACAAACTTGCCCAGTCTGTCCAGTTCATCGCTCACTCTGCATTGCTCCTCCACCTACTATCCTCTAATAGTTTCAGCTATTACATATGACCATCTCTTCCAGCCCTGACCTCCCTGCAGATTTCTGTTCCCATCTGTGTTCACATTTTATATGATTTCTTCTATGTCTCAATCTCACCTGTCAGAAATGTAAGGCATTCCAAACTCACATAATTCGTAAAAGCAAAGGTGAAAACTAATGTGAACTATAAATTTCGGATGATTATGATGCGTCAGTGTCGGGTGTGCATGGGAAATACCTGTTACCTTCTCAAATTTCCTCTGAACCAAAACCTGCTCAACAAAATAAAGAATCAAAAATAAAGGGGAGAAAACCACCTTTAGTGGGGCAGTGTTCTGTTTGCCCTCCCCTATTTAAACACAGGGCACCATCTCCAAAAGCCTCTAAAGTTCTCTTTCAATCCTATACCTAATCAAATCCTATGAATTTACCTTACATACTTCCATATTCAGTCCCTTATCTCCGATACTTCAGTTTGAATCTTGCTATTTTGAGCTAATTACTGCCATAGTCTCACAGAGAGTTATCCTGTGCTGTCGTCTCAGGCCTATGCTAGTGGATCTGCCACATTACAGCAAGAGATCTGTCTGCAGGACTTCACTGTCAAGCCCTGTTCCCATTAAAACAGCAGCTGAACTCTAAAGGTTGAGATACTGAGTAATCAACAGTATAGTTTCACTCCATTTTGATTTAGTCCAAACCCAGTGTCACCCAAAGAGACATAACAGGTACATCTGTGCAAACAGTACTCTGATATAAAGACATCTCTGCCTAACAAGGTAGGGTTTCAAAAAGGCCTGTTTCTCCTCATCCGCACCATGTATGTCATTATTGAGGCACATTCTCTTAGATGTCTCTTTGCTCATATTCTTCCTAACTCTTGGAATGCCCTTCCTTGCTTTATCACTGTAGAGCTCTTTACTTGGGAACCAGATCAAATATCCTTTTTTCTGATAAAGCCTTTCCTAACTCCAGGCAACATGAAAGCATTTGAAGCCACTTTGGAATCACATGAATTTATGGAAGGGTCTACAACTTCTGCAAAACTACTTTAAGTTGATTGTGTGGAGGAATAGGCCTCAACTATCTCTGAGACAATAAAGCATATATACTGATCTAAGAATTAGTGACTGAAATTCACAGAAACTGTAATGGTTTTGTAATAGTGAATGGATTAGATCCATTTTATCTAATAGAGACAAATACCAGCTTAGCAGCTTCATTTGGATTCAAAAGGATAGGGTATTACATAAACTACACAATATGTAGAAGAAATGTTCAGAAATGAGTTTGGTTAGATTTTTCGGGAATTTGTCAAACACACCATCAGCACTACAAGGAGAAAAACAGATTAAAGCTGCTCACCCACGTAAAATCAGAGCAAGATTTTCAAAGCACTTATTAAATTTCTTCATTTGCTTGAGCAAAACATCAGCTTTCTTGGAAGTCAGGTTGAGTATTATGTAAGAATTAGTTTCAAATCTAGTTTGTAACCAAAATAAGCAGATGATTGAAGTTACTCTTATTGAAAAAATTAGTACAGCTCAATGTGGTATCAACTAGTCAACTGGAGGCTTTTCTGGTACACAGAATTGGTTCTTGTTAGGCATTAAATATTCAACGTGCTTAGTACTGAAACATATAAACACTTAAAGGTCTACCATGTGCAAGTAAAGGCAAGTAAAACCCTCAGCTTTCACTGTTTGCATCCTCCCTCTGGTCCCATATCTTAGGCACCCAGTTCCCAGAATGGACAGATGTACCTAGTGACAGAGGGACAGCAGGAGGAGACCAAACATGACCCTCATCAATAGGAATCTCGTAGGGGGTCGAGGGAGTGTTTCCTTGTCTATGGACCTGGGTCCACAGCTGGGGTCAAGGGCTCCAAGGGTGAGCTGGCACTAAGACCCTGAGACTCATCGGTCCTTTGGCTAGGTGTCAATACCACTAGGCAAATGTAGTTCTAAACATTCTCCTATCTACTCAAACTAAAATTGGTTTGAGGTCAATCCCACCACTTCTTTAGAGTTTTGAGAAATATCCCCATCAAAAACTCAGTCTTCATCTTTCCTGCAAACCGTCAGCACTACCGACCCATTGCTCTTGCCCCAAGCTGCCATGTTGGCACAACCGTCCAGAGCTCCTGCTGGCGGGGGCTGAGGAGGTAAATCCCCCACTTACACCACTTGGCCCCATGAGTAAGTGATTACTCTGATTTTAAAATTAGCTTGACTAGTATCTGTTCAGGCTCTAGAAAAACATCTACTGTCAAAAGGGAACAGAAGGCAGGCAGAAGAAAGTTCATTATTGCCATTTACTCAGCAACAGTAGCTGTACCATTCTCAACTTGCTCTGTGTTATGACAACTTAATGTATTGTGCTGAGAGGAACAGAATGAACAAACAGCAAGTTTTGTCCCAAAAGCTAAAACAAATTTACTGACATCTAAAGAGCAACAGTCACCCTGGGCTTTTCTACAGGGGAAAGAAATGTATCTAGTGGTGCTTCAGCACGCAGGGACAAAATGAGCTTTGCAATAACAGACAATAAAGAACATTCTCTAGGACAGAGCTCCCCGCCTTGCCAGCAGCCTGGGCTGTAGCAGGAACTCAGTGTTTTAGGATCCCCCAAGGAGAGCTCAATTTCCTTAGAGCAAGAAGGTTTTGATATCAAACTTGTGGATTGATGGGTAAGCTTTATTTAAAAAGCAATGACAGTATTTCTAAGCATGATTTTCAGTTGCTAAATATAGGCTTAGCAACAGCACAGATGATGAAATCATTCAGGAGACATTTTTAGAGAAGCAGAAGAAAACAAATTTGTGATGTGCCCAAAGCAGGACAACTGTCGTCAATTAACTCATTCCAACTTATTTAGAAAACATAAATGAACTCTGTTAATTAACTGAATCTCTTCTATTACCAAGTATGTTGCAGCTGAGTGAGTCTTTGGAACTCAGGAAAACCATCCACAAAGACTTTGTAAAATCCCCTTTAGCCCCAAATGTAAATTTCCTCATCTTACCCAAAGCCTGTTCTAAGGGCTGTTTTAACCAGTCATGCGTACTATCACGAAAATGACAGGAAGCTCGCCTGGCATCCTTTTTCATTTCTTGGTCAAATGTTCATAGCCAAGAACAGTAGCAGAAAAGCAAGGAAGAGGAGCAGAAGCCTGGATTAATTCACTCTATCCATACAGATGCCTGGAAGGCAAGTAGCTCACCTAGACTCTGGACACTAGGTGGCTCAGTGCCACGCGCAGAAGTTGATGATGGGCTGTCTCTCAATGACTTCTTCTGGTGGAGTCTTTATTTGATACTATGGTGGTGGGTCTCAGCCTTGGCTGCACTATGCAACTGCCTGGGCAGCTGTAAGAAAATCCTGACACCAGGTCCCAGCCCCAGAGATTTTAAGGTGGTTAAGAGTGTTACCTCGACAGCAGAATTTTTCAAAGCTCTAAATGATTCTCACATGCAAACAGGGCTGAGAGCCACCGCACCACATTCGCTCCACTCTGGCTTTGGGGCAACCCAGCCATTACTGTACTTAGCTGTTTAGTGCTGTGGTCCCCAGACCAACAGCATTAGGATCCCTTGGGAGGGCTGAAAATGACTTCAGAAACTGTTCAAGAGGTACCACTTGACTGGATTTAGAGAATGAATGCTTCTGATGACTTGAATGATGATTTCATGATTTCCTAGCTTGGCAACACAGGTAATGGTGACATGCCAACTAAGACCGGAAATGTTGGACAATGAGCAGGTCTGAGAGAAAAGATGATTTATTTTGAACACTGGGGCTGACATTTGAGTGGTGATACATTGTAACAAGTTTGCTAGCCTGAGGCCCTGGCCAATCAAGATGAGTCAAAAACCTGGAAGCCATTAGGACAGAAGAGGTCACTAGAGTCATGGGATGAGCTCACTTACAGACCAAAGTATAGACAGAATGTGTAGTAAAAAGAGCCAGGAACAGGCACGACACCCAGGACTTCAAGATGGCATTGGTAGTAAACCACTGAAGGAGAATAAACTCCTGGATGTCAGCCTAGCAGAGGTGTCATGGGAATTTTGAGAGGGAAGGGTATCTTTTGGTTTGCTTCATATCCTCAAGGCTTAGCACATAGAGAGCAGGAATATGTATATTTAAGGAGTCAGTACATACAGAGTTTTAAGAAGTAAGTGGTGGTCAATTCTAGCTAAAGCTCCAGAATGATATGGTAAGAAGAGAAACATTTGGATTTGTACCTAAGACATCTTTGGTGATTCTGGTGAGAGCAATTTCCGAGGAGAATGTTGGTGAGAAAAAAATGCTTATTAAGTCGTATGTCAGATAAAACACCTGACCCTGGGTATAGTGCATGTACTGCACATACAGATGCATAAATGCACTCGTGGAACACATAGTATCTAGGTGGCTATTGGACTGTTCTAGTTTTCTACCAATAACTCTATCACATTTGGGTATTTTTTGACTTTTCATAGCTGAGGATGGTTTTCAGAATCAGGAGTGCATGGTTCTCAGGACTGCACCAGACATGGGGTGGCACGAAAGAGAAGTGAAGATCTGGAAGTGAAGCGCACAGACAGCAAACAGTGGTGTGCCCAGAGCTGTGAGTGCCTGTGCAGTGCGGTGGTCTGCTGCGTGCACAGCCACCAAGCGCTGCCCTTTCCTCTGCCCCTGCACCCCACCCTCCCTGAGCTTCCCAGGCAAACAGGTGCTCAAGCCACATGGCTTTACCTGATGAGGAGGAGCCTGTCCTTTTCAGATGGATGGTCATCCAGCCACTGGGAGAAGCGTGCATGAGACCACTCTGCCCTCTGCAGGGTGGAAACACAATTCGAGAAGGGAGGGTGATTAGCATTCTACAGCAAATGGCAGCAAGTGCTGGCTCACAAAGTTACTCTCAAGGACTCCTTCTCAAGATGAAATTACCTCAAATACCTACCTGCCCAAGGGATGGTGGCACAGCCCTTGGAGCACCTTTCTGACTCCCAAGACCCCTGATAGGCTGATTGAGGTGGGGCAGCAAAGAAAATAGGGCCTCCAAAAAAGGTTTATAAACATAGCTTACTTGTGTCATTATTTAAAGGGCTAATCAGGACTGAACTCATCAGGTAATTTTTACACAACTGAGGAAGTAGGTTCTAGGACATGGGGGTTTTCCTCTCAACCTCCAAGTGCTGTCAAAGATAGAAATCTATGACTAAATGAGGCAAAAGAATGGCAGGGACTCATCCAGTGAGCACAGCTCCATATTCACAGTGAGAATGAGGGTGCAGCAGAGGGCTCTGGCTTCACTATATTACCTGGAAGGGGGATTTTAGGTCAGCCGGCGCTCTCGTAAACAAAAACTGAATAACAACGCTGTATGGAATAATGTCCCCCAACGCTGGATTACTGGGCATGTGTTCACTTGCCTGGAAGAGGAGGGGTCTAGAAGAAGAAAAGCAAATTATTTAACAGTGTTCAAGAGGTGATTTGGTAGACTCACAAAAACATATTAGAAGAATATAATGGCATAACAGTTTAAGAGTTTAACAGTGGAAGAAGGAATAATAGCATTCTTCCTAGACAGGTTAACAATTCAGCATCTCTTAACCTCCATTCAAACCATAGATACATCCACATTCATACTCTGCCAGGATGGCAGCAAAAGATTAACGGCCGAGGGGTCTGACTTTACTCCAAGATGACTCAGTAGAATCCCCTCTTAGAGCTCATTTGACTCGTAGGCTAAAATCAAAGCATCTGGTAAAGCCTTCAAGAAGTTACAACAGATTTTTATCTTGGTCAAAGTCTTAAACTTTTTTTTTTTAAGTAAGATCCTTATTTGGACTATAATCTAAGGTAGGCAATTTCACATATTTTCTACACAGCTTTTCAAAGGGCAATTAAGTTCTTGTAAAGATAAAATACTTTAAACATTTCAGCAACGATTTATGCCAGTTCCCTTCTAATACCTGAGATGTCTGGGCATCACCATCCACTATTTTAAAAAGAGCTTGTAGGCAGATCCACTCCACTCCAAATTATCTGCCACCTTGTGCAAAATGCTAGCAAGAATAATTTGGAACTTTTTTCGACACCTCCTTGGCTTTGGGCTCTAGTAGAGAAGAGGTGATTACAGGTCAGGCAGTAGAGGGTACACCTTAAGGGGTAAGATGACAGCAACATCTCAACAGAGCAGCAATGATTCTGAACATGTGAAGCAGTTCTGTATCCTGGCCTCTTTTTTCACTCTATTTTAATACCACCAATTTACAACTGAAAGAGACCAGCTTCTTTGTCACACTAATGACAAGGTTTGATGTCAGGAGTCAGGAGTGTTCTCAACAGACACTGGTTCTCATGGGTCCAGAATATTACTAGAAATAATGGCTTACATTAACTAATCTATAAGTAAAATCTACGGGGATTTTTCTAATTTCAACTGTTATCAAATATACTATTCTGTAACTTATTTTCTTTAGTTATTAGGGAATCATTGCTGCTCATTTGTGGTACCTATTATCAGAAATTCATATTGCTCCAAACCAGGCAGTTTATTAGCATATGACCAAGGTCCTTCCACGGACACAATGAGGATGTAGTACTCCTGACCTAAAAAATTTCAAGGCCTCAGTCATCTCACATCTCTATGTTGCAGAGCTTTAGGAATGAACCTAGCACCCAATCCACAGGAAAATGTTACTTAAAGCAATTTGTTTTTGCCTGTAGGCATCCCTGTAAGTTGGTGTCGATGCATTGTCTCTAGGTGAGAGCTACTAGTTTTCACTAGTATGGCAGCTGCCATACATAGACTTACAAGTGTCAGACACTGTTTTAAAAGATTTATATATGTGAGCTCCAAATGATCTATGAGGTAGGTACCATTAAATCCCCCTTTTACAGATACCAAGGGGTAGAAAGATCAAGAGAAAGTTTAAGAGCAGAAAAGGGCTCAAACCTAGGCAGCCTGGCTCTTAAACTTGTCACACGTCTTCTCTTAGGACATCAACTGTAGCAACTACTCATCTATAATTAGAACAGACTTACTATCAGTAAGAAACAAAGACCCCTGGAGAGAGCATTTCAATCTGTCAACAACTCTCAGAGAAAAATCTGAGAAAATTAATGTCTAAAAGGACCCCGTTTAAAAACCATGCAATTATCTCTTGAGATATCCCAAATGTCTTCTTTGGGCCAAAGTGAACTGCTGGTTGCCTACACACTTGAACTATATAAGCTGTTTCTCTTGGAATTATTTTCACCTATTGTAACCTTACGTTCCTATGGGTCAGAGATAGATACTATCTTAAGGGTTTCTAGAAACTGACTTCAGGTTGGAACAGGGATGAGGCTGTATCCAAGCACCACTTTCCTGAGACTGAAGACCTCCTGACCTGGCAGGAGAGGCTGAAACATCTCACAGTCTAAGGTCCCTGGATGCTGAGCAGCTGGAAATCCCAGGAAGTTCCTTGAACTCCAAATCTTGTCTTGGGTCACAGGCTGCTCCAGGGCAGCAGGTTCATATTACAGGCTTGGTGTTCCTCGGGTCCCAGAAGCCACCCTGAGGGATGTGGGGAGACACAGGAGCTCATGCTTTCAGTTCTCTCCCTGCTAGTTCTCCGACTGGTGATATTTTCCTCTTTCCCTAGTTAAGCCCAAGCCCTGCCCAGGCCATGTGATCTGGTAGCACTCATGCCATGAATGACATGAAGAGAGAGGCTGGGGTTGGGGTGGGCGGTGTTTGGGTTTGGGGTAAGTCCTGTATTACTGCCCTCAGCTTAATGAAGAACATCCATGTGGAACCTTTTACTGACTCAATTACAGGAAGATGACTAGGAATTTTGGAACCTCATTTCTCTCAGAGCTCGGGTATGAAGTCCTATGTATAAGTGCTTTATAATTAAGTTCAAAGAAAAACTGACTTTCTCTTAGGAAATGATATATTTTCTACCTTCTGACAATGAGAATTACATAGCTAATTCTGTTTCTCTTTTATTTCTGGTTTCAGGAAATTTTAAACCCAAGCTTTAAATTGATCTATAGCAGTTAAGTTAGCATTATGGTTTGAATATTTTTCTATATTTGCCTTTAATATATTTTTTATGCAAACTGCCAGCAATACAAGAACATAATGAAAGGATGGTAAGTGGGAGGGAGAAGGAGAGAGGGAAACAGGAAAAATCTGGGCAGGCATGTACATAACACACCATGTCTGGCTGAGTTACTACATGAGCCAGGCCTAGTACAACCCAGATCATTTGAAAAACGGATCCTTTGGCCAATCACCTGTCCCTTTGAAACTCTGAGTCACAATAGCTATTTTCTGCCATGACCACACCTTCCACTCCAGGCAATAACAGCACTGCCAAAGAGACATGAAAAACAAAACTGGATTTGATTCCATATTATATACATCATTGACATAATTACTTGTAAACTGGAATACTGATATTTTATCTCTGGTGTATAAGAGTACAAGAGAACACAAAAGGAGATCCTCCCTTCTCCCTGATTTCAGGGACAGTATAAAACACTGGAAAGTTAAAAAAAAAAAAAAAAATCACCATCTTAGGTGATTTAAGGAACAAAGGGAAATTAAAGTATTATAAAGTGAAGATAACTCAAATGCCACAATACATATCATTCTTAGAGGAAAAATACTCTAAAAAGAGCAGTACTTTCACAGTTAAACTTTATAGTTAAACTTTACAGGTGGTCTTAACTAATCAGATGTAGTCAGTCCTATTAAAAAAATTGCACTTCTGATAAGGGATCCCACTTACTGACTCACAGCTTTGCAGCTGTCCCTGTCTGTTAAGGTCAATCCTGAAGTGAGGTAAGATCTAAAGTCCTGATGCATTTGGCATTATTGGTAACTAACAGCAGCGATGGCCCATGCCTCCTTTTGGTGAGGGATCTGGGAAGGGGACAAGATCAATGAGAATGTGTATTCTAGAACCAGAAGAGAAGTCAGATGGCGGGGTAACGAAACACAATTCCTCCCACCACACAGAGAGGGCCTTCTGAGAGATGAGAAGAAGGAAGCAGAGCTGCAGACCTGCAGGAGACAGCCTCCATGAAGTTCTTTTGGGAGGCCCAGAGGCTGTGCAGAGAGGGACATGTGGGCCCCAAAAAGAAAGAAACAGGAGGCTGAAGACTGGGGTGTGAGTCAGGGTTCAAAGTAGAGAGGGTGGAGAACTTCCAAAGTCCTTTCCTAGAGTCTAGTTGTCATTCTCAGCAGAGCAGGCTGGGCTGCAGGCACAGGTTTTATTTAGGTGGGTGCTCTCGAGGGAAAAAGTGGACATTTGGCTCAATGCTCTGATTCATCTCCTAAAAGTCTATGTGCAGCAGAAGACGCGGGGAGTGTATTCTCTTTTAAATTCTCTGACATGTGTCTAGAAGAGCCAGGTCAGCATTAAAGTGCTGTTCTAGGATCAATCAGAGTGAAAACAAACGGAACCTCCAGAAGAGGAGGCAGTGGTAGTGCCTCCTAGCCGGAGCTTTAGGTTCGGACAGCTCTGGCTCTGAAGGCAGCACCGTAACCCTCACACCATTCCAGATGTCAAGCCCTGGCATCTCACCTTCTCTCAGCACCGACTGCCTCACAGCAGTCAAAACTAACTTTTTAAAGTGTTGTTTTGAGTGTGAAGCGAGAAAGTATCAGTGAAGCACTTAGCATATAATAAATAATCAAATAATGGCTGCTCGAATGAAAATGGTATAAAATTGGAGTCATGCCTCCATGTGTAGCTGGGTGCTCCCTCCTAGCACTACCAATGCAGTGACAAACTATGAGCCAAGATGTGGCTGCCTTCTGACTACACTGATGCAATCTGAAACTTGGAATTAAAAATCCAGGGTCCTTGGGAAAATCGTTATTTTATGGCATGCATTAAGAGTCCAAGATTCACAAGTGGAAAGGACATCTGGGGGCCCCAGGAGTAAAAGTCATTTAAAAAAAAAGAAAGAAGAAGCAACAGAGACTGCCTTGTGGTTCTACACACAGGCACAGAGGGCTGGAAATGCAAGCAGCAAATGATTCCCAGTACAAATTGTAGACATGGAAAGCCAAAACAATTAAATCCCTCCTACAATTAAAAACAGCTGACATGAACACTGCGCCCTAGAGCTGGTTTCCTTCTGCCATGGCCTCGCCTGCTAACACACCTGTAACAGATCAGAGCAACCCATACTTCCTGATGGCTTTCACTGCTCTTTCATTAAACCTAATGAAGCTACAAGCTGAGCAGGCTGTGGACATAATTAAGGGACAAAGTGAAGGTGACAGGGCCTGCCTGAAAGCAGAATCTATATTGGTGAAGGACTTAAGGCTTCTTCTCTGTCCTCTGCCCCACAAAGATCTGCAATGAGAATGCCAGAGGTCATAGCTTTCAGGCCTCTGCTAAATAGAGCAAAAGTAACCATCCTTACAAACTTAGGGAACAATGTCATGCTGCAGAGGGACAGATAAGGGATGGGGTCTTGCAGCTCTGACATGTGTCTTACGTCAAAGAGCAAATGAGCCAGGGGCAAATTCCTAATGTCAGCAGCATTCCGAGGCAGCATTCTGTCTGGTAAGAAGACTCCTGCTGCCTAAGAAACCCTAATGCTGACAATAAAATGCAAATGTATGCAAGAAGCTTGCTGGCTTGATGAAATAGTCCATTAATATTATTGTCAAGAAGTGCCCTGTGGCAGGTGGCTGATGACCAAGGAAGGGAGTTTCTGCTATGGGGGGAGGGGGGCCTCCTGGGGGAGGCAGGGTGAGTGCAGCACCTGGGAGAGGTTTGGATGGGAGGCTGGCTGTCATTTGTCACTCACCCTGGTGAAGGAACTCTCACAGGGCCCGCTACCACATCTCTAATTCAAATGGAGGCACAAACTGCTGGGTATTGGTTGTTTAGCTGTTGTTTTCTTACAACCCCTGCTCCACCAGCCAAATGGATAACATTTTAGTATATTTTATATTATTTTTAGCTCTCTTTTTAAACAGGAAAAATAGCACAAGAGGAATATATCAATGACTTTTGTAATTATAAAACAGTCAAGGAGAAATCCCTAGTAACAATCCTGCTAGCCAAAGATAATACTTTGATATTTATTTTTCTTGTTTTTTTCTCTCCAGGCACATGCATATACATAATTATTTTAAATTTTCCAAGAATCATATCAGATATATTTAGTAGCCTTTTTCATTTAGTGATTTTTGAGAAGTATTTTTCATATTATTAGATAGTAATCATAAATTATTGAACAACTAGGTATATTTGATCCTATGAATCGGCATTATTTAATTTAGTTAATCTTTGGGCCACCATTCAGTTGGTTTTGCTGTGATTCAGAATCTTTGCGGGAGAGTTCCATGAACAACCTAAGTCAATTATGTATGTGGCCACTGGAAATGCCTATTCCTTATCACAGACCACAGGACAAATGAAGAGATTAACAAGAGGGGCCATTCCACTGCAACTGCTCAGGATTCATTTTGAAGAAGAGTGAGCTCTCTAACAAGTTATTGCAGATAGGCAAACAGAGGGTCTGAAATTGGATGCCTGAAATAAAAATTACCCTGTACTGATTTAGCCCTCTCCAGGAAGGAATTCTTAGGACCCTCCACATAGGTGACCTTTCCTAAGTCAATTCCTTTCATGTGAAAACTATGGAGAAATTGATGGGGTGGGGTGCTTTACGAACGTGTTTACTAGGCAGAGGTGATGGAATTTATTGATATCTCTCTCCTCAAAAGATGGAACCTAAAACAATCTTTGGAGAGTAGAGCTACATCTGAACCGTAGGATACACTATGTTTTCATTTCATTTCCTAGACAGTAATTCTAAAATCTTTATCAAATGGGCGTCCAAGTTCTACTAGATAACTGAGAAAATGTTAAGATATAGTCAATAGATTTCTATGGATTCAATGTAACTGTAGGAATATCTTGATATATATACATACACATATGTATACATAATATTTCTCATCAAATTCAAGTTGTACAGAATGTTTCATAGGCAAGATACAAATATCCTAGTATGATCTGAAGCCTTGGGAGCTAAGGAGTCAGGAGCAGGAGAAAGCTTGGGGCTACTAGAATTCCAGAAAGAGCATAAAACAAAGTTGTAGAAAGCAATAAACTCTGCCCCTGTCACTAAAGTAGCTTATATCCAAGAATAAAGGGCCTTAGGAGAAAAGTGAGACACTGCTGGATACAAACCATTAGAGGGTAATGAAACCAATTTAGTGGGTTAAAAAAAAAAGAAATGTCAGAGTATTAAATGACACAAAAGAAATCAGTTTCATGATACACGTGGTTTTGCATGTGTGTGTACATATGAGTGAGTTTGCACATTTGCATGAAAGTATATGCCAAATTATAATGTTACTTTGAGTCATAGTCAAAAGTTTGAAACCCATTTAGATTGACCATTGTTCCACGAAAGATGACATAAAAACATGTTTTTTAAAAACTATACACGATCAATCATTGTTCTATTCTATAAATAGGTATTTAAAGGTGTCAACATTCAAACTTCAAGTGCTCATTTAGCGATCCCTTTTCTCATAAAAGAACTGAGAAAGTTGGCTGAAAATTCTCATTTTAAATGACTTAAAACTGGCCGTATGTAAAATTCAGAATTTGTATTTCCATACTGTGAGATGACCTTAAAAAGCACTTGGATAAAGGTCATGCTAAAAGAAGAAAGAAAAAAGAAGATAAGCACTATTTTAAAATATACATATAGATATGCAACTATATGTAAATATGCATCTATACTCCAGTACTATCAAAAATAGCCTAATCATAATATAGCAAAACCAAAATAATAGCTTTTCCCATAGTTTTCCAATAACCAGTTAGTTAATATCCTCCAGGTTGTTAACTGGTTCTGTTACTCAGGGCAGATTTTTATCACCCAACTGGGATTGCTATATTACCATATTACTCAAAATAACTAATTTTACAAGAAGTTTATTAAGATTATTTTTAGAGGTGCACCCTAATGGCTCAAGTACTAAACCAGGGGCTGGAGTGTAGACCATGTAAAGCCCAAGGACCCAAGTTTGTGACCAGGCACTGGGGAAGAGGTTATAATGAAAAATAAATAAAAGTGCTTCCTTCTCCTCTTCCTCCCCCATTCCTCTCTCCCTCCCTCCAGAATGTTTCTTCCTCCTCCTAAAAAAAAATATTTGTATAGGTGGATGAGTCATCTCAGGACCTCTTAATTTCTTAACTCATTTATGTTTGATAGTGTTGAGCCCTAAGACATCAAAAATATCTAAATACCTTTTAAAAGATTTGAAGTGATCCACAGAAGATGCTTGAAAACACCTGTAATCCTACTTTAAATTTTTCTGATACCTATTTCTGTACAGATAGGAATTTGAGAAAAATAACTTAGGGTCTTGTGTTGGCATTAAAAAAAACTTTCCAATTACAAATAGGATGAATGAAGCACAGAGCTCCTCACATTTCAATCGATAATCTTGGATCCTTATATTTCAAGTGATATTCTATCTGAATTTTCTACTACCAAAAGCTGGGTGACATAAAAGGACAGAGTGATCATTTAAAGGACATATTGCTTATTTATTAGTTTATTTATTTATTGTTGAGTCAATTTTTAGAAAACCATGTGCCTAAACAATATTGCCTTATCTCTATAGAAATATATTCAAAGGACATTATGCTTGAGGATATCATGGATGAATTACAACAATGCTTCCCATCTAGTATGCTGTGGCCACAAAATGGTTGTAAGTATTATGTTCATCCCTTAGCCCTCAGATATGGTTACTTCTTTGAATATATTCATTTTCTATTGTGCCATGATGTGAAAAAGTTTGGGAAGTTGTGAT
This sequence comes from Solenodon paradoxus, assembly GCA_004363575.1. NCBI lineage: Eukaryota > Metazoa > Chordata > Mammalia > Eulipotyphla > Solenodontidae > Solenodon > Solenodon paradoxus. Next base: position 291,379 of record RJWH01001394.1, read on the forward strand.
TTACTTGAAAAACCATATATAAACATCTTATCTTCTAAAATCCGCTATTGAAGACTTTAGTCATTAAAAGCTATTTAATATTCCTTAAAATCTGAGTTGATAAAGGGTCTATCTAATTTGGAGCATTCAGCACTGAAAAGAATTTTCTTGTTAAATTAGTATGTTCTTAGATCATTTGTATGAATTAACTGTTTTTCTTTTTGAACTGGTTTATAGGATATTCAGTTCTAAATGTTGTGCTCAATTGCATTAGACAGCTTTAGCCTAAATTATCTACTCAATTTATAGGCATTCCCTGCATTTCATAACAAAACACAGTTCCTTTAATATTCAATTCAATAGTTTAGTTACGGACTATAACCCATGACCTTTTTAGTAGTTTGAATTGAAGATAGTAAGTGAACAAATAAAAATTTCAGATAAATATTTCTACATAATTATGAACTGCCTGGTATTACTACTTAATACATTTCTATAAGAATGGAGAATAAAATAAATCCCCCTAGAAGCATGATAAAATTCACCAGCTTTACCTTATCAACTGTAATTCAAATATAATACATTTGTTAGTCACTATATATAGTTCTATACAGGTTTACAGTCTGAATAATAACTTTAAAGATTAAACATATGAAACTACCACTGTTGTAGGTCACAAAATGGTTGAATAGTGGCAATTTCATATAGTTCAACATGCATAGGAGGAAAGGATATATCTAATATGATTTGGATATATTAATAGTGATAGTAGAAGTATATCTCACCTGAATGACCTCAGCATTCTATAGGACTTTCCTAAATCAGATACTCTTCTGCAGAATGGACCCACAGCCAACTCCATCTGAAATATGAAAATATATTCCATATTTTTTATGTCAGAATACAAAGGTCAGTCAAGGGCACATCTGAATCACTGAAAGTTACAGCATGCAATAACATTAATTTTATCTAGACTGAGGCAAGTTTGAAAGTTAATTAAATTTATTAAAGGCAAACATTTACCTTATTTACCTTATTTATTTAAGGTAAATAAATACCTTACCTTACTACAGGGGCACATGATGAGACATTTCCTCCAGGAAAACAGAAATATATTTTTTGTTACGTGAGAAGTTTCAATCTTCTCCTTTTTTAAAAAATCAGGAAAAGGAAGGTTTTCAAGACTGACTGTGTGCCTATATTTTAAGTAGGCATCATGAGTCTTGATCAACATAAATGTCCCTTTTTTTGTAGCTGGCCTACATGATTAAAAGCATGATTTTAAGCGGCACATCAGTGTCAGAATTCTGAATCTACAATGGCTAGCTCTGTGGCCCTGAACTTAACTTCTTTAGGCCAGGTTTATCATCTGTCTAATAGTAGGTATTAATTAAAATAAAGCATATAATTCCACAAAGCACTATGTAGATGGTATATAGTAAGTTCTCATTAAATATCAACAGCTATTATCAGTACTTCAGAAACTTAAATTATTTGTAAATTAATTTTCTTCCTGACTCAAGAATTTAGCAACTATTGGTTTCTTCATTTTCCTTCTTTGACTGCAAATCTGTTCATTCATTGGAGTTTCAGGCCACCTGTTCTTTATCTACCAAGTGCATATGCAAAGATTTGCATATGTGGTACTCAGATGATGAACTGTTTCTCCACTCTTGCTATAAAGAGGATCTTGGTAAAGAGTAATTTAGAAAATGATTGCAAAAGGGCTATTCCTTGATAATCCAGCATCTTTTTTTTTTTTTTTTTTTTTTTTTTTTGAGAAAAACATAAGAAAAGCAAGTGAAGCTTCTGTTAAGCCAGCCAACCTTCTGAAAACGTGCTAAATTTCCTTGAACACTATGGAGATAACTACTCATTTGAGAAACAGTTTTGACTCCTTATTAATTATTAGGCACTAAGCTAAACATGGGGCTGAGAAAACTAATTACACTTCTGTCTTCAAGGAGCTATCTCAAATTTAGTAAATGAGATTTATATTTATTTAAATAATATACTTCATGATTATCAATATAAAGTATATGTATATACATAAACACATATCCATATATAGACACATGATTATCATTAAGCAAAATGGCAAGGGCATTAGTAAATGTATCGACTGAGTACTGGGGGAATAATGGAGGACAGCTTCTTTGAGATGATTTTGAGGGTGACTAGTGGTTAGCCATATTTCTCTCAGCATACAGAAGACACAGAGACTATATGCCCTAGAGAGAAACCTCACATATTTTAAAAACTCTCTATAATACAGAAGAATAAGTAAATAAAAAGAGACAATTCTAATTAAGAGTCAGGATTCTTACTAATAATGTAAAACAGAGCAGCTTCAAGTCAGTGTTCTCAACTCAAAGGACAGTGGAAATTCACAGGATGGAAGATAGTTGCTACCAGGGAGATGAAAAGGGGGAAGGGAGAAGGGAGCAAGGTGGTGATAATGACGCTAGAACTCTGGTGGTGGGTGCAATGTGAAATACTCACAGATTGAGATAATGATTTCAATATCCTAAAACCAATATAGCAAACAGAAGACATAATCGAATTTAAATAATGGGCTGTTACATGGGACCTAGGACCTGTTTAGCTTATTCTCTGGCTGGGAATTTCTGGTTTCCTTCCGAATGTGTCTTTCATTTTACACCAAGTACAAAGTAAAGATATTATCATCATGTATCGCTGATCTGGTTATTCCACTCATATACTTAATGTGTGTGTGTGATGGTGTTTAATGTGAACTGACATGTGAAATATTTTTGTCATATTTTTCAAATACACTAGTGGGTTTCATCTTCAAAGGTTGAAAACAAATAATTTTTGCTTTAGCACTTGAGTAGGACTGAATATTAAATAAGTTAGCTAAGAAAAAATTACTACAAGAGAATATGATCTTGAATGTTATCTAACCTACAATTTTTATATCACAGGACAATTTCAAGATGCTGAATATTTAAAATAAACTTTTTTGTCCACAAAGAATCTCTAGGGTACTGAAAAACATTTTCTTCTATCAAAATTTCATTAAACAAAAAAGGCAATTTCCCTAAAGGGCAGGAATGTTCCTCTTAGAAGAGGTGACTCTGCAATTAGCTGTGGATACAGAAAGGCCATGTGCCACTGCCTCCCTCCAGCTCTCCTGTTTGGGAACAAGCGGTCAGCTGCAGGCACAGTAAACTAATTACATAGCGGTTCCATACCCATCACAGACATTTGGTTAACCACAGGGCATATTTGGATACTCAGAAGGCACCCTGCCCTGACACTATTCAGGAGAAAAGGCAACAGGGATTAAAATAGAAAGTAGTAACTTGATTATTTTCTTTTTGAAATTTATATTTTCAGGCAAAAGTGAAAGAGATATAAATATATTATACTCAAAGGGCACCAGAAGACATAAAAATGCAAACTTCTAGGAGTATCACTAAGTAAATAATTTAATGCCAACTTCAATGGCCATCCTTTCCCAAAGGAAGAAACAAACTGCGGCACAGAGAGGAGCCTGTACTTCAGAGGGCAGTGTGGGCAAGACCCCTAAGATACTCTGAATCGGGAGATCTCCTGTGGTCTTGACAAGCTTAATGCTTTAGAACTGCTGTGTGATTAGTGTAGACACAAAGACCATGTGGTCACAGTAGGGAATTAATTACCTGTAGGAAACCATCTCATTCCTGTGACCTGATTCCTAAGAGGCTGTATGTTGGGTACTCCCCTCACTGTGAACCCTCCAGATGGCTGGCGCAACTACTTTCTCTTTCACCTGTGCAACAGTGCTAGTAGGGGAAGTTAAGCTTCCTAAAGAAATCTTTAAGATATTCCATTACCTTTCTTGGCAATTGGACTTTACGCCAGGTAGTCAGCATTCCCAAACCTACTCTTACTGAACTCTTTTTCTTCCTGTTATTGATGCCAGAACAGGCGGGCACTTGTATTGCAAGAACACCTGCCAAACCCAGAGAGGATTTGTGTAATCTTGATTCCAGTAGCCTCAATGACTTTAATTTTGAATGCAAACTGATAGAACATTCAATAAGTCAAAGGCCTTCTAGTCCCCAGTTGATGCCTGTAATGAATACAAATATCAGGATAATGCTATTTCAGTGTTTGACTGACCCAGAAAAATACTCCCAACCATACACAATTCTGAAAGTCAACACATACTTGCAGTTGTGGCAAGAAACCAAATCAAGTGAAACGAAGCTCCCAAATTCACTTTAATTTTTTTAAATATGGGGGATATAACAGCTATATAATATTTGCCAAAGCAACTGATGACAGACATGACTGGCTATGACAGTGCTCCCATCTGTCTATTCTGTGCCCATGAACTACAAGACCGGAAACCATTCCCAAGGAGATTTGCAGGATGTTCTGAAATTGCCATACACTGTGCAAAAGTGAAGAAAGGAATTAATACAGGCTGCAGCAACAAGTCACTGCGGGGCTAGAAAACATACATCTTAAAGCTGGGTAAATGTTGTGTGTAAATGTGCAGTTTTGGTTTTTTAAAAGCAACATTTTTTTTTTTTTTTAAGAAAGAAGGAATGCCAATAAAACTGAGTAACAGTTTTAGGAAGGTGGGAGGTGAACCCTTTCACTGGAAGCTACACATTTGGAACAGGTGCTAGTTGCAACAGCAAGGGTTAAAGGACAATGCTTTCCATGTTCGAAACTCATAAGAGAACATATCCTTAAGATAAAAAAAAAAGTGTTAAACATTTTTCCTGTAGCACTCTCATTCTGGCCATCTCCTGCTCTGCTGCCACTCTAATTGGACTTGAAGTGCTGCCTCTAGGAAAGTGACTCAAGAACCAGCTGGAGCAGAATGCAAATAAACTGGTGGGGGAGGGAGCCTGCAGAGAGAAGCAGCTAGGAAAAGAAAAAACAAAATTAAGGCAGAAAGGGAAAAAGAAGAACAGAGACCCACTGCATAAAGCTCAAAATAGTTTTAACAGCTACTGGTTTATCAGGAGTGTCTACGGGTGTCTTCATTTCAGCAAGAACCCTGTAACCCTAGAAAGGGATAAGATCGATACTATGTATATACAGTCTCTTCAAGCTAAAGTTTACTCCTAACAACAAAGCAAAATGTACAAAGACTGAGAATGAAATTGATAGAAATGGGAAAGGCAAAAGGAGCCACATTAAAGGTAACATTTAATTTCTTTTTAAAATGTCTTTATCCTCCACCCCACCATACTGTGTCTCAAACCCTGATTCGGGGGCATCACATGACCTGTACCTTAGCCACAGTAGCTACTAGAGCCACATTGTTATTCTGATGCTACAAAAATACAAAACTATTTTCCAAAGGAAAGCATTTTACTATGGTTTAGTGGTCTCAGGCATATCATTTTGGAATGTAAATAGCTAATTCTAGACCAATTAATTAACAAAAAGCCTGGCTCTTAAAATCTTAGGTTATGCATTGGTTCCTTTCTATAACTCCTATCAGGTACAACGGGGGCACCTGAAAGCCTCTGGCACAGCAGTCTGCCAAGGTCTTTCCTCAGTGCAAGAATAAGTAACCAAGACTTGCTTTCCAGATACATAGTTAGAAAACTTGTCTATCTTTATAAGCTGGAAGAATCTGGCAAGCCAGTATGAAAAATTCATTTGAATAACTATAAAGTTAATAGCTTTGAAAGACTTAAAAATGAGTTTACCTTTGACATGCTATGTAAATATGAATCATCTGTTTCTGAATCTTTAAATGAAAAGTGTGTATGTGGGTATTTTTTTGCCTCTGATACTATCTAGAGACTTTAAGAAATCTGCCTAAAGGATAATGGAAAATAAAACAACCTTCCTGTAAGAGATGATTATAATTCTGCTGTTTTTTCATTCTACCTCATTTACATCAGCTAGCTTGGATGTCCCAGTCTAGCCCAAGGACTCGACTTAACAGAGGGAGATCAAATACTAAGACTATACCTACCGGAGCCCCTGTGCATCTAAATGAGTTAGAACACTGGAATGCTGTGCTGGCCCTAAGGGGGTTATAGATACCTTGGAGTTCTTTCTCTTTACAATGCAGCAGGCTTTTCCCACTGTTTGAATGATATATTTCATTGCCTACATGATTTTCTAGCAAGATTAATTTATTACTCTTATAAATAATTACCTAATGGAATAGTAAAACAGTGAGAAAGGCTCATCTTATGTATAAGTGTGAAATGTTCCTTAAAAGTGGAATGAGCTACTTCATCTCAACCTTAAAATATCAAAGATGATCGATGAACTTTTTGTGAAGTACAAAAAAAATATGATATGGAAATAGTCTTAAATCTTTCCTTATTTTACTAGTAAAGCTTAAATGGATTTCCTTTTCGTCATGCTCAACTCTTCAGAACACTGAAGAATGCAGATTTCGTCTTTTATTGGATAAAACAGAGGCTGAAACATTTTCCCCTGGTGTTTGCATAAATTTACCTGTGCAAAATCAGCGGCAAGTCGCGTTTTCCCGCTTTCACCAAGAGGTCTTACAAGACTGGCGTTGCGAATAAAAAGTTCAATCGCTCTATGGGCAATAGCTTCAGTGTTGTCAAAGACAAAATCCAAGCATTCAAAGTGTTTAAAGTAGTCGCTCATAACTCTGGAAATGAAACCCTGAAGCTCCTTCATGTACAGAGAACAAGGAGTGTCAGGCTTCCCTGAGCTGGATAATGACCTGCAGAGGAGAAAAAAAAAAAGAAGCCAATGCATTAAAAGGGGGTCTTAAGTAATTTTTGTCCACCCCCTCAAATCCCCCCTGGTATTTCAATCCTAAGAATTTTTTCTCTTAATGGTAGAAAAAGGATCATTTATCTTTCCTAAAGTTCAAGAGCATAAAGTAATGTTTAAATTATATTCTAATATAAAGACTACTTTAAGGTAGAAGGAAGACATTAAAGGCTTCTAAAATTCATTTATCTAAAGACTATCAAGAATCAAAGAGACAGTGATCTATCTTGGATAATTCATACAGTGCCTTAGGCACTCTGACCTCTCAAGATCTCTCCCAGTTTTACCACTGTCTACTCATGCTTAGCCTGGTTAGTAAGTCAATAATGGATCCTGAAATAGCATTTTATACTTTTCAATGGCAAAAAATGCTGTCTTCCCAAATAAATTCTTGGCAAAGGTATCTCAGCTCTTGTTCTATTGAATCTGATCAGTCCAACAGCAGAATTCTGACTGGAACTGGTTATGTAACAATACACATGGTATGCAATTGTTTCCTCCCAGATGATGAGGTTTGGAAAGGCTTTAATTTGAATCAACAGATGATGCCAGCTGATGCTTCATAAAATACTATTTATAATTTATGAATGTTTACAATTGCTCTTTAAAGAATATTAAAAAGAATGTGACATATTTATAGGAAAGAAGTTATATCAAAATTAGAAATCACCTGATACTAATTAGCTAGTCAATGAGATCACCGGCTACATAATGCTGACTTTTTAAAAAAAATTGTTTCTGTACTTTGAAAATGACAGATTGCAATGGTCTAGAGAAGAACAATTAGCTATGACTCAAATGTCCAGAGCAAGAGAATGGAGTGAACTTAATTATTTTCAAATATATCAATCGTTATTATAAGCAGAATGCTAACCAAAGGTTTTCCACTTGCAGAAATGAAAAGAAATAGAGAAAGTAAGTTTATGTTCCAGCAGGAAGAAATTGTATTAGATATAAGAATGCCTTAACTTTGGTAAGGTCATGAGAAGGGCATGGTGGAATACTGCTGTTTTCAGTATCATAGTGGGGATAGAGCTGCTTGGGACAGACTACCAGGTACATGATGGCTATTTTCACATGGAGGTCAGTTTTGTCAGATTCACACAAATGAAGAGCCTAACTTATTCAATCCGAAAGGCTAGGCTGCCCACCTCATCACCAAAAAGGAATACCAATCTCTTTCATATCTTTATCACACTTTATTAAAGGCATTGTTATTTTGATACTATCTGGAAAATTGTTCCAGGAATTTTAATCTGATCAGTTAAAATGATTTCTTTGAGGTTTAGAAAATTACATCCTAAAACAATTTCCATAAACATGCATCAGATAAGTAAGATAATATGATTTGATGAAATTTTGAAATATATATTTATGTTATTATACCAGAGAGGATTTAAAGTTGATTTAAATCGACTAGAATACAAAACTTGCTTGACGACTGTGAAAGTTTGGTTTTCCCAATTATATCAAAGCTTTTAGTAAGAATTTCTCAAATAGTACACTCAAATGAAAAAGTACAATAAGTTGCACAGAAATTTTAGGGTTGTTATAATGGGAGTCCGCATAGAGATGCTGAAGACAGAAGGACTAAACAAGCACATCTGACAACAGTGGCTGTTCATCCTCATGCCACCAGTCGTACGTGCGTGTGTGTGTATGTGTGTGTGCACACGTGCGGTGCATGCTCTCCCCTCTTCCTCCATCAATTCAAGGATTTAAGGTTTTACTTCTTTTAAAGTGTTTCCTCCCCTTTTCAAAGCTGTGATCAGATGTGTCATTTTACATTAAATAAAAGAATTTCAATCAATGTACTAGGATCAATCAGACATTTACATTTTAACTTTATCTAATTTGGAAAAAAAAACCCACCAGTCCTATTAAATACATGTCAAATACCAGAAAACTGTAAGTCCTGAGAACTACTTTTTAAATAGCAGGGATTTATTTAAATATTTAGTTCTACATACTACATATAAGATTTGTCCAATTTATTCCTTTTACCAAGAATAGGTATAGAGAGGGCTTAGAAGGGCAGGTGTTCACTATTACTATTCCAAGTGGAACCCCTCCTAGATCTCTAGGAGGTGTCTCTACAATAAAAATGATCCCTACTTCTTGAAAAGCTTAATTTAGCTTTACCTTATATTTCATAAAAGACATATATCTGAAACAACATGTCAACATTACTAATAACAAGATTCTACAAAGAGGGAAAATTACTGCCATGGGAACAACACTTTAAATACATTACAGAGCAGCTGTGTGTCACACTCCTATACTGTCTCTTCTGGACAATGACTTTCAGTGAAACCTCAAATGACTGCTGTTTATATACAGCGAGCTGAATGGAGCCATCAAAGGCTATTGGAAAAAAACCTATTAAAGGATGATGTTACACACATTAAAATAATGTGTCATACTCATGGCAACCTGTCAGTTATCTAAGCAAACTAGTAAAAACATACTTGCTTGGCGAACCAACTTTCAATATCTAACATTAAGTTACCAATAGGCACGAGTTGCAGTGCCTTCAAAGCCTTCAAAAATCACCTCATTTTTGGTAGCTTTTCAGAGGCATTCATCATTGGTCAAACTGGGACATTTAACATTATTTTTGAAGAAAATTAATTTCCTCCTAAATACTGGTAAACAACCATTTTATTTTCCTATCTCCAAACACTATAGTATTTTTGTGTAGCATCTACTTTATCCTTCTGTGCTTCATCCTATTATAAAAAATACATATTGACCTTTTAGTTTCAAAAGTTACTTTGTACATGAAATGATAAATGATTTAAAAAATTAAAGGTCAGGGATATCACACAACATTTCTACAAACAGACTAGTGATTGTGAAATTAAATAAACCGAAAGAATAAAGCAGATATGCTTTCAAACAACATGAATATAAAGAGAAACAGGACAGTACTGAATTAGTAATGAACCAGGAATACAAAACATCTACATATTAATATTTGAATATTTGGCTTTAGAATATTGGTGTCTTTTTTTTTTTTTTTTTTACTCTTACTAACCATGTACAGCTACTTATTTAAAATTCCCCATAGATCGTTTTTTAAAATACTGAGGGCAAAATCATTCCACTCTATTTTAAAAGGTTTCAGTAAGGACTGGGTTAGGTACACTGACTTTCACTCTCAAGACACATGTAACATGCATAAGCAGTAAACGCAGGAAACAGTTATGGAACAATATCAAATTGTTTATGGCTAGGTACTATATGACTAGATTAGACTGCCACAAAGGTCTTGGAAAAGAAAATCATTATTGGAGAGGGCTGGGCAGGAGTTTGTCCTCAAAGCCAGAGCAGGATTAAGAAGAGCACAGTGGCAGAGACAGGACTTTTTATACAAGGAATACTATGCCTATGACGTATGCCTATGAAGCTGAAGCACAGAGTGTTTCTGTTTAAGTAAGGAAAAGCACAGGATCAGAAAGAAAGATGGTCTAAACTACCCAAGAGTCCTGAAGTGCCAAGCTGAATTCCAGACTTTAATGATTCCATTTTTCAATGATAGGAGAAAATGATGAAAACAAAAACTGAAAAATAATGATCTGTTAAAGGTGCTCACAATAGATAAAGTAGAAGAATGTTGAAGGCCAATCCCAAACAAGGCTCTAAATGATAGGAGACTTAGGGAATAGGGGTGGAGCCATGGGAATGAAAACAAATTCATAAACATTAGTGAACCCTGTGATCATAAGTTATTACCCAGAAAAGTCTTCTTGATGCATGGTGATAATTATGGCCTCTATTGCATCTCCCACTGAAGTCAGTAAAGGTTGCACAGCATTTCCCATAAGAACATGAACTGTCTGAAAAGAAGGAAAAATGGGAGAGGCCAAATTAAAGAGGAACAAAATAAATCTGAGATATAAGAAGCATTCTGACTAAAAGCTTTCATATTATATCAAATCAAGCTATAGATAGTTTAAGTACAACTCAGCAGAAGTCTATTTCTCTTGCTAATTGCTGTCAGCAATGATTTTTAAAGCTGAAAATATGTGGAATAAGGCACTAAAAAAATTCAACCCCCTTACTTCTCTCATATTAAAAAAAAATTTAATGGTCAATAGTGCCACTTATGAAGATCAGATAAACACATTTTTTAAAGTTTCCGAAAAGAGTCAAAGCCAGAAGTAGTTCTTTAAAAATTGGAATGGCATATGCTTTTCAGAGAAATGAATTAGGAGTGCTCTGGTGGCTCAGGTACTAAGCAAGCAGCTGGGACGCAGATCACGTAAAGCCCATGGATCTGGTTTTTCAACCTGGGGCCAGAGGAACAACCAAAAATGAACAAAAGAAATTACATGCTTCTTTCTCCTCTCTTTCCCTTTCTGCCTTCTCTCCTCTTTGAAAAGAAACAAAAATTAATGTAATAAATAAACTAGTGATTCTTATAGGGCAGAACAGAGAAACATTTCATGAACTAGGCTTTTATTTAGAATTTTACAGCCTCAAATGGGGATAATTTTGCTCTCCAGAAAACATCTGGCAACGTTTGGAGCTATTTTTGATTGTCACGACAGGCTGGGGCTTCCTGCTAGTATCTAGAAGGTAGAGGATGGAGATGACACTAAATGTTCTACAATGAACAGGACCGTTCTTTGAAACAAAGAACAACCTGGTCTTAAAAGTTAATAATGTTAAGGCTGAGGAAGTTTTCCACACCAAGGTATCATCACTGGTTAGATTATATAAAACTCTAGGCTTTAGTTATGGATTTTTAATATTGAAATATTAGTGAAAATATTGACTAGGCCAGACTTAAAAATTTAACTATATTATATACACCTCACTTAATGATGATTACATATAATGAAGATGGATGGCTTTGACTCATGCAAATGACTGAAATAAACGAGAAAAGGTTAAATAAGACCTTTATTCACTAAATCCTTAAATGTCATTTCTAGTCCTTAATCTCTGATAGATATAAAGATACTGTATACCAGATTGATGGGTGTGTATGTGTTCATGTCTCAGTGTGTGTAGACATAGTTTGCCCTAGAGGAAATCACAATTTAGTAAAAGGAGAAAAGTTATAGTGCTATAAATGCTTCAGAGTAAGAGACCTTGTACTGAGCCTTATACTGAGAGAATGTCAACAACAAAAGATGTTGTTTAAAGTGAATTTCAAAGGACACTCAGTTAAGAAACAAGTGAAGGAGGATGAGACTAGGAGCTCATATTTTGTTAAAAGCACAGGAACCATGGAAAGCCAGTGCATTTGGGGAACTGAAAAGCATTCGGTAGGGAAAAGGTGTGAGGTGCCTGCCTATGTGGAAGCCACAGAGGTGGCAGACATACTCTGTGAGCTGGTAAGGAGATGGGAATTTATCCTGAAGGGACTAGGAAACCAAAAGACAATCTAAGAAATCAGAATAACTGGGCCAACATATTTTGAGTCTACATATAGCAGAGGTGATTACAATGAAATGATTCTAAAAGCATATTCATTAATATTGATCATGTCATCTATGACATTATACACAATGTTTCTGAGAAGATGATCCTCTGGCCTAAAATAACAATTAAATGTGGATAAAATCTCAACAAAGTAAAGGAAGAAAGACTTTTAAAAGTCTTTACCTATTTTTTCAAGTAAATAAAAATGTATGTTTAATATCTCTATCAAATAATAAAAGATACAGATTGTTTATTATTCTTGGGCTATAGTCATTTATATATCATAACATTCTATCCCTAATTCAAAGTGATTTCAGAGTTTCCCACAATTTTATTAAATATAAAGTTCTCTTTAAATCAGTTTTGTATTTTACATTATATGTCATAATAGTTTTTATATGATTTAAATAAAAAGAAAGGTAAAAACTTTCATTAATTTCTGTTAATTAATAAACAATCAAGTCTTCGGTGGAGGCACTGAGGGAGGGCTCTGAAGCCGCAGTCTTCTTTTAGCTAGTTCGCTAACGCGCCATGGGCGATGCCTTAGCCACACCAACACCAGTTACACGTGACAGTGGTTCTAGTGAGCAGGCCTCAGAGTGAGAGCTGGAGTCCGAGGTCTGCGCAGTTTTCCCTGCACTGGCTTCATTTCTAGCCCAAAGTAATTGATATTAGGAATAAACTCTGTGGTATGTCAAAAAACCAGACTCAGAGAGACCATGCTATACTGCATTACAGTCTGAGAAATTTTCATTCTTCACTTGCGCAGTTTATTTCATATCAGGTAAAGTGCAGGCACTATCTTAATCTAAAGAATAGACTCTCAAACTATGAGCTGTGAACAACAGGGGTCAAAAATGCAATTCAAACAGGTAAGGGAGATCAACTGCAAAGTGAAGGAAAAATAAAGGAAATAGTGGTAAACCTACTGCACTATACACAGATGTAAATTTGCTATCGTGTATACCTCAAGCCTAATTAATGTTAAAATGTAATATTCCTTCAATAAAACCAGCTAAAAAAATCAACTTAGACAATCTCTATGCTGTTAAAAATGTTTAAAAGAATGTTAAAAAAAAAAAAAAAAGCCCCAGGAGAGTAGTGGTTGGGCATAGTTCACATACGTCCCAAGGTCCCAGGTTTGTGTTCTGGGCTGGTGAAAAGAACCGAGGTAAAGAACTAAATAAAAATAAAATAAAATGCTTCTTCCTCTTATCTCTTCCTGTCTGCCTACATTGCTCTCATTGTTACCTGCAACTTTGCTTAAAAAAAAAAAGTACAAGTGTAGAGTATATCAGAGTCCAATACACAAAATAAGGAAAAACTGCTTTGTGAAACATTTATTTCAATAAATGTGTATAAATTCTATTAATATATATGTAAATACATCCATGTATTTTTATAAATACATATATATTGTATAGGAGGTTATGGAATAAAATGTATTTATCTTGGGTAGTGATCAGAAGTGCTGATAGCTACTACTAGAAGATAGGGGGGAAACGTGGAGCCACAGAAAAGAAGACTATATTCCCCTGCCTGGAAGCAAGAATCTTAACTGTGTTTTGTCATATAAGTCTGATTTTATGATTTTTATGATAATGAATATATTGAACAATTCTTAAATAAGATATTATTCTATTATTGTAGCTTTCATAATAGCTAATCATAAGATAAATGAGGTTTTTGGAGAAAAGAAAACGATACAGAGAAACATCCAAGTTATCATTTACTATGCTGAGGGCAGACAATCTCTTCTCACACTCTTCTCTTAGCATTGCTGAGTTTAGGGCTAGTTAAATCCCCATCCATGTCATCTTTGATAGCATCTGACCTCAGCAATTCCCCTCTCTTTAGGATTTATGGCATTGTCCTCTCATAACTGCTTCCTAGAATCTTTGTATCCTTATTAGCCTCTGATTAAAGTTTCTCCACACACAAACACACTTTTTTTAAAAGTCTGCCCAAGTGATCTAAATATATAAATACAATCTAATAGTTGACAGACTTCTGTGTGCAAGCATACACACATTTTTTTTTTCTGTCTTTCCCCACTGGCCCCAGGTCTCGAACCCAGGTTTGGACTTTACAAGGCCTTCACCTTAATTACCTTTACTGCCTGAGTCACCAGGGTGCTCTGGTGTAGGTATATTATAGGTATATTTTGTAGATGCAGATACTAAAGATAAGAAATTAAAGACCTGTCTGAGGTCATACAGCTAGTTAAATAGCTGAGATGGGATTCATATACAGGTGGCTTGGCTCCAGAGTCTTTGTTATATAGGCTTGCTTAAAAAGTTCTAAATAAATATTTAGTAAATGAATGGATAAATTATGGTGGCAAGATGTAGTAAGACACAACTCTTTTGAATCAATGAGATCTGGGTTTATCAGCTATACAACTCTTGAGCAAGTTATTTTTCTAAGTTGTATAAAATGAGTATAATAATACATGATATGAACTGTTGCAATATTTCAATATATTATTGCTTGTGATTGGCAAGAAGCAGGTATTAAGGATGTCTATTACATCCTTAATAGGTGAATAAGTGAATAAGTTATTTTTTAAAGTTATCTACTGTTGATTACAAATGACTCTAAATCTTATACACTAATTCTTATTTGTTGTCCTGAGTACTAGAGAGGATTTTTTGTTAGTACTGTATATAGAGAATATTGTATATAGGGAATACTGTATATAGGGAACGGGAATATGCAGTTTTACACCATATATATATATATATATATATATATATATATATATATATATATATATTAGTTTCTCATCCTCAGCATTATCAACATTTTGGGTCTGATAATTTTTTCTTGCAGGGAGTTATTCCACAGATTATAGGATATTTAACAGATCCCTGACACTAGATGCCAACAGCACCCCACTCACAGTCAAGACAATCAAGAACATCTCTAGATGTTGTTTATATGTCCCCCAGAGTACAAACATCACCCTAGTGGAGAATCACTGCCTTATTGGGATAAAGCTGGGCTGTCCTTACCCAATATACAGTGAATATTTGTAAGGCTCTTATTTCTGTGTATTCTAAGTAGAGCGCAATCTGTAGATACCAACAGGGTTTATTTTTAAATTCTAGAAAACATAAACACACATGTATCATCTCTCTTTAAGATAATTGTCAACTTATCAATATGCTACTTTTGGTATATTTAGACGGTTCTGGATTATTTTTAAAATGTGACATCTCCCACTCAAGTTAATAAACAATTCTAAATCCATTTTGATGTATACAGTCAGATGTTAAATTACTTTACCTTTAGGGCTGACATTATAGTTTTCTCAGCCGCTGGAGAGAATGAGCTCTGACTGGAAACAACCTAGAACAAGGATTTGATCCAGTTATAGCTCTGTTTAAATCATTTATCTTTACAAATACTAATTTTGATCATGATAAAGTTGTTCCCACAAGTTACACATAAAATAGTATCATGACTTTAGGGCCATCAATCATAGATGTTTTAAAGATTCATTTAATTCATTTATTAGTCAAAATAGGCTAAAAATACTTTTGTATTAAAGGCAAATAGATAATTAAAATAATAAAAACATAAAGAATTCTAAAGTTTTAACTTGAAAAGGAAAGTTTAAACAAGTATTAGTGATTTCTTTTGAAACATTGCTCTAGGCTCACTCAACAATTTTTCAAAATGCAAATAGCAAACATTTCTAACAAATTAATACAAAAATTATTAAATTTTGAAAGTATCAGGATAAATAAAATACAACTTTCATAGCTTTATGGTGCTTATAGCAGCAATTAAAGGAAATGGAAACTATCATTTATTCTTTTTATGTACTTTTATTTGTTATTTTTCAAAGATCTACCTGTTAACACTTTGTATTTTGTTTAGTGTATGAAATACATATTTTTGGAAACCACTAACTGGTAAAAAAGGATTTGTTAAAAATTTTAAGTAAATGAATGACAGTCATATAAAATTATTCAACACACAATCCAGTAAATTAAAGTTCATATAGAGGTCAAATTTTTAAGAATGTCATCTAATCTCTAGCCTCTTCTAGATCTTCTAAATATGTATGCCCCTACTCACTATTCTGAAAATGACTTATAAAGAGCAAACACAAGCTACTCAAAGTTTAAAAATGAGGTAGAAAATTTGCTCTCTCAGTAATTGTGAATATAGTTCACCTTAGACATATGTGAAAGAAAATACGTCCAGTTACTTAAAAATGCATTAGAAAAATAGCAAAAATACACACTTTATACTTGCAAGTAGCTATGAGCGGTATCATAAAAATTCAATTTTTTAATGCAGCTCCTGCCCTCTTTTTGTGCAAAGATAGAAACCTTTTGACATACTGGAAGACTTAAGATTTCTTATTCTGTCATTAGCTTTGCTATAATTTACCACCACCTACATGAATCAAATTATGTCTTTTAATAGTTATGAAACACATAGGATTTACTCTTAAATAATCAGTTCAATAAATTTGATTAAAGCAACCAAATTTGAGGATCTATATATAGTTCATGTGGTTAAAAACCAAACATAAAGACAAAAAGGCACACAAATGATAAAAGTTAAGATCAAAGAGTTTAAAAAGTTAAAACCTTAGCATATTTTATAATCACCATATTTTCATTTTCAAAAAAAATAAACAATTTGTAAGTGTCTAAATCTGAGATAAGAGGGAAGAAATTGAAATTAAGTCCAAAGAACTTAAAGAGATTACCTTTGTTACTGATTGGTATAACTTATACAGCGAATTCACAACTGCCACATTTCTTCTCTGCCCTTCAGTTAGAGGCCCAATCACCTGACTGGCATCCCCTTGTGTGGAAAGCTGTAAGAATTCAACATAAAAATAAATTACAAAATGATAGTTTGCATTTAACTGAAGGAAAGTTCATGCCCTCCCCCTGATAAATAGAATGTTAACTGGAAATATTCAAGACAAGGTAAAACTTTGGATTTTAGAATCTCTATAGGGATAACACCAAGGATGTGGAAACCCAATTAATCTTCCACAGACAGAATATCTGTTAATTCTTCACAATCAATGGACCTCTGAGGCAAGTGTGATCCAAAAGCTTATTAGTGTGTGTGCTATTGTGATACACAGCACAGTATTCCTAGATAGCACCTTCTGGCAACTGCCAATATTCTTCTTTTGATTCAAAAGCTGAGAAATAAGTCATGAAAAAATTTGAAACAGAAGAAACTAATTGAAAGAAAACTACATCCTATGTACATTTGACAGCCATCACAACACTCTAAAAAATGAGTGGTGAAAACAGGATATTACTCTTACATTTTATAGATTAAAAAAATGTTAAGAAAATTGCCAAAGATGATATTGTGTATGGATGTTCAACAGAAGGGGCATTAAGAATATTCTAATCCTAACTTTTCATTTACTTCTAAATACCTGAATTTTAGGAAAGAGAACATGGACTGCTTTACTGAGTTAATCTAAAGTTATTAGAGTTCAATTTCAGGAAAAAACCATTAAACCATTCTCAATGTTGATAACTTTTAATCCAATCCTCTGTAGTCATTATTGTTGAAAGGTAAGTTAAATTTGATCAGGACAAATAAAACATGATGCAAATAACTTGATAATGTGAATACAGATCTCAAAATATGAATACTAATCTTTTAGAGTTAAAACTAAGAGCATCTTCCCTTTGTTATTGTGAGTCAAATAAAATCAGAAAAATAATTACTATTTTTCTTTCTACTTTCCTTTGATAAACACATATACATTTTTTAAATTAAACTTCTCACCTTATCAATTTCTAGTTGTGACATAAAATACAATTTAAAACAATTAAAGAGAAGAAGGCTTTGTTAGTGATACAGTCCATGATAACTCTTAAATCAGCATAAGGCTTCTGGCATTAGGTTAAGTAATTGCAATTTGTCTTTCCTCATGGACACAGAAAATCCCAAACTCACAATGAAGTTGTGTTCAAAAATGCTCACCTAAGTTAGTGGTTTAAAAAAAGTCATATTTTTCACTACCAAACAATATGAAAAATTAATGGTTAGACTCTCAGAGGAGCCCACAAAATCCAATTTAATCTATAATTTATTGAACTAATAAAAACAGAGCTCTAAGAAGCTTGTGCTATAGGGAGGGTAGTAAAATGCTCCTGAATTTTGGATATTAAAATAGCAATGGTCAGTCAGCAGCATCAGTGTTTATGACAGACTTGGGGTCAGATGCTAAATATGTATCTATGATGAACATTTAAAAGCTACTATTTTGATAAAAAAGAAATCATAAAATTTATTCGGAACTACAAAAGACTCCAAACAGACAAAATACTGATTAAAAGTGAAGAAGTATCCTGTGTCATAACTTCAAACTATACTACAAAGCACTAATTTCAAAACAGCATAATACTGAAATAAAGAAGGCACACAGATCAATGGACCAGAATCGATAGCCCAGAAACAAACCAACATGTATATGGAAAACTAGTAACAAAGGGCTTTAGACCATAAAATGAAATAAACTATTTTCAATAAACAGTGCTGGAAAAACTGAACAATTACATGCAAAATAATGAAATGATCACTTCTTTACACCATATACAAAAATTAACTCAAACATTTCGATATGGCATGAAACCATAAAATAATAGAGAAGGAAACACAGGTAGTAGCTCTTTGACAATGGCCTTAGTAACGTTTTTGTAGATCTATCTCTATGATCAGTGAAGCAAAAGCAACAGCAACAAACAGTACTCTGTTATATCAAAAAGCTTCTGTACAGTAAAAGAAACCATCATTAAAAAAATGGTGCCACACACTGGTGGAGTAGTGGTTAGGCAACTGAAGGATGCAGGCCACATACCCCTGGGTTTGAGTCCCAAATCCAGGGAGAAACCAACATTGTGAACTAAAAAGTGTTTCTATCTCCTATCTCTTCCTGCCTGCCTGCCTACTCATCATCATTCCTGCCTGCATCTTTCCTTCAGAAAGAAAAACGAAAGGCAACCTACTGAAAGGGAGGAGATATTTGCAAATTACATATCTGACAAGAGGTTAATGTCCCAAATTTATAAAGAAAACATAAAAGAGTCAATAAAATAAATAAAAATAATAGGTAGAGGATCTGAATAAATATACAGATGTCTGACAGGCATATAAAAAGATATTAGCATCTCCTCTTAGTAGGAAAATGCAAACAAAAACAATGAGGTATCACCTCACTTCTCTTAGAATGGCTATTATCAAAGAACAATGAATGCTGGAAAGGATGTGGAAAAAGGAAATCCTCCAAATTATTGGTGAGAATATAAATTGGTACTATTGTTAGGAAAAACACTATGGAAATTCCTCAAAAAGTTAAGAATAGAAATATCCTGTGAGCCAGTTACGGCACTGCTGGGTATTTATCTGAAGAATACAAAAGCACTAATTCAAAGGAATATATACATGTCCATGTTTATCTTTTTGAAAGAGAGAGAGAGAGAGATCCTGCTATTTGCAACAACATGCATGGATCCAGAGGGCCTTAAGTGAAATAAGTCAGATGGAGAAAGACAAACACTATATTATTTCAACTCATTTATGATAAAAAAAAAAAAAAGTTTAGACTACAAAAACAAACAAAATAGTGGAGAAAGGAAGGAGGAAGCAGGCTGAATAATTGAATAATTGGTAAAAGGGTCAACTGTATGGTGATGCTATAAACTAGACTTGGTGATGAGTATATAAAGATGCTGACACCAAGTCTATACATCTGAAATCTACACAATGTTATAAACAAATGCTGTATGTCAATTAAAAAGTTATGATATCTAGTTCTAAAAATCCGACCTCTATTAATTCTCTTGGGATTTTTCTCCAGTTTTGAAGAGAAAATGAGAAAAAGAATTTGCTTGTGTTATTTCTATGTGTTTTATGTAAGTGTGTTTAATGATGAGACATACTGCCAAAAAAGAGTGGAGATCATTTTAGTATGGAGAACTGATCATATTTTTAGTTTTTAAAAGTACAGAAAGGCACACCATAATCAAGGCGGAATATGAAATGTTAGCATGTGGAGAAACTGAAACTTTCAAATATTGCTGGTGAGACTGTAAAATGGAAAAGCTGCTGTGGAAAAGTCTGGCTGTTAAACATGGTATAACATATATTCAGCAATTTGAGTCCCAGCTAAATAGCACAATAGAAATAAAAATACATGTTCACACATAGGAAATGATACACAAATGTTCACATCAGCTTTATTCCATAATAGTCAAAAACAAATAAATAAAAAGAGCAAGAGAAACAATATAAAAGTCAACCAACTGATGATTAAATAAAATGTAGCATGCACAAAAGAACACTACTATAGAATCAGTATACTTGTTATCCCTAATTTCACTCTCACTAATTAGTTTTGTTTATTCAATATCTTTTACAAAGTTATTTTATTTATGTATATGTAAAGTTTCTTTCACTAAACATGTTTCTGATATTCATCTATGATGCCCCTTTTTATTGTTGTGTGGTATTCCATTGTCTGAATTTATCAGTTTGTTTTATCCATTCTTTGGTTGTTTACAGAATGTCAGAAAAAAACATTAGACTTAAGAATTTACAAAGATTCATATCTATTGCTTGCTAGCTAAGTAAGTTGTGGCTTCAATTTCTGCAACATGGGACAAATAACATGAAGTATGCTTTGAAACAATTAAATAATTTTACCTCCAGATGATTCTTTTTTCTTACTTTCTGTTACCTATCTTGGTCCATTCCCCCATTATTCTCTCCTCCAAGCTCTAGTCTATCTCAGTACTGGCTAGGGGGCCAGAGATACAGATTGGGATTGAGCAATCATAACTGAAAGTCAATGATGATGCCTGGAGTTACAGAGTGAATCTTGGTTCTTTTGGGTGGTGGTAACAAAGCATTTTGTAGAGTAGGCACTTCCTATTTCAGAATCTTCAACCCATCTTAGTTATTTTAACTTTCATATTTCAAGATACAGACTTCATTTGAAGTAAAAAAAAAATTTACTTTTTACTAATTCGTGTACATGTTCAGCAAAATGACATAAAAGATGATCATTAGGCATCTGTTGATGACTGAAGGGTCAGAGTAAAGGCTTCTCATTGTTTTTTCAAAGTCCATCTTATTTGAGATGAATAATAGTGTGTGGAGGTACAAAACACAGCTTTGATTGTAAAGTATTAGGAAATAGGGGACTAGGAAGGTAGGAACAATAAGAGGTTCAACAATCTAAACTGCACATATGCCTGTAAACGTAAAAAAACTGCATTTGATTTTTCTGTCTCTTTTGCATGTGTACACACAACACACACACAGAAAGGGAATCCAATGTCTCAATAAACCCTTAATAATTAAAATGGTTCCTCCATGCAGATGACAAGACATATTATTTCTTTTTACTTTTAATTATTGGAAGAAAATATTTTTCAGAAATTCTAATTCTGCATATCTGCTCACTAGGAACATCATGTGACTTCAATGCATGAGACACAACATAGACTAAATTCCTGAAACAATGACATAGAGTTAACATGAAAAATGTTTTTATATAATTGTTAATTTGTAGACGAAATGACCAAGATCTCCCTAACATCATAGCTGAAAACTAGAAACAAAAGATAAAAACCTGACAACTCAAGGTGTGAGTTGGATGGTAGATTTAAATTTCTATTAAGAAATCCACTGCAAATCACTTTTGGGGACTCAGAAGAATGTCTAAAAGGAATAAGAAAATTAACCATGGATTAATAATCATGGATTAGATTATTTACAAATGACAGAAGGTTGTTATTTTCCAGGTGTTATGGAAATATCACAAGTGCTCTATTTATCTGTAATTTCCATGACTGCTAAGGAAATGTCAAGACTACAGGACTTTTTTTTAACATGGATTTGTTTATAATTCTTATAAATATTTCTTTGTAAGCATACATAAAAGAGAAAAAAGCTATTAGAACTTCATAGATTTAGAGCAGAACAATGTGAAATACATACTAATTTACAATGCTTCCCTGGATAAAAATGGAACATTTTTATGCTTAAATTAGATATTTTAAACAAAAACATTATAATAAGTTCTAATTTACCTTTATTCATAATTAGTCATATTTATAGATATTTTCTGAAGTATTAAGCACGTTTCAATTATAAAATTAATTTTAATGTGAGATTTACACTAAAAAAAACTTTTTCTCTAGTACACACTTCCTATCCAACTGTTTCATAATTTCACAGCAAAAAAAATATATACTCAAAAAGGCAAAATATTATTATTTTTTATTTTTTAAATAAAAAGTATAAAAGGCAATTATCTACCTCTCAAAATGGTCTTTCCCACTCCTACACACACAGAAGATATGAGCACACAACTGGGGCATTTTTATGACCTTACAACACAGTGCTCCCTCCAGCAG
Organism: Solenodon paradoxus; assembly: GCA_004363575.1. NCBI lineage: Eukaryota > Metazoa > Chordata > Mammalia > Eulipotyphla > Solenodontidae > Solenodon > Solenodon paradoxus. Next base: position 313,950 of record RJWH01001394.1, read on the forward strand.
AGAGTACAAATCTCTGAGACCTGACACGAGGGATACATTCTATTTGTAATCCTGATCTATGTCAAATCATTTTTCTGGACATATTGTTCAATGATTCTAAGTGTAGTCTATGGTTCACATAAATGTTTTCTAGGTCAAGGGATGCTAATTAGCAATACATTCCAGGAGACTCAAAATTGCTGCATCTTTATGTACTCTATTATTAAAAATTTATCCTAAGAATATAATAAAATTACATGCATTGATAATGTTATTTACAAAATATAAAAATTTTAAAAACTCTACATACCTAAGAATACAGAATTGTTGGTAATATTAGGCAACTGACAAGGCAAAATAAATTATAATGGTAGATTGCTTATGCTGTAGTGTTACATGTCAAAAAAGGTAGTTTGTCTATAGAGTTTAGTCTTACAAAAAGACTGGAAAGAAAGCAAAAAATATTAAGAAACAGTATGAAGCATTACATAATGAGAAAGGTTACAAAAATATTAGTAAAGGCCACTTTAGAATTCCATAAAGTATTTTAAAAAGTTCACTTGCAGAAAACACTTAGAAATTATTATACAGTGTAATTTTATCTATTATAAAAATGAAAAGTATATAATCTCCATCCCTGAATATTAAGATAACGTAAAAAATTAACTCCTTTGGTTTATATAGTCAAAATAAGGTTGCTGGGAAAGCTGATCTTACATCTTGACATCGAACTAAACCTTCATACAAATCTGTTATAGAGATGACAGTGAGATGGGGTTCCTCTTGGATCGTTAATCCAAAAAACTCAAAACAATATCAAGTTCTGTTTATACATAAGAGATGAGCAAGACCAGCACACAAGAGTATAACAAACCTTTGAATTCAAAGCTGCATTTCTAAGATATTGTGATTCCTGTTATAAAACCCTTTATCAATTAACCCATTTTATTAATTTATTCTTCTCTCAGTAAAAATCTCCACCAGTGGGCTTTGGTAAGACGCAGCACAGGGAAAGGCAAATACAGTTTGCTCAGAATTAAGAATTATTTTACTTTTTCTTTGAAGGACTTTATACTTTTGTACAACAGATGGAATGTCCACCTACCTACAACCAACCACTGGCTCCTAAACACTGGCCTTGCTAATTAAATTTAGAGTCACAAGTCTGCATGTTTTTAATTCTTTGAAGAAGAAATAATTGTTCACTATCAAGTATGCTGAGTTTTATACATCTTCCAATAATGAATACTACGACTTAATCAGTAATCAAAGAAATTCTTATAGTATAGTAAAATATAGAAAATAAGGCATCTTTTATTTAGGGTCATTTGAGTTTAGAAGAGACTGAATTTCAAACCACAGAATTTAGATACAAAAATTAAAACCCCAGCAACCCAGGGTTAAAGCTACTAAAACTTAAAAAAAAAAAAAAAAAGAATTAGTAGTTCATATATTTCTGTACAGCTTAGTACTTCCAGTTTTTGTCTGATGTAAATTCTAATGTAATTAAACCTATTATTTTGCATGCATTATTAATTTTCATAGCAAAAAAGTTTTTAATGTATGTCTAGGTATGCCCTGGTGGCCTACTGGGTCAGCTCACTGAAGACATAGTGCATATACAGTCCAAGCTCCTGGGTTCAAGATGTGGGGCCAGGGAAACAACCAAGATGAGCAGCTAAACAGAATAAAGTATCTCTTCCTCCTCTCCCTTTCTGCCTACCTGCACATCTTCATTCCTGCCTGTGCCTTTCCTTTAAAAAAAAATATATACACATATACATATGTATAAATAGTTTATATACATGTTACTCAATTTAAAGTCAATAAAAAATTTATACGACTGAACTCCAAGTTAATGAGGTTTTCTGTGTATAGCAATCTTAATAGCAGTGTTTACAATTTCAAACAAGAAAAAAGGTTAATTACCTGAGAGAAAATATTTAAATAATTATAAATTTATTTTTTAAAATCTGGCACTGTCATTCTATGTCTGTCTCTGTCACAAATAACTATAACTGCCTGCAAAGGAGTTTAAGGAAGTAGTTCTAAAGCGTATCATTCAATCGTGACTCAATTACTCCCTTACCTCCACAATCTTCCATTTGGATAGTGGATTTGTCAATTTCTCTCTGTAAGTCTGTCCATTTTATTAGTCTGAGACTATTGTAAAGCATACTATAATTCTTACATATTCCTACTAAATTGCTCCTTTTCTCACTCTGTGACAATTCTCTCCCAATCCCTAATAATTCTTTTTGCCTGGTGTTAACATAGTTATATCAACTTTTGTCTAATTAGTATTTACCTGAAATATTTTCTCTCCATTCCTTTACTTGTATCCTTTATATGTCTTTGTATTTTAGGTTTATCATACAAAGTTGAATTATTTAATTCTATCCAAATAAGAAATGTCAGTAATCAGTTCTGTCTATTTATGGTGATGAATGGAATATTTGAAATTCATCTTACTATGACCTTTTAATATATTATGTTTGCTGTGCATATATTCTCTACACCTTTCAGACTTTTGTTGAACAAGTACTTCTCTTACACATTTTCCCCACATCAAGTCATTTAAAAGTTATATATTCTATTTCTGTTCTTATGTAGTTATAATTAAATTATTAAATTCATACTCGAGTTAAAGTGTCTATGGAGTCACAATTCTTTTAAAATGTTTTTTAAAAAGCATTTTATAATGCTTTAAAATTTATTACCCTTTCCTCAACTTAAGTCTTAATGTTCTATCTTGTTTATAAGTCCCAAATTACTCAATATTATTTCTTAATTTATGAAACCAAGGCTTAGATTTGCCTACATGTTTAATTAGCTGTTTGTGCTTCTGCATTCTAATCCTTCCTTTTGAGTTTGATTTCCTCCTTCTCTGTTTAACCACTAACTGGCTTCTCTTTGACTCAGAATGAAGGTCAATGCCCCTATGATATCCTGCAAGGGTTCCAATCATCTCCAGAACTCTAATGACTTAAAGTTAAGAGACGTTACAGAGTTTCAAAAATACTAACTTGAATTACAAAGAATTTAAGGCATCTAGTCAGTCTCTAGTATTTTTTCAGTATTCAAAAATCCAAGCATATAAGCAAGTTTGAAGAAGCAGAAACCTTAGAACTAGAGGATCAGGGGGCACTTTAAGGCAGTATAACCAAAATTCAGACATAAATTGCTTCAGCAGCTGTCAGACTTCATTGGCATTTAAGCCACTTGTCCCTGCTTCCTGAGCCTCATTCAGTGTGATCAGTCCTTTTTGGTTCTAATTATTTATTCTTTTAAAAACATAAATATGGTATAATTAAACGGAACTAAAAGTTATAAATGGAAAAAAGGTCTCTTCACATATTTAGTCCCATCTAAAGATCATATACTAACAGTTTTACACCCCATTCAAAAAAGGAAAACAGCATAAAATAGCATTTATTTATATTCTATTTTACTTATAGGGAACACTACTAAATGTACTATTTTCACCTTTTCCTAGCTTAATAATACATCTTCAAGACTTCTCCAAATCAGCACATAGAAATATTTGCAAGACTACCATTTCTTACTTATTTACAATCAAGTCCCAAACTATCAATATTTTCTTCAAAATGCACTTACTGTGGATGCTTGAGAAATAAAAGAAGGGGATATGAATTCCCCAGAGCTCAATATTCCCTGTCATTACTATCAATTTTTGAAGACTATTAGAATTAGTTAAAATTTTGATATCCCAATTCAATAGAGTTCTTAGCCAAGAGAATGCTCACATTTTCAATTAACTAAAGTAAAAATAAGAAATCTAGACTCAAGAAAAATGCCTTATACTTACACTTAATACACTCATAAACATCCTCTTTATCCCTTTATTTTATCCAAATGTCCAAAATGTATAGCATATTATATTTAGTTTGATTATTTTGTTTTAGGAAGTCCATGAATGCTTAAACTGGTGTAAACCAAGGACAAAAAAAGTCATTTCTACATTTTCATTTTCATTTTTTCCAAGATTAGTATATTAAATATTAGATATTAACTGAGTATCTTCCAAAATTTATAAAAAGCCTCCAAATTCTTTCAAATCCTAGATTAAGTATCTCCTATAAAATTAGGATACATTCATGTATCATCTATAAACTTTCTTTTATTTTTGAAATGGAAAAATTCTATATTTGAAAAGCTTTTTTTAGAGAGTTTTCATCACAGAAACAGCTGTCATATTAGTTCCTATGGGAAGACAGAATCAAAAAGAAATATGTTGGCCAGCCTCAGGGAAATCTTAAGATGAAAGAAGAGAAGTCAGACTTAAAACAAAAATTAAAAACCACATCTATCATAAATTCCTACTTATAAAGGCTTGCCAAATTAATGGCATTATTGGCACCACTGTCTAACCCTAAAAGGAGGACCCCCATGTGGGCCACTCCCAGAGTTGACAGAATGCTCAAAGATTTTCTAGGAAACTGCTTCCAGTTATTTGCTACGGGGTTACAGGGAAGTCAACATTTAAAACTAATGAAACCTCACTTGCTCAGGTCCTGTAGTTGGTATATTTTACATTATCCTTTCCTTTCCAAGTCCAGGCCCACTTGTCTCAAATAGAAACAGCTATTGTCTTCTTGCTTATTCTCTTTTATGTCCTGTAAACTTGGCTTGATATCTCCTTGTGTTGGGCATGTAGAATATTGGCTTGTATTAGGAATCTCAAACATCAGACAGAAAGTCCAAAATATGGTCAGAGAGAAATACAAGCTACACTCCACTTGAAGCCAAGGGTCTATAGACAGAATTTGGAAACTCGTAATTAAATATTCTTATCTTAATGTCACTATATTTATTTGTGAAAGTTCAATATGAACTTACATTTTTTGTAACAAAATACAACTGAAAACATAGTTATATTACCAAGGTTTTGGCTGGAATGTCATATTTGAGGATAATGTGCACAGACAGCTTTAAACAACTAAGGCTGACTTTACAGATCCAATAAAGAAAAATTAACATAATTTGCTTAGTAGGTTCCAGGCAGTCTAACCAGCTGAGTAAGAAAGGTCACCTTGTGGCCTGCCAAGAAACTAGGATACTCTTGAGAATTTAAGAGAGTAATTAGCCCAAATCTATAGCTACTACAGGTAAAGTCTGATGGTGAGAATGAAATGGCTTCTAACCTGGAGTCTATTAAAAGTTCAGTATGAGATTCCTTATGACAAGTTTCAGCAAAGCATATTTAGAAGAGTTTAAATGATTAATTGCTAATATTACTGTACTTATACAAATACAGGCCACACTTTCTGAAATTAGACTTAATTTGCAAACTAGTTAGTTTTACCGTAACTTTTTTTTTTTAAGTCAAAGAGGAGAATTTTATATAAACTCTAGAGAAGCCACCACAATGGTTCACACATGGACAATATTCCTGCCTGTTGCTGTACAAGTCACTCAGGAAGATTATCAAAGACATATAACCTGCAATCCAGGAAAATCTGTCATACTGTCAATGTTTGCCTTCATGCCATCTAAAGATTCTTCAAGCCTGACGTCTAAAAATCTTCTTGACTGGCTGAGCTTAGAACCCTTAAACTCAGATTAACCATTAACCACTGCTTTTCTTTTGTTTCCATAGAAATGTCTCTTATTAAATACCTGATTGCTTGTATCACACACTTAGCATTAAAGCCCACTTGAAATACCACCGCTACTAATGAGATACAACTGTTTAACTGTTTCTGATTTTTAGAATAAAGAGACTGGTTCAGTGAGCTGGAATAATCTACCAATTCAGCTTCTAAAATGTGAAACTTCTCATGAAGTTTCAAAGGTGGCACGACAGAATAGGCCTCCCAAAGGTGTTCAAAATAGGCTTCCCTCAAATATATCACTTTGGCATGCAGATTATTTCTACCTGAAATCAATCTGTAAACTCAAAAGAAACTTTAACCATTCCCTTAACTATCCAGAAGAATGTAAATTCTTATGTAGAATTAAGTTATTGCCAGAAATAACCTATCTATATATGGCAAGGCAAACATCTAGTTACAGAGCCTCTGCTTTTTATCATGTGAATCACCCTCTTTTCATCATGTGAGTTCATTTTTTTAATGAGAGGAGGAAAACATAAAGGAGGGAAAGAATTTATTTGAATATTAAATGCCTGCAATATTGAAAATAGGTTTAGGAAACTAAAGATTAGAAAATGTGTTAAGGGATCTAATATATATCATAAAATGAAGTCATACAGAAAAAGTTTATGAGTTTTAAGTAATATTAATATTAACTAAAAGTATTATGTGATTTATCAGAGTAATAAATTTATCTCTTCTTTGTAGTCGATAATCAAATCCATAAAAATTTAATATACACTTGAAAGTAAATATTTTCAAATCATGTGTCTGATAAGAGGTTAATATTTAAAAACACAAAGAATTCACACAACTCAATAGCAAAAAAAAATTTTAATGGGCAGAGGATCTAAATAGACATTTTTCCAAAGACTTGAAATGGGCAAGAGTAAATGAAAAGGAAGTGTTCAACTAATCATCAAGGAAATGCAAATACACACCACAAAGAGATTAGAAAAGTAATCAAGATGAAAGAGTAACAACTAAGAGGAGGATGCAGAGAAAAGGGAACTCCTGTGTACTACTAGCCAGAATGTAAAAGGGTGCAGCCAGTATGAAAAACAGTATGTATGGTTCCTCAAAAATTTATAAATATAACTACCACTACCACATGATTCAGCAATTCAATTTGAGTATATATATGAATAAAACAAAGTCACTATCTTGAAAAAATATATGCACTCCTAGGCTCACTGCAGTTATTTACAATAACCAAGACATCGAAACAACCTATGCATGAATGAATAAAGAAAATGTGACACACACATCACATACACAGAGGAATATTAATTGGTCACAAAAATCATTTAAATATCACACAAGTAGGTTTTCTATTATAGGAACATCAAGTCTCCAAATCATGAAATTATACACAAAACAAAGCATATATTTACAAAGCTTAAAAAAAAATCACAACTAAACCCTATTGATATTTAGAACTACTGACATCATACACAGCTACTGACCACAGAGGTCAAAAACCTTCCCTTAAATGTCATTACTGTTAGCAACCTAATTAATGCCAATCTACTTTTTCATGGTTTTTAACATTTGATATTTACATTAGGATTTTAGATGTCATCCCCTGAAAACAATCAGGTAGTAGTTATTGCTGAAAAAACCCAAAGAATTTATCTTTATAAAGGAGTACTTGTTATATATGCTTGTAATTTTGATTCTATAAAAGTTATGACTAGATTATGAAGGGACCATTAGTCTTTTAATTTCCTTTAAGCATACTGAGAATAAGGAAATACTGATTTTAAGTTAGCCATAGCAAGGCCTAGTAACATTTTCTTCTAAAGTTTGTATTTCAGAACTATACAAATTACCAATACATCACCATTAAATAATCTACTTTTATATACAGGTGTATATACAGGTGTATACATCTACAGATGTGTGTGCTTTGAACACAAAATTCTACTTTGAAAATTAATTATAATCTCACAATTGCTGTCAAGATAAATAAGAAATTGTAATTAAAAAGTCTATAAAACATCTCATTTTCAGAAGAGTTTCTTGGAAGCTACTAAATTAAATAGGTATTAAAGGAAGTAAACCCCACTTGCTTCACATGTGAGAATTCAATGCTAAATTCCTGTGTTAGATTCTGAGGACAGAATATTCATGTGATTAGTATCTTTATGAAAGAGTCTTGAAAAAAGGCCTTTGTGCTTCTTCTCCACTGTGAGGTTAACAGAGAAAAGACACCCATCTATGAATCAGGAAAGGGCATCTCACCAGACACTGAATCTGCTGGTATCTTGATATTGGACTTCCAGTGTTATAAGAAATAAATTGTTATTGTTTACAAGCCATACAGTTTATGGTATCTTGTTATAGCAGTCTAAACTGACTATGATATTATTTATTAATAACAGATAAATTATACTACATAACTATAAAATATATTATGCATCTATCAAAACAGGAGATGTAGATCTCTGTGCCACAACTGTATAGTGGATAAGTAAATCGCTAAACAATATGCATACGCATTCCCATTTTTCCTAAATAAAAAATAAAAATGTATTTGTGTTAAAATATAGGTCAGAAATAGGGAACTTTTAAAACTTTATCTACAGTCAAATCAGAGTTTGAATGCCAGGTTCAACACGATAGATGGCATTCAACTTTTAGTGGTCTATATTGGGAATTCTACTAATCTCAGCCTCAATTTCTGCATTTTGTAGTAGCAGATATTAATACTTCCATTCCAAAGAATTGCCGCGAAATAACATATGTAAATGGCTTGGGACAACCCAAGCCAACACAGATACTTAATTGGAGTTCTTTAAGTAGTCCTAGCCTAACCTTAGAAAATGAATTCTCAGGTACTACCTAAGAGTCAGAAAAAAAAAGGATTTAAGGATTTGTCTCCACAGAGGTTTAGGTTTTGTATAATACATGACTTTGGTGAGTAATAACAGAAAAAGCCTTAGAAAAAATAATTCAAGTTACACGTTTAATAATATATGTAGTGATAACACAATTTCAGATTACTAGATATATTTTACTCTAATATGCCCCAAACTCTAAAAATAATGAAGCTGAAAGGAAACAAAGTTTTCATAGGCATAAGAAAGAATATATCAGCACACACACACATTAGAGTACTATAATGATGGCCAACAGGAAGGATAAAGCTGAAAAATTCTTTCATAAGCTTTTCTTCTCTGATGTGAATTAAAGCTAGAGTTAAGTATACTAAAATGCTCTGATAACTGAGAAATATCCACAACTAACTCTCAAGGGATTAAATTTAGGGTTCTTGAAAGCTGCACATTCCACATTTCAGATTTTTTATTTTTAAGTTATCTTTTTGGAAAATAATCTTGTCTTTAAAATTCTAGTTTTGCTTCATCTCACCATGTGAACATTCCATTAATGATCTGATTTCTGTCATTTTTTAACCTTGTGGATTTGAGGCTTAAATTTTGCATCTGTAAAAATTCTAAACATTCCCATTTACAGATAAAGTAGACATTCTACTTAAAAATATGCTTCAAGACTTTTTTCCTACTAACTCACTATGTGACTATTTTCCTTTAAAATGTTTTCAGTAAAAATATTCTAAAATTAGAAGAATATGGCAAGATCAAATAACAAAGCATGTCAAACTTAAAAACAGAGTGACAGAAATAATGCTATTAACAGTCAAAATATAAGACGCAAAATGTTATTTAAATCATTAATCAATAATGTATTCTTAAAATATATTATGATTTGTATCATATTTAATGCTTAGGTGTTTTCAGACTTTACACCATATAAACGGATGATCTTTGCTACATTTTAGGCACAGTTAATGTGAGGTTTGCATCAACAGCAGCTACATTTAGTTCACTAGAGAAAACAAAAACAGACTTTAATATTAGCAACATAATTCACCAACAAAGAAAGTCTAAAATAAAAGCTGAAAAGTAACATAAATTTTTTAAAAAATTTTAATTCCCTTAAATTTTTAAAGTCAATGACTTTCTGTTAACCTTGTAGGCTTGGTAGCCAGCCCTAAGTAATTTAAGGTGACAGACTATTTGAACAGTACTAGCAATTCAGTTAAATGTCTGATTTATTGAAATTTCATCTAATCTTTCCATCATCACTAAATTGAACTCACATGTTAATATTACCACCACTCCCTCCTGCCACAGAAAGATTATATATATAACATACTTATATATACACACATATATATAACATACTTATATATACACACATATATATAAACACATGAGTGTGCACATGCATATGTGTGCATACATGCTGGTTCTTCCTTATAATGTTATATCAGGTGGGAACTATATCAGAGGATATTTTCATGACATTTTCAGTAATTAAACTCTATTTTTAAATTAATGAATATAATAAAACTTCTACAAAAATGTTTAAGAGAAAAATTAGTCATCTTATTACCTACATAGAGCTTCCATGGTCTTTGTAGGACTATTTTTCAATAAACAAATTTTAAAAAAAGATGCTCTTAAATTATTTGTCAAAGCTGAAAAAGCAATTGAATCAAAAATAACACCATATTAATATGAAAACAAAATCTAGTCATCCATTTGAATTGAAATAGTAAGCCTAATGATATGACTGTTAACAACCAAGGATCATTTTATGCAAATTCCTTCATTCAATTTGTTACCAACCCGTCCTAAATTTTTTTCAGAACTAACTGGATTATTAATATATACATAAATCAGATTATTTCATTTTATGATTTTTCAATTAGGCACATCAGAGAGGGTAAACTGAAAATGTGTTAGGCTAGAACTATAAAAATAGTGGAAACATTAGATTTTGGCACATTTTCTAAAATCAGTACATCAATGACAGTTAAAGTTAAAATTATACTGAAGTTTTATTGTTTGAATTTCGGTTAGCATACGTTGTGTAGATTAGTATGCATCAGTTAAACATATGTCCTTAACCTTAAAATATTAATGTAAAGAGTTAAGATAATGATTCACTTATACAGGCAATATTTCAAAAAATATAAACAGCTGTTTCTTATAGAATAATCATAGGGTTAAATTTTCATGCTCTATGGTTGAAGCCTTTAGAGAGTAAATCAACATTTTTCTATTACAATTTTAAGTACTTCGCTTCCTCTAATCATTTTCTAGAAGTTCAAGTCAATTTCACAGTAGGTAGCAGTGCATAAATGAGATGATATCATAGTAACAGGCCACACTAGAGGGAAAATCTGATCAATTTGAAATAATTACACACACGCACACATACACACATGTATGCGTATGCACACATGCCCATAAAGTGGCACGTGTATCTTTAAAAATCCTTACAAAACCTACCTGCATTATGAAAATGTAAGATAAGAAAGGCCTTTTTTTAATAGATGTAACATTTTTTGTTTTAAATTCATTAAAAAATGTCAAGTTTCACTAAAGTAAAAACACCCACAAATATTCAGTTAATTCAATATTAACAGTAATTCATGTGTTGTACAGTTAGTAATTTTAGACAAAATCATGACTGTACAGTTAAGAGATACTACTTACAAGCTGCTCAGATTTTACACCATATAACTGAATGGTCTTTGCTACATTTTTGGACACAGCTAATGTGAGGTTTGAATCAACAGCAGCTACATTTAGTTCACTAGAGAAAACAAAAACAGATTTTAATTATAGCAACATAGTTCATCAACAAAGAAAAGAGCACCATATAAACCTAAACCCAATAAGCAGTGTGATGATTCTTTTTATAGATTTCCTATTGCTTTCAAGACTGGCTACACTGTTTCATTTTCCCTCCTAAATTCAGCATTAGGAAAAGAGCTTTGAGATGGCTTGGTTAATGACTAGTTTCTCATTAATAAAAGCACTTCATGTGTGGGTTTAGGCTGTGATTAAGAGTAAATTGTGTACAGATTTTTAAAGAAGCAGTCTTATTAATACTGATAAGTACAATTAGAGACACTGCATATCACAGACATCTGCAAGGAAATGACAGCTCTTAAATGGAAATGATGACCTTGGAAGGACATAGGCTAAAAATATAAATTACATGCAATACTCAGTTTGTACAGAAAGCATGTCAATTCACACTATTTCATATAGAGTGGCTTTTTTAATATATTGAAAGTCTAATAAGGACACAACTGAAATTTAAAATTTTTGAGTCTTAAAAGTATTTGTAGCTGAGATATTTGATATGACTGACCAAAAATTCAAAAGTGCTTACAAAAACCATGAAAGGCAAAATTGCATGAAAACCCACACAGCTGGAAAACAAAAACAGTTATCACTGTCTCTGAGGTAGCTGAATATATCTTGTCACTAATCAGATTTTCTTCATAAGAAAGTGAAGGAGTTAGAAGCAACAATAGATCAAACTATGTGTGACCAAAAATGCCTTTTCATAAAATAGTGAGACATAATTTTATCAATGTTCACTTTTAAATTCAATTCAACCCTGGCATAAGTATGTTTCTTCAAAATCCAAATCACATTTGGTTAGAGCACCAGCAGGTTAAATAGAGTAATGAGAGAAGTGGTTCCTTAACATTTCCTATAAAAAAGTAAAAGAGATCAAGTTGTCACTACTACACTAAAAAGATCATGGAGATATTAGAGTGAAAAAAAATCTAGAGTTAGGAATTTGGAAAGTCAAGAAAAATGCAGAGAGATTCAGATCAAGATGCTGGGCAATACAAATACTGGATAGACGTATTTTCAGCTAAAGATATGTTTCTGTACGCTATCAGGCTGTGTTTTGTCTTAGTCTTACATCCTCAGAATCACCGTCTTCAAAAGATAAAGTCTCAAAGAATATAGACAGTTCAATATCATGGCCCTACACTGACTAGTTACTATTTTTAGTTCATAAAATATTCAGCTAAAATGTACACACCTATTATTACGACAACTTGCTACCTTTGACAGGAACTGAGAAAAATCTCAATTGTAAATGTATCTGGGTAGTCATTAACTGAAAATGTCTCAAGGCAAAAGTCTAATCACACTGTCTGCAAGTATTCAGGTGTCATCTCCCCTAGGATACCTTCCATACTGAGAATTATAAAAGCTGGCACATTCACATATAAAACTTACAATAGTAAATTAGGATTTACTATATGTATTTGCCATGGTAGGCTAACCAGGATCATAATTCTGTGTGTTCCAAGTACTTTCTGTAATTAAGGTTAAAAAAATTAACCTCTATGCTTTAGCTTTTCAATCTATAAAAATTATTTTTTTACTTACTTTTCTGTGTAATAATTAGAAATTTATTATGGTAAAAACAATTAGGTTTATTTTACATTGGTGTCAAGATACATAGTAATTATAACAGACTATTTTTAGGCTGTATTTAAGTGCTTTTATTAACTGGAATCTCAAGTACTTACTATATTTGTACTCATTCACTGCAAAATTTGATTTAACTGCAGATTAATTTTTTGAATAATTTAAGATAAATTAAAAATGAAGTGCTATCACACATCACTAGCCAAAGTGGCAGGTATTTTATGGATGATATTAAATAAAAAATACACACCTGGCTATAGTTTTAATGATACCTTCAAGTTCATCTGAAGAAGGAGGATTACGTCCACCAGGGGGGAAAACCAAGTTGATAGGATCAAAGAGTCGAGATAAGGATTTTGATAGGTAAGCAGCCTCATAGGGTTGCAAGGAGTCTTTCAAAGCCTTTTCTGGACTGTGGGAACAAAATTTATCAAAAATGAAATGAAATTAAACAAAACTAAATGCTATTGTATTAGGCTATGAATATTTCTTAAAATATTCTTAAAAATTCTTAAAAAATTCTTAAAAAATTTCTTAAAAACATGTGGAAATGCAACTGAAGAAAAAAATTTTAATGCATAAATATATTTTAAAATAAATTTTATAATTAAGAAAGTTTATTTTATAATACTATAATATATAATATAATAATTTATAATACTATATAATATAAATATATAATATATAATAAAGTTTATTTTATAATACTATATAATATAATATATATTTCTTAGGGACTAGGTAAACATTTTAATTTATATATAGATCTTAAGCATAAATGTACCATAATATACACCAGTACCTACAATATTAAGTCTCTCACTTAAAAGTAAAAGAATAACACTGTAAAATTGTATTCACTCTAATGGGGCTTTGTTTCACTTAGCAAATCCTCTTTTTATATAGTATAAAAGAAAGGCAAGTCTGCAGCGACTTCATCCCTTAGTACACCCTTTTACACTCACAGCTGCCATCTCCTATAAAGCTTACTGCCTGCAAAAGAAGAGGACAGGTCTAGTTTTTTATCAGCTTTCCCACACCAAAACTGTTACTAACAAAGAGGAAGAACAAAAATGTATTTGTGAAAGTCCTACAATTACATAATTACTCAGTTGAAATTCTAAGCTAATTTGTTTAACAATAATCTTTACAAGCTAAAACTCAGTCTACTAAACTTTCTATGACTTCATTTATGATTGTCATTTATCAATCTAACAGTTGGTTTTACAATTTTCCTATGACAATTACCATCAAATGGCTATAAATATTATTTCCACCTGCTTTCTTACTCCTAGAATTTAACACCATATCTTCAAACATCACCTCGGTTTATGATTTTTCTACCAACCCTTCCAATGTTTTTTAAAAAAACCCTCTTCATTATAAATTTTGATCTTAAAAATATCTGACCTGCATCTTCATTTACAGGAAACTCGAATTTCTCCTTTTCCCACTCTTTGTGGTCAAATGACAACACCTAGAGGTCAGAATGTTCTTGGCTCCTACATCATAATTCCATAATTATCTCAATACTTTTTCATTCAACAAGTATTACACTCAACACATGTTTACTAGGCCCTTGTTAAGTGCTGGTAAGACAGAGATTAAAAGTGTTGTAGAGTCTAGTGAAGAAATGTGAAGGTAAAGTGCTAACTAAAATAACTTCTATAATAGATGGATATTCAAAGACCACAATGAAAATAGGGAAGAACTACTGTTCTGACTGAGGCAATCAGCTACTGAAATTCATGCCATCTATTTAAATATCTTCTCTAATTTTACTCTTGTCACTACTCTCAAGAAGGCTCTTTCACTTCTGCAGAAATTTCAGGATTGAACTGTTAAGTACTAATACTCTCCCTGTTCTTCAAATCTGCTGTAGAGATCCTTTGTGACTCTGTCAAAATAGGCAACTTTTAAAAAAAACCTGTACTCTATTAGAAATCTATCTTTATTTTGGCTTTACTATGGAGCCCCCATATTTTAATATCATTTTGAACTGTTAGGCTTCTAATAACTCCAAATTTGAAATAACTTTCCACACTACCCATCTTCTCCGATTTCCTTCCACCCTCTCCCCACCAGATACTATTGTCTATAATTTGGCAGGTACATCCTAGACACAGGAAATACAGCAGCAATGAAATTGGGTTAAAAAAAAAAAAGGAGATTTTCTACGATATTGTCAGATTCTCAGCTGATATGGTTATATTTTGTTTTCTTCTCTGACCTATTTCTCAGAGTATTTAAAACCTATTGCATTTGATTCCTTGTTACCATCACAATTTTTTTGTTTCTTAGAATATGGGTCATACCACTACCCACCAACTACTTTACTAAATGTAGTCTGTAAAGGGTTATGATGATGTCCCATTTGTCAAAACACAGTGGTATTTTCCTTCTGATTTTTTCCTCTTACTTGAATTTAATCCCCCAAATTCCAAATATAAACAAGTAACATATACTCATTCAAAAGAAAACACAAAATAAAAAATCTATCTCCTGGAGATAAAC
The DNA here is from genome assembly GCA_004363575.1 of Solenodon paradoxus. Classification (NCBI taxonomy): domain Eukaryota; kingdom Metazoa; phylum Chordata; class Mammalia; order Eulipotyphla; family Solenodontidae; genus Solenodon; species Solenodon paradoxus. Next base: position 329,335 of record RJWH01001394.1, read on the forward strand.
CGCTGTTACTATTTGTTGCATATATTTCCAGACAGACCTTTTAAAAAGTTCATGCATAAGGATTTAAAAGTAAAAGTAAGTCAGAAATAGAATTCCATGTATGTTAATATATTCCACTTTTTAAAACTTAGATTATTACATATTTTGAGATCAAGAGACATGAATCCTATCCTCTTGTCCTCTCTTCTACTAGTCCTTAGACTCAACTTTTAGGAAAAAAATGTTACTGAAGAGAAAAATGATAGTCTCATTCTATCATTCCAGTCTATTCTCATACCATGAGCTTTGCCAGTTAAAACTTCCAAATCCTGTATTTTTGCCAGTCCAAACTTCCTGCTATAGCAGATACAATTCAACTTTAATGTATTTAGAGAAAAAAATGAAAAGAGAAAAAAACATTTAAATGAATTTATCCAACATTTTCTTATAAGGTAAGTAGTAAGAATCTGTTGTTGCCGGAGTTTGTCTCATCACAATATATGATTCTAGTGCTTTAAAGATGTTCAAGCTAATCAACTGATTTAGTGCTCAAACAGAAATTTAAAAAGAATAATTTTTCAATTTAGGAGGAAAATTTGGCTTATCTGTACTTATTTAGATGTTATCCAAAGTGACTCCTAAGTATGGCTGCATAAATTGCACTTTATGGGCAACCTAAGAGATCTTCAGGGGTAAGACTGATTGTATACAGCATCTTTCTATCATATGGAGAACCTATCTCAGCATAACATTTATTTTTCCCACAGTTCCTGAATATACCATTCCTTTAACATCACATTTATGCCAGCAGTTCATCAATGATGATACTACTACCTCATGTAATAACAGGTATATATTATACTTTAAAATGGATTCTAGCATCTGTCAGGCTGCTTAACTAAAGATGCAGTTTGACTCATTCAGTTAAAAGTGTTGCAAGTATATTTATTTGTATAAGAAAAACTTATTTGTATAAGGTATACAAGTTAATAGTAATCACAAATATTTAGGAGATTAGTATATTTTCAATTTCTATTTTATAATAAAATAAAAGACAAAAATCCTTAACATGACAACAGATTTGGTTAAAGAGACATACTCATAATCTGGCCTTTTTGGTATGAAAATATCCTGTGTATCATCTTCCATGTGTTGTAGGTCAACAAAGAGGTCTGCAGTTCCACTTGCATTAAACTTCCCTTGAATATTTTGGCCATATTGTTGAAGACGCTTCCATAAGTCATTATAAAGACGCAATAATTTAGGAAACTCGCCTTCAAATGCCTGTTTCAAAAACATAGAAGCTGCCAAGCAAGACAGTAACATGATTAGATAATGATAAAATAGCAAAATATAGCAAATAAATATTTCTTTTTATATGAAGATAATGCTACAAATGTCTATACTATAAGACAAATCAAAGATGTGTTTCATGAAGTCTTTCAACATGATGCAAGAGTAACCGATTTTCTGCCTAGATTACTCACTGAATTTAATATGCAAGCAGGCTATATAGCTAGCAGAAAAACTATTAAAAAATCAATAATTGCATTCTCAATAATTTATAAAACATATACAGAGAAAATCAATAAACATACAGAAATATAATAAATCTTAACAGTGAATACAGAGAATAGGGAGTCTTACTGAACACTCACATGTAAATGGAAATCCAATTTTTGAACAAAGGTACAAAGGCTACTTGGTAGTCACAGGGCATATTTCAATAAATAATTGGTTGTTTATATGCATAGAAACTTTAATTCATAGTTTGTACCTTATTTATTAACTAACTCAAAAAGGATCACAGGCTCAAATATCAAACTACAAATATTCTAGAAGAAAATATGAGAGAAAATTTCTGTTTGGATTTAAGGATGATATAAAATGTTTCATAAATGATAAGATGATTAGTGATGTTGTCTAAATTAAAAGCAGCTGGGCTGAGAGGTTCACTTGACCTATTTTTCAAAAAACATTGCTATGAAAATGGAAAGAGAAGCCCCAGAGTAGAAAGATAAATTTCCCATCTATGTGACTTAAGATTTATATCTAGAATATATAAAGAACTATCTCAAGGATAAGAAGAAACAGCCTAATTTTTTAAATGGGACCTTCATCAAAGAAGGTATATGAGTGACAAACAAGCACATGAAAAATATTCAACATCTTTAGTCAATAGTGAAACATTAAATAAACTCACAAAAAATAAAACTATATAATGGTTAAATTAAAAAATCAATTGTTAGTGAGGATAAGAGGAACAGGAATTCTTGTATCCTGTCGAAAACAAAAGTTGTATGAAAATTTTGCAGATCTGTTAAACATATACCCACTATATAGTTCAACCATTCCTCTTCTAGATATTTATCCAACAGAAATAAAACGTGTGTATATATAGAATGTATATGAATACTCAAAACAACTTTTTGTAATAGACAAAAATTGGAAACAATCTAAAGGCCCATTGGGAGGTATACACATAAAGAAATTGAGGTATGTCTGCACAATGAAGTACTACCTAGCAATAAAACCATACTATAATATGAATGAATCTAAACAACATAATCATGTTATATTTTGAAGACTCAATACTTAATTGCCAATAGGCTCCCAGAAAGGCTAAATTAACTTGCACTCTGAAAGGAATTAGAGCGAATAAAGTTCTGAGTATCCCACTCTGGCCAGTGGTTTAATTTTTAACTTAAATAATATAAAAAATTGTAGGCTATTTAACCAACAAAATATAAATGCATAAATAAAATGCATCATGAAAGATCAATAAGAAAACATAATGCCTGCTGCATCATTCAATTTATATAAAATTCTAGAAAATATAAACCAATATTGACAATATCAATCTTTTTATCATTTCTGGATATTAAATCAGTTAGAAACATTTTCCCTGTTCTTAGCATACTCATTTTTATATTCTCTAGCACCATTTTTACATTTAATATTTGATCCATTTGAAATCTGTTCTATTATATGCTGTAAACTGGGGATTTTTTTTTCTTCTGAACCCTTTTTTATTTCACTCTACTTTTCAACTATGAACAATTCATCCATTTCTGTAACTAGTGGATTTATTTATCCATTCAACAAATCTTCCTGAAAGATTTAGTTAAATATACTAGCCTTATATTTGCCTTCTTTCATCTCAATTAATATAGCTTCATATTTTATAACTGATAATATAAACATGCTGTTCATTGCAAAGAATCAAATAAAGAAATTATTTGATACTAGAATAATTAACCTAACATTTTCACACCATCCTTTTATGCTCATTTATTATATATACATACTTTTTTTTCTAAAAGTACTTAATGTTAGAGTCTCATTCAGCTATAAATGCTATTTTTAATTAATATTTTAATTTTTATAGTTTCTCTACTCATATTTTCTTCTAATTTGTAAAGCATTTAACACTTTAGGGATCTTTCTGACAGAATATCTATTGTGTACTGAGTACTGTGCTGAGATTTTAAAAATATTAGAAAAGAGAAAAATGAGTACTAAGAGATACGAAGGAACAAGAAAAATCATGACTGGAATGTATCCTGAGACCATGGGCAAAGAACAGTGAAGGCAGTCCATGATCCTACTCTAACAAAGAAGTCACACATATTTAAAAAAAAAAAAAATTCAAGCCTGGGCCAAGTAGAGAATGTTGGAAAAGAAAGAAACTAGCAGAGTTTTAGTGGCTCGTAGCACTGGATTTACAAATTAGAAACTTAAGGAATCTCAAATCTGGTTTCCCAGGGAAGATTTATGTAGTTATGAAATTGCAAGGAAAACTGGAGTATTAGGTCTCAAGTTTCAAAGAGCAGAGTAAAATATTCTTCATATTTGTTAAAGCATATCTTAGGAAACCAAAGACCAATGGAGGAGGGAGTGAACACACCATAAACATCAGTAGGTCTTTCTTTTCATGAAGACATTTACAGGATTCTCACATTTTATGAGGTGGGAAGCTAAAGAGTTTGTAAAAGAATCTCTGGACAGCAAAGCTAGATCAACCTCAGTATTTCAGGGCTGAAGAGACAAAGATCCTCTAACTTCTCAATTAAAAACCTGGAAGAATCATGCCTAAATCATAGACTAAACAAAAGCAACACTTAGACATTGGCGATGGAACTCAGGCTGCCAGCAGAGAACAGGGCAAGAGGTGGCGGGCTTCAATGACAAGAGTGAAGAACTCTTGGTAACTTGATGGGGGACAGGGTGTACTGATAAATATTTGAGAAATGGGGAACCTACACATTTGGGCTTACATTATCTTGTAAAGCAAAATTACCTCATTAAAGTATTTTAAAAACCAGACAACTGTGTGACTACAATAGGCCCTCCAGATGATCCAGTGTAATATATCCAACTTAAATTCATTAAATCATATCCACAAAAATCCCTGTACTTAAGTAATTTAACATGAAAATTGTTGGGAACACTTCTTTTTTCCACCTACCACACCTACCTATTTTCCACTTGAGTTTACTCCCAATAAAAAAAAAAGGACATAATGATCGTAATAGCATTACTTTAAACAGCTCAAAATTGAAAACCATCCAAATGCCAATCAATAACATAGTGAATAAAAATATTATGGTATATTAACTGAACAGAATACTGGCAATATTGAGAATGTCCTACAGTGTATGCAATAATATGAAGGACTCTTAGCAAGAGATGTCAGATGCAAACACAAGAGTACAGACTGGATGACTTTATCTGTATAAAATAACTATAATTGAAAGAAACCAATCTCTGCCATTAGAAATTAGTGGTCACTGCTGTTAGAAGGATACGTAGAAACTAGAAGAGGACCTAAGGAGAGCTCTGGGTTCAGGTAACATCCTTTTTTTATTAATGGGAAAATATTTTAATATCTTTATGGCACAAAAACCAAAACTGAGACAGGTAAGAGGAATGTAAAGGAATCTCAAAAATCATAAATGAATATCACTTTAAATCTTGACATATCCTAGAGGCTGAGAATTAACAGATGTCCTATAAGCAGAGTTTCCATTTCTCATCTCAAAGGCAGAGTCTGGGTAGCATAGCTAACAAAGAGGGCTTCACTGGGCTCCAGTTCCTAGTTTGTTAAGCACAAGTATGATAAATTTTGAAACTACTCATCTCTGCAGACACAAAGGACAGTCTACTTGTCTAGAGCTCACTTTGATGGTTCCTCAGACCCCTTCGGGTTCCGGTTCTCCTTTCTTTATGACCTTGAATTCAGAAGAACTTCTTCCTGAGGTGCTTCAGTTTATCTTCTTTCTCTATCAGCTTCATTTTGAAGAGTTCTCTATTGTGCAGATGCTATTATTCCTTGGCTTTCTTCATCTTCTGACTATGCACTGTGCTTAAAGCATCCAAGAGTGCAAGGAATCTTCCTTTCATCAGGCTTCTTTACGACCACTGGTCCTAGTCTATCCTTTGGTATCTTAAGATGTCTGCCTTTGCTTGAGTCTTGGGCTTGTTCTTAAATGACAGGGCCTTTTGTTCACCACATTTTGTTCACCAAAATTCTAAGTTACTTTAAATGAGTGAGTTGTAGCACAATGAGATCTTATTTAACATGCACAATATTATAACGTTTAAAAAAATCTACATTTAAAAATACTCATAATTGCATTGTTTATCACCCTATTTCTAAGAAAGATTTGACTCCTGACTTATTTAGATGTTTAAAAGTTAAGGATAATAAATTTCAATACGTATTTTAAGGCTCGCAATTTTCTAAATCTAATTAAGAAATGCTTATCTTCTCAGTGTTCCTCTAATTCATTTAATTTTCCAAAGTACTACAGATATATGCCACCTAGCTTACTTAACTGTATGAATCCTCTTCTTCAGTTTCTTCAGCTTTTAAAGAATAATGTTACACAAGACTTTTTAATATTTTTTAAATTTACTTGTTAGAATACTTCAAGTATATCTCAGTAATTATTTTTGCTAAGTTCTTAAACTTTAATAAGAATACCCTAGAAATTTTCTACTTGGATTCTTCCCTCCCTTCCTCCTTCCTTTCAGTTAATAAGTTTTAAAATTGAAATCCTACTGTGTGTCAGGTACTCTTCTTTAAACAATGAAATGATCATTATAGCACACCATGCCCTCTGGGGATTTCATGCTGGGGTTCGGTGAGGCGCAGTCCAAACATGATAAACAAGCAACACAGTATACTAAAAAATGATCAAGAGTTATGTAGAAAAATAAAGCAGAATTAAGGGTGATGAGACATTCAAGGAATATCATCAGATTGCAAATAAGAATTGTGTTTTCAGATCAAAGAGTTCAAAATAATAATGTTTATTTTGCCTGTTTCTATTAAGGCATTAAAATACATAACACGACAAGTTGGTGAACAAATACTATCTGTAAATTACATATCAAAACTATAAACTAAAAAAAGTGAAAAATAAAACAAAATAAAAAACAACAGACAAAAAGTTTAGAAATCATCTTGGAAACAAGAATCATAATCATCACTCATAGATAAAGTAGCAGGCTTCGTAAAGAAGCTATTTTGAATCTTCATGGTGACAAGTTAAGGAGCCTTTTCTTCTGAATAAAGTAAATTATTAAACTTCTAGATTATATCTTATATCTACTAGAACTTCTTTCTACTAAGCATGAACATTTATAATCAGAAGGAACATGTTACAAAGTAGAAAATTTTCCCCTTAGATATTTTCTGCCAAAATATTACTTAGTTAGACAATCTGTTACATTGTGTGCGATCTTCAACTCTGCAGATGGTCGCACTTCCTTAATATTGCCTACCTCTAATTTTAAGAAGTACTCAATACACTACACTGCGGGGACTGTATGTGCTATATAAATGGAAGGTTCATTACAAACATCTTACTTTGGAATTCTCCCAAAGTAATTTATTAAAGTAATAATGCTATCAGTAGTAACAGACTACTCTGTGAAACATTAATGGGATTTTTCTGCTTTAAAGTATTATATTCTCTGTCAGCAGCTTCTTTGACTACACAAGTCAAATAGATACCATAGGATAAGAACTGAAAAACAGCCACTGAATTTGGCAATTAAGAGGTAAGTCATTGCTTACCTTAATGAGAACAATTTCAATAGAATGGTGGAAGATGACAGAGTATATCTAGTTGAGAAACCAAGAGTATAAAACAAGACAAAATGCAAACTCTTTTTAGAAATTGGATAAAGGGAAGAGAGATTCAATAGTAACTAAAGAAGAACTGTAGTTTTGTTTTAAATTTTTATTATATTCATGAATAGGCAGGATCTATCACCAATAAATGAGTGGCTTTGAAGAGGAGGAACATTATCATATCCTCTGGGCCCAAAGGCAAGAAGTAAGACTTTTCTTTGAAGGGAAAGATAATGACATTAATTGTTCTAATGACTCAAGAGATAAGTTGGTTACTGAGAGTGGGTAGAAGAGGCAAGAAGAGGGTATGTGGAGATTGCAAGGGTTTGTTATGTTTCAGGAAAATAAGGAAGCAGATAACCAGAAAGTTTAAAAATGGTTCATTAAACACACTATTCATACTCCATATAATGTTTTAAATTTAATATTTTTTCTTAAAACTAGATGAAGGACTTCCGCTCCTGGTAAAGATGGAGTTATGCAGAGGGGTTGAGGGGGTCACAATTACTATCTTATCCAAAACAGCAATAACAAAAACCCATGAAAAACAACCAAGTATATGAAATAATGGTTCCTAAAACAGTACCACTCAATAAAAGACAAGGATCATTGAGAGACAGAAAACAGCTGAGGTGAACCCTACGACTGCCCCAACTTATTTCCTATCAAGAGTTACCAGAATATGATACAGGAAAGGAGAAAATCCATTATAATCCTATTGCCCCAAGACCAGGAAGGCAGAAGCAACTCAAGTTCATAGGGCACAGTACCAGAGAAGAAAGAGCAGTACGCTATACAGTGAAAGAACCAAAGAGATCTGCAAATAATTTGTCTTGAGTTTTCAGCACACATGTATGACAAACTTTGAGTCGGGGCAAGGTGATGGGGGGTTGTGGGAATCATGCAAAAGAATTAGACAGAAGTTATCCATTATTCAGACAAGTCTGAGAAGAGTGCCTGTTAAATAAAGTCAGGCTGGAAAACCTCATAATTCGCAGTACATTTGGTAGATTACCAAGAAGAGTCTTGTCTCAGTAGTGGGAAATAACTAGCCCTAGACCAAACACTGGGCAAGTTTTGCTAAAGAATCTGAAAATCAACACTCAAAAGGACCAAAATGTTTCTAAGGAACCTGACTGGATTCAAGAGTAAGAATATTTACAGAAAACAAAATTATACAGCACTTAACAAGGTAAAATTAATATCTGTTATCCAATCAAAAATTAGAGATATGCAGTAAAGTAGAAAATTATGATCAAGGATGAAAAGGAAATTCAATCAATCAGACCCAGAATTGACATCTATGAGCAATTTAGAAGACAAAGACATTACCATTCTAGTCCTAATCCCTACTCTCTCTAAATCTCTGGGTGACATGTTTGGATATTTACCTTATAAAATTTCTTCTAAAAATATGCTAACAACAATTAACATGTAATGATTAAAGGTCTGAAATTTTTCAAATATGCTAACAGCTACTTTTTGTATATTCCTGTCATACAGAGAGAATATTCAAAATACAAACTGCATTTACTCATTAAATTCTGACTCTAACAACTCCAAAAATGTGTACCTTTTAAGTGAAAGAGCACACTTTTAATGAATTCATGAACACAGATAAACTGAAAGTCAAAAATGAACTTTCATATTTGTTTTCTTTTATCTAAAAATGGAGGTTTTAATGAAATTTATAATTATGCTTATATAATTTATAAATTTAAATCTCTTTTCTTATTGGTATGTTAGTAATAAATTTCACTAAACATAACCAGCATACAACATGAAAAGTAAAATATTAAAGAAAACTTCGTAAATGTTTTAATGAACTCATATTTTCACATATGGAATAAGAAACTATTGAAAGACTGTATTTACATACTACTACATTTGAAGATTTGAAAAAATACCCCACAAAATAATTCATAAATTTTAACTTTAAAACAAGTAAGATTGAAAAATGCTAATTTTTAACTGTGAACAATGTATCAAAGGTATAAATATACAGATGTTTATTTCACTATTCTTTTAACAACTGTGTGTGGTTGAAAAATAAAAGGTGATTGGGACATGCAACTAAAACACTTCTAAAACATTTCTTATAGACAAATGTGTAGCATAAATATTTAAATTAGGAAAGGAATGTTTAAATCAACAGCAAATACTTCATCTAAATAAACAAAATATACTCAAATCAATCTCAAAGCAAAGAAATAATGAACAGAAATAAAAAATACTTAAAAATAGAGAAAAAAAGAACGAAAACAAAAGATGGTTTCTGAGAACATGAATAAGATCTATAAACCACTAATCATATTCATTAGGAAAAATAAAATGCTATCAGTAATGAGATGCAGAATAACAAATCAGAGTCTACATATAGTCAAAGAATAGTATGAAAGCATTATAAGAAACTTTAATAAATCTTTGAGAGATACAAAGCCCTCTTGAGAAAAAAATGGATCTATGAAAGAAATTGAATCTGTACTTACTTTCCCACAAAGAAAGTTCTAGGACCTGATAAATTCTACCAAACATTTAAGGAAGAAATTATATCAATTCTATACAAATTTATTGAGAAAAGTGAAAAGGAGGGAATGTTTCCCAACTTATACTTTAAGGTTAATATTGCCCTAACACCAAAACAGGAAAAATATATTGCAAATAAAGAAAACTAAAGATTAATATCTCATAAACATAGATTCAAAAAGCTTTATTTTTTTCCTGTAACAATTTGAATTCAAGAGCATATAGAGAGAATAATACGTTACCATGTGGAATTTATTGAAGAATGCAAAGTTAGTTAAACATTTGAAAATTCGATCCATTATATTAATGGACAAAAACAACTAAAGTCATTTAATTATCTAAATGGATGCAAAGAAAGCACTGGAAAAATACCAACAATAGTTCAAAATAATTTACGAATTAGAAATAAAAAGGAATGTCCTAAACCATAAGTCAACAAGATTAAGGATAGTGCTCAAAAATCTACAGTTAGGGTAATATTATGACTGACTAAAAGCTTTCTAAGACTGTAAACAAGGCAAAAAATACTCCAGTTCTATACTGTACTAGAAATGTTAGCTCTGTAGTAAGGCAAGAGAAAAAAACAAACAAAAACAAATGACTTGCAGATCATATAATCATCAATGTAAAAACCTCCTAAAATTTTCCAAAACATAATAGAAATAATAAGTAAAGTTAATGAAGTTAGGATAAAATATTATTAAAATTATTAAAAAATCTTAAAATGTACAGAACAGAAGACCCCTGAATAGCAAAACAATTATGAGAAAAAAAGAACTAATCTGGAAGGATTATACTTCCAGAGATTGAGCTATATTACAAAATTACAGTGTTCAAATCAGTATTGGAGTAATAATAGAGGCACAGATGAATGAAATAGAAGCAAATCACAAGAAATTGACTTACTCACATACAGTCAGTTAATCTAGGACAAAAGAGCCAAAAGCATATGATGGAGAAAGGAAAATCTCTTCAATAAATGGTGTTGGGATAACTGGACAACCAATGGAAAAGAAAGAAGTTAGACCACTCTCAACACCATGCATAAAAATTAACTAAAAATGAATGAGAGATTTGAAGATTGGAAAACAAAAAATTCTTAGAAGACAACGTAGGAAAGACATTCCATGACATCAGCCTTACAGAGGTCTTTGTGGACGTAACTCCGGCATCAGCAGAAACAAACAAGCAAAAAGAAACAACTGGGACTACATCAAACTAAAAAGCTTATTCACAGTGAAAGAAAGCAACCCAAACAAGAATACAACCAGTTACTAACTGGGAGAAGATCCTTGAATTTCATATTTCTAACAAGGGCTTAATATCGAAAATAAACAAATAACACATAAAACTAAATAACAGAAAAGGAGGCAGTCCAATTAAAAAATTGGAAGAGGAATTAGTCATTTTTCCAAAGATGATATACAGAGGGTCAACAGATTCATGAAAAGATTTTCCTACCCAATGTCTGTTAGGAAAATGCAATGAGCTATCACCTTACACCTGAGAGACTGGCTATTGTCCAAAAGTCTGGAAACAACAAATGTTTGTGAGGATGTGGAGAAAAGGGAACACTTTTACACTGTTAGTGGAAGTGAAAATTAGTTCAACCTCTATGGAAACCATGTGGAGATTCCTTAAAAAACTGAATAGGGAAATCCCATGATTCCACCATCCTGCTTCTGGGTGTTTACCCAAAAGATACAAAAACACTAATTCACAGAGATTTAGACACCCCATGTTTACTGCAGCCCTATCTAAGAACTAGAAACTAAGTGCCTAACGTCAGATGACTGAATAAAGATGTGGTATGTATACACAATGGAATACTACACAGTCCTTAGAACACATGAAATCCACAGATAAATGAAAGCATATAATATTTCATTTTCTTTTTGACTTCTTTCACATAACATGATCCCTTGAATTTAAAAAATTTCAGTAGTTGCATAGTATTACATTGAGTATATATATATCACAGCTTTTTCATCCAGTCATCACTTGTTGGGCATGTAGATTATTTCCATATCTTGGCTACTGTGAAATGTGCTGCTATGAACATAGGGGTGCAGATACTTTTTCTGATTAGAGATTTTGTATTCTCTGGTATACGCCCAGAGTGGGATTGCTGGATCAAATGGTAGATTCATCTTTATTTGAGGACTCTCCATATTGTTTTCCAAAAAGGCTGAACTGATTTACATTGTCACCAATAGTAGGAAGGCCCTTTTTATTCCAGTCATTTCAACACCTGCTATTTCCAGTATTTTGATATAGGCCATTCTTATTGGTGTAAAGTGGTATCTCACTGTAGTTTTTAATTTGCATTTCTGATGAGGAGTGATATAGAAAAATATTTCATGTGTCTGTAGGCCATCTGGTTATCTTCTTTAGATAGGTGTCTATTCAGTTCTTTTGCCCAGTTTTTAGTGGGTCATTTGCTTTTTTATTGTTGAGATGAGCTCTTTATATATTTTGGAGATTAAGTTTTTATCTGATGCATGTTGTGCAAATATCTTCTCCAATTCCATGGGTTGTCTTTTTATTTTAGTGGTAGTTTCTTTTCATATGCAGAAGCTCTTCAGTTTGATGTAGTCCAAATTACTTAGTTTTACTTTGGCCTCTTTTATCATAGATGTTGCTTCCCCAAAGATCTCTTTGAGGTTGAGGTTGTACAGTGTTTTAACCACATTGTCTTCTAGATATTTTATGGTTTCATTTCTTATGTACAGGTCTTTGATCCATCTTGAATTAAATTTTGTGTGCAGTGATAATGAGTAATCTAGTTTATTTATTTATTTATTTATTTGCAGATGTCATTCCAGTTTTCCCAAAACCATACACTAAAGAAACCTTCCTTACTCCATTGCATGTTCTTGGCACCTCTGTCATAAATTAACTGTCCTTATAGGTCTGGCTTTATTTCTGTGCTCGCAATATGATCCCACTATCAGTGTGTCTGTTTTGTTCCCAAGCTCTTTTGATGATTATTCTGTAATAGAGTTGGTCAGGGAGTGTGATTCCCCACTGTTATTTTTTCTCTTAAGATAGACTGGGATTTTCAAGCCCTTTTATGATTTCATATTAATTTCAGTGTTGCTTGTTCCATTTCCTTGAAATGGGATTTCCCTGGCATTTTGATAGGAATTACATTAAATCTGTATATTGGTTAGGGTAGAATGGCCACTTTTACTATGTTAATTCTTCCAATCTAAGAACATGGAATGTCTTTCCATCTCTTTGTGTCTTCTTATATATCTTTCGTTAAGGTCCTATAGGTCCCATTATAGAGGTCCTTCACTTCCTTTGCTATGCATTTGATCTTTATGCCACTGTGAATATAACTTAACTTCTTTTTCCTCTACTTCACTGTTTTTATATAGGAATGTTACTCATGTTTGTGTGTTGATTTTATATCCTGTGACTTCATTATGTCTATTTATTGTTTCAAGCAGCTTTTTCATGGAGTCTTTAGGGTTTTCTAGGCATAATATCAAATCATTTTCAAATAATAATACTTCTATTTCCACTCTTCCAGTTTGTATTCCTTTAACGTACCTTTTTTTTTTTTTTTTGTCTTATTACTCTGGCCAATACTTGTAGAATATGTTGAACAGTACTGCTGACAGTGGGCATGTTGTCTTGTTCCAGTTCTTAGGAGACAGTCTTTCAATTTTTCACCATTGTGAATGATGCTGGCTACAGATACGTCATACATTGTTTTCATTATGCTTAGGTATGTGCCTTCTATTCCTATATTGGCCAGGGTTTTTTTTTTAATCATAAATAGGTATTGAAACTTGTCAAATGCTTATTCTGATTCTATTGATATGATCATAATAATTTTCATTTCCCTTTTTTTGATGTGGTGGTTGATTTGTATATATTGAATCACGCCTTCATCCCTGTAATAAATCCCACTTTATCATGAAGTATAAATTTTTGCATACATTTTCATCAATGATATTGGTCTACAAATTTATTTTTGGTGCCATCTCTAATTTTGGAATCAAGGTACTAATGACCTCACACAATATATTTGGGGAGTTTTCCTAAAATTTTTATGTAAGAGTTGAAGGGAATAGTGATAATCTCTTCTCTGAATGTTTGGTAGAATTCAGTAATGAAACCCTCTGGTCCTGGGCTCCTGTTTTCTGGGAGATTTTTTATTACTGTTTAAATTTCTGTGCTTATGATTGGTCTGTTCAAGTTATCTATATCTTCCTGGTTTGGCTTGGGGGGTTTCAGATTTTAGAAATTTGTCCATTTCTTCATGATGGACATTTTTGTTGGCAAACAGATGGTCATAATAGTCACTCATGATCCTTTGTATTTCTGAAATGTCTGTTGTAATCTTACCTCATTCATTTCTGATTTTTATTACTAGACTTTCCTCACTACACTATTTAATGAGTATATCAATTTTGTTTAGTTTTCCAAAGAATCAGTTCTTGAAATCATTGATATTATGTATGGTCCTTTTGTTTTCAATTTCTTTTCTTTTTGCTCCAATTTTTGTTTCCTTCTTTCTGCTGATTTTTTGGTTTTGATTGACTTCCTTTTCTAGTTCCTTCAGATGTGTGGTTAGAGATTTAATCTGGGCATTCTCAGTTTCTAATGTATACTTACATAGCTATAAACTTTCCTTTCAGAACTGCTTTTGCCACACCACATGTTCTGGTAGTTCATCTCTTCATTTTCATTTGTTTCCAGGTAAGTCTTAATTTCATCAATGATAAAGAAGTTGTTCAGAATCATATTCAATCTCCACATATTTGAACTTCTTTCAGTGTAGTTTTCCTTGCTAGTTTCTAATATTGCCTTCTTGTGCTCAGAGAAGATGCCTTCTATAATTTCAGTCTTACTAAATTTACTGAGTCTTGTTTCATGTCCAAGGACTTGGTCTATCCTTGAGAATGCTCCATGTACACTTGAGAAAAATGCATATTCTTTTTTGTTGGGGGCAGAACACCCTGCATATGTCTGTTAAGTCCAAATGATCCATTGCTTTATTTAGGGTTTTTATTTCTTTGCTGATTTTCTTTCTGGATGATCTATCTATAATTTAAGTGGAGTGCTGAAGTCCCCCATTGTGTTCTTGTCAATGTCTGCCTCTAGCTCAGTCAATATTTTTTATATATTTAGATGGTACAGCATTGGGCGCATATATGTTGAGGAAAATTACTTCTTGATGGATTACCTCCTTGTAATATAGTATCTGTCCTTGCTCCATAATGCCCTTTTTAGGATGAAATTTATCTTATTTCATATTAGTATCGCAGCTCCCAATTTCATCAGTGTTGGCTCTGATACATTTCTCCAAAGCCCTTGACTTTTAACTGCTAGTCTTTGGTTTTGAAATGAGTTTCTTATAGGCACAATATTGATGGGTCCTAGTTTTTTGATTCATCCTGTTGCTATTTCTTTTGATTGATTATTTCAGTCTATTCATATTTAGAGTGATAACTGATATGTAACACATTACTGATATCATTGTGCCTTTGTTTTCTGAGTTTTTTGCTTCCCATTTGTTTGGTTGCTTTTTCTCTCTGGATAAAACTCTTTCTGGATAGTCTTGTCTTCTTCCCAGTTATGTATCTCTTTAGGATTAGGTTTTATGGCTGCCATGTGAACTGTCTCTAACTTTACTGCTCTATGATAGTCTTTTATGAGTTGATGTTGTGTTTTTGTACAGATTCCATGTTTTTCTTTTCCCCTAGTGTTGATATGTTTTCTACTGTTGGTCTTATCTTTGTTTCTACTTTTCATATCAGTTAATCACCATTCTCAGAGTTCGGCGACTCTTGTTTTCATTTTCTCTGTTGCAGAACCCCTTTCAAAATTTCTTGAAAGGCAGGTTTTGTGATGGAAAGATTCACTAACTTGTGCTTATCATTGAGGAACTTGATGTCTCTATCATATCTGAATAATTTTATAGGGTAGAGTATTCTTGACTGATAGTTGTTCTACTCTCCTGGCCTGTAGGGTTTCTACTGAAAATCTGATGGTAGCCTAAGGAGTGTACCTGTGTAGGCTGTTTATCTTTTCTCTCATAAAGTTGAGTGACTTTTCTTTGTTGGCTTTTAATAGTTTATTGTAATGTGTCTGGCAGTAGGTCTTTTTACATTTAGAAATGTTGGTGTTCCATCTGCTTCTACATTTTTGTGATGATGTGGGAAGTTCTCTGCTATTACTTCTTTAAATAAGTTTTCTATTCCTTTCTCCCTCGTCTCTCCTGCCAGGATAACTTTGTCCTTATGTTTGCTCTTCTCATTGTGTCTGATATTTGTTGCAGGGATATTTCACTTTCTCTCAAACTTGTATCTCTCTCTTCTTCATGAGAGTTGTCTCTTTGATCTTATCTTCAATTTCTGAGATTTATTCCCATTAGACAAGTCTGTTTATTGAGCTTTACATGTTTATCTTCAATTCATTGACTACACTATTTTTCTCTAGCATTTCTTCTAGGACAATTTTTTTATTTCTCTACCTTTTAATAATATTTATTGTAGAAACTTTCTTTTGAAAATTAATATAAATCTATATGTGTAGGATCCACAGCTGTGCAGATTTCTCATTCCTCAAATATATGTCAATACACCTGTCCTCCATTAAATTACCAGGAATTCTTCACCATTGTTCACTGGGCCCAACCACCCCTTTCCCCTACCCTCTGTCCCCTTCCCTACTGGTAACCTCAGTTCTGCTGCCAATGTCCAAAGGCTGACTTTGATTTATCTATTTCTTTGCTTTATCTCTTCACATTCCACCTATGAATGCAATTACCTGGTATCTTTCTTATTTTGATTTATTTCACTTAGCTTAATCACCTCTACTTTCATCCATGTTGATTCAAATGACAATATTTCATCTCTTTTAGAATCTATGTAGTATTCCACTGTATATATATCCCATATCTTCATTATCCATTTATCTGATGATAGGCACTTAGGTGATTTCCAATTCTTAACAGATGTGAACAGAGGTGCAATAAACATGGGGGTGCATATATCTCTGGAATTAGTGTTTTTGTATATTTTGGGTCAATACCCAGAAATGGACTGGCAGGAACATGTGGGACTTCAATATTTAACATCTCCTAGAACTTTCTTCATTGTTTCAATCTTCTTAGTGAAGTAGTCCCTTTAACTTAATTTATCACTACTTTTCTGACGTCTTACAATTGCTTTTTGGTAGTTATGTGTGCTTCCTAAATCTCCATCAACTTTTTTACAACTAATATTTTGAGTTCTTTAGCTGTTAGGATGTCCTAATTAGTATAATGAAATTGTTCTCAGGGGAGCGTCTCCTCTTTGGGTCATCCATGTTTTGTTTTTCAATGACATAATTTTGACATGGCTTTCTTCTCCACCCTGAATTTATTTAGCACGATGGCTTTTGGCTTTCCTTTCCTTTTTTTTTTTTTTTTTTTTTTTTTTTTTTTTTTTTTTTTTTTTTTTTTTTTTTTTTTTTTTTTTTTTTTTTTTTTTTTTTTTTTTTTGTTGTTGTTGTTGTTGTTGATTTCTTCCTGTATGATGCTGGCTGGGTCCAGTCAGTTGGCTTTCCTGGGGGTGGAGGCCAGTTCTACCATCAAGAACTCTCTCAAGTGGGTCACTAATGCCATTCAGGTGGTACCCACAGGTTTCGATGGGGATAGGAGGCAGTTATTATCACATAGCAAGCTCTAACCTGGGCCACTGATGCTGTTTCCAGCGGTACTCAGTGGCTTCAATAGAGGGCAGGGACTGTTTTTCCCTTGTGGGCTATTTAGAGGGATCTCTGCAGCCCAGTGAGAAAGCACAGGCTGCCCCCCAATGTGCTCTGCCTAGAGCACAGAGAACAGAGCAGCTTCTTGGTGGTGGTGGGGACTGGAGTCTCCCTCTTGAAGCTCTCCAGAGCAGTGAGAGACACCCCACGAAAGATTTAAATAAATGGAAAGATAAACTACATTTGTGAACAGAAGTCAATATTGTTATGATATGACTTAATCCCAAACTGACCTGCAGTTTCAATTAGAAAATCAAAATCCCATAAAAATGCTATATAAATGTGGCATTTTTATGGGGACAATAAACTGATTTTGAAGTGTATGTGGGAAAGCAATGGTCTAGAATAACCAAAATTGTTTTGATAAGTAAAATAGGAGGACTTGTACTTAAGTGATTGGAAATATATACTTATATAGTTTTTTTGTTTGTTTGTTTTAAAAAGGGAACAAAACACAGTCTATATATAGTTCTTTGATAACCAAATGATTTACAACAAAATGCCAGGTCAGTGAATACAGAGCATAATATTTTAGATCCATATGCAACAAAACAAAATAAAACTTGACCCTTATGTTATACCACACAAACCTAGTAAAATTTCAAGAATGAAATTTAGAAGAAATACCTCTGTCCTTGGCCTACACAAAGATTTCTAGGTTAAAGAGCAAAAAAAAACAAACAAGAAAACCAATACACATTATAAAACAACTTTATCAAAATAAAAACTTGTCATTTTCAAGATATTGTTAAGAAAATGAAAAGACAAACCATAGACAAGGAGACTAAGTATTCAAATTATACATCTAAGAAAGAACTTCAGTCCAGGATATATAAAAATCTCCTAAATCTCAATAATAAGAGGATAAGAAACTTTTTTTTTTAAAGGAGAGGTTCAAGCAAGAATGTAGGCAAGCAGGCAGGCAGGTAGAAAGAGAGATTATAAGGAAGCATTTTATTGGACTATCAATTGCCAGGAGCCAAGGGGAAAGAACAGAGGATACAAAAGTACATGAGGGAAATTTGACGGGGGGCGGCAGGGGGACGGGGTGTAAGAAAGAAATGTTCTGTATCTTAATTGCGAGGGTGGTTATAAGGATATCAGCAATTTTCACAACTCAGAATCTCCTGCTTGAAGATGAACTGTACTGTTTATAAATTATATCTCAAAAATGCTGTCTGAAACAGACACCTACTGCAGAGAAACGCACAATATTCTCTCACAGTACAATTTGTAGAAGTAAATAGAGTGGATGAATCTTAAATAAAGCATGTTTAAATTCATATGCTACACATGAATAAAGAAATCCTCTCTGGGCACTGCCTTGCAGCTTTGAAGTAGAAGCTGGGAGGGAAGTAAGTATGGCTTATTTAAAACCTGTTTTTCCAGTGACTAAATAAGTGGTAAACATACCTTATGTGCTTTCAATAAATGTCTGTGGAAAAAAAATTTGAGTATACACAAATTCTTTAAACCTTTTTAAAAAGTTTAGATATGTGAAATGCTCTTACATTCCATAATTAGGCAACTGGACCTATAAGATATGATCAAGTTTGTATATTTCATTGTTTAGATCCACTCTGTAATTATTTAATGAAAAAAGTTTGTGGGTCACATTTGTATAAGCAACTTCAAATTCATAATGCAGCTACTTCATCTGTTCAGTAAAGCTTTAATTTTAATAAAGAAGAGCTAAAACATCTCTGAATTTTAACATCTTTTCATTGGGAGTTGAAATATTTCTATAACCATGAATTAAATTCTTTAACATCAAATGTTCTACACCTTATATATAGGAAAAAAATTTAGACAGAATTCTTCTATGTTTGAATAATGAACAATTAACTTCTGGAAATTTTTAATCTGAATAATAATCGTAAAAATTAACTTACTGCTTATAAAACTGAATATATGACTAACCGATTCTATATTAAATATCTAGAAGAAATGACAGGAGTTTTGAAAGGCTATGTTTTGCAAACCAATAGAGCAGAACTTCTTGACAATAAATTCTAAAGTAACTGAAACACTTTTAAATGAATTTGTAAAATAAAGAGTATACTTACAATTTGTTGCCATATGAAACCGAAAAGAAAGTGCTTGAGTAACTGAGTTCCAAAAAGTGTATAAAATTTCAGATTGTCCATCCTGTGAAAAAAAAAAGGGCAATGTATTCATATATATTAAAAATCATAAAGGATAAGATATAATAGTGAAAACGTATTAAAATGTGTTTGTGAAAATTTAAGAATCTATAAAAATGTAATTACTGAATAACTGAACATATAGAGATAACTCAAATCACGTCTCATATATAATCATTCATAATCCTATGAATTAAGCCACTTACTGGTTGTGTAAGCTTAGGTAACTTGATTAATCATTCTGTGCCCCCTCCCCACTTGTAAAATGAATGATAGCAGTACTTAAATTGCAGGATTATTATGAGAATTAAAGTTTATAAAAGGAAAATCTTGGAAAAGTTACTGACATAATAAACCCACAGTGAATGTTATTATTACAATTATTATCATATTTTAATATGTAGAAGGTAATTCATGTGTCCATAACACAATGATGGACAAAGCATGGCTAGACTAAAAATGACCACTATGAAATAAATTCAACATAGGCAAAAAACAGGACTAACTGAAGTATATTGTTTGTTTTATTTTGTTACTTTATATATCACAGGAATTACTACTACAAAGCTTAGCATAATATTTTCAATTTTGAATGTTTTAGAAAGTAACTACACTAAAAAGAAAGATGTTAGTTGAAGTTAAGTCAAAGTACATTGCAGTAATATTAAAACAGAATCATATTCCTAGAAATTTCACCAAATAAGGTGTTTCTACCTGTGTGGTGTATGATATAAAATTGCAGATCTTCTACTACTGTTCTATTTAAAAAGTTAAAAAAAAGTCATTTTCATACTTTTCACTCTAATAGCATAAATCAAGTACATCTAACGTGAAAATATGACCACTATCATAAAAATAATTAGGAATATCTTTATTCTGTTTTAATTTTGCATTGCGACAAGTGAAATTCTAATCTTCGAGTATGAAAATGAAAACACCAATGAAAATTGAGTTCTGAATTTTATACCTACGTACAAACTTTTATTTTCATGGTTATGTTTCTTTTTTATAAGTCTTTTCCTTGAAGTTTATTCAAATGAGTACTGTATATCATAAAAAATTCAAATATAATAATTTTTAATATATTATGCTGTGATCATAAACAGATGAATTCCCAAGATCGTATACATTAAATGTATTATACATTATTACCTTAGTTTAAAATAAATGTTATTTTAAAAAGAACTACTGTATATACCACATTAACAGAATGCAAAAAAAACAAAACATGATCATCTAAATCGAGGAACAAAAAACATCTGACAGAGGTCAATAACTCTTTCATAGTAAAAATCCCTCAACAAACAAGAAAGAGGAGGAAATTATCTAAACATAATAACAGCCATATATGACAATACTGTCACTAACAACACAGTTGTGAAAACCTGAAATTTTTTGTATGAGGTCACGAACAAGGGAAGGCTGTATACTCGCACCACTTCTATTCAACATAATACTGGAAATTCTAGTCAAAAAGCATTCAGAAGTGAAAAAAAAAAAAAAAGAAAAAACTCACTCAAATTGAAAACGAAGATGCAACATTATTTCTATTTGCAGATGGCATGATCTTACATGTGAAAATCATGGAGAGTGCACAAAAAAAATTTTAGAACTAAGAAATAGGTACTCCTTGGTGGATCAGGTGGCTGAAACAGTGGCTGGGGCATAGACCATGTAAAGCCCAGGAACTTGGATTCAAGACCGTGAGATCAAGGGGGAAATCAAAACCAATAAAAAATAAATGTTTCTTCTTCTCGTTTCCCACCTGCCTACATACCTTCCTTCCTTCTGCACTTTAAAAATAATAACAAAAAAAAAAGATAAATTCACCGAAGTTGCAGGAAACAAAATCAACAAGCAAAAATCAGGTTCATTACAATATTTTCATAATAATCCAGAAAGGATAAGAAAATTAGCCTATTTACAGTCGTATCAAAAGTCATAAGTATTTCTGAATAAACTCAACCAAGGAGGCAAAATACTTTGTACACTGAAAACTACAAAACATTGCTGAAAGAAATTAAAGATGACCCAAATAAGTGGGATGACAACTGGTATTCCCAGAGTTGAAGACTTTATACTATGAACTGTCCAAACCACCCAAAGAAATGCATATTTCAACAAAATCTTTATTAAAACTTCAGTGGGAATTTTACAGAAATAGAAAAAGCATCTTAAAATTCATTGGAATCTCAAAGGATCCCAAATAGTCAAAACAGTCTTGCAAAAGAAAAATAAAGCTGGAGATTTCAGGCTTCTGACTTTAAAATGTACTACAAAGTTACAATAATCAAAACAGTATAGTACTGGCATAAAGTCATGTAAACCAGTGGAAGGGAAAAGAAAGCACAGAATTAAAGTCTCCCTCTTCATAAAGGAACCAAGACTAAACAACTGGGAAAAGAAAGTCTCTTAAATTATGCTAATAAAATGGGATATCCATGGGCAAAAGAGAGCAACTAGACCCTCAGTTTATATCAGATACAAAACAAACAAAACTCAAAATCAACTATAAGACTCCCCTAAGAAAACATAGGACTAAAGCTTCATGACATTAGATATGATAGTAATTTTCACGGATAGGACACCAAAACATTAAGGCAAGAGAAGACAAATGGAATTACATCAGAATTTAAAATACTAATGTGACAAAGAAAACAATCAACAGACTGAAAAGGTAACCTACAGAATAGGAGAAAACTTGTGCAATACATACATTGGATAAGAGGTTAATGTCCATAAAATATAAATAATATCTGCAACTCAAAAACAATGACAAAAACCAAGTAAGTTGATTTGAAAATTCATAAACGACTTGAAAAGATATCTCTTTACAAATATATATTTACATATTACATATATTATGTATATTATATGTCATATTATATATATTCAACAGCCTATAAAGAGATGATCAAGGAATCATCAAGAAGCACAAATCAACATAATAATGAGATATCATCTCATACTATCAAAAACAAAGAAAATGACAAACCTTGGTGAGTATAGAGTGAAATTGGAGCCCTTGTAACACTGTTGCTGTTAATGGAAAATGGTGCAGCTGCTATAAAAATAATACAGTGGCTCATCAAAAAGCTAAAAATAAAATTACTATATGGCAAATCCTAACTAATTAGATTACTAAAAAAGAAATGACAACATTTGACTTCAGCATTACATCATTATTTGAGTAAGCAGTATAACCCAGGATTAGATATTTAAATAAAATATCAGAGTATACATTATGTATAACTAAAGTAAACTCGCATAATTATCTAAGAGAACTAGAGTTTTAATTGCACTTTAAATGTCTGAAAATTCCTAATATAAACTGATGCCATAATAGAATTTTGAGTAAGAAAAAACAAATGATTGCTTGATAGAGAAGTCTATTACTGACAGGAAGTTCAGTTTTTCTGGAGTGTAAATGTCACTTTTGTACACCAAGAACAAAACTACCATGAAAATATTTCTTTAGACCTTCCTATTAAAAGCTTTCCTTTTTCAGATGCTTTTGACCAACAAAAACTACTAAAAGTTACTTTCGTTAATATTTATAGACTATCATAATAAATAAGTCCCTGCAAAGGGTTCCTTGAAGTAAACAACTATATGTGGAAAGGAAATCAATGGTTAAAGCAGCAGAGTCACAAGACAAGAACTATGCTACATTTTTTCAACTTTATATAACAGCAAACCATTCAACAGCGTTTAATAAATACATTCATGTTTAGATATTACTTCCTTTATAGGTCAAACACTGATTAGAAATTTAAGTATTCCCCGAGAAATAAAAAGATTTAAAAAAATTAGAGTGTCTCTAAAGACACTTACCTGTTTTCACTTCAACCTAATTTCTTGCCACATGTATCTATCGAAAGCTTCCTATAACCACATGAACAGCAAAATATTAACTCACTTGTTTGAAAAGGTTGAGTTTGAAAGGTCTAGAATTTGTTTAAATGTGTAGATAAATGATAAGTCTGGAATATTTTAACTTTAATAATTTATTTCTACTCTCATTATGCTGGATTGGCCATCTAGTATAATGCTGAAAAGAAACAAGGATAGTGAGCATCTGGTCTTTCTGCTGATATTAAAGGCAATGTATTTTTTAAAAAAATTATCATTAAGAATCACTGTTGAAGATCTAGATATCCTTTTATCAGTTTAAGAAAGCTTCTTTCTCTTAGTTGGCTAGAACATTTCATCATGACGAATTTTGTCTAATGCTCGTTGTGCACTACTTGATGGTTATATCATTTTTACATATTGTATTTAGCATGCTAATATCTTAAGATTTTTCAGTACATATTACTGGGCATCATTGTATTATAATTTTCTATTCTTATAATCTTTAACTGGTTTTGATTAAAGATCGTATTATCTTTCTGAAATAAACGGGGGTACTTCTCTAGAAATATAAAATGACTTGCTCCTTGAAATTTTAGAATTTGCTTGAAAACCATCGGGGACTACTAGTTTCTTGATAGGAAAACTTTAAAATAGAAATTAACTTTCTTTGAATATTATAGAACTAAACATAGTCCCTAACTCCACTTAGTTCTGGAAATCTGTATTCTAGAAATGTGTCCATTTCCCTCTGCATGTTAAAGGATCTAGAGTAACATCATGTGTTTCAAACTTAACTGTCATAGCTCTTTGTAGTTTTATCTGCTCTGGAGCAGTTCTTTATATCTTATATAACTGATACTTAAAAAATAGTAAAGATAAGCTATTTTTAAAATGTTCAAAATATGGTATTTATCTCGCTTCCAGTTATGTTTATGCCCTGTTATCTTCTGTTCAGGTTATGCACACAGCTGGAATACAACGCAAATAATGGATCCTCAGGATATCATGTCTACTTGCTGGACACTGATCTTGATTATATAGTTAAAATGTTGTTTCAATTTTCTACTGTATACTTTCTTTTTTGCAATAAATAAGTCATTATTAAGGAGATGTAAATATCTTGTTCCATGAAAATTTCCCTCTCCCAGATTTAAATCCACTTATTAATGCCTGATTCAAATCTTACTATGATAGCTTCAAAATAGTGATCTTTTTAATTCAATAATGTTTCTATATTCATTAACTGGTATTCCAATGCTGGGAACACCTTTCCCTTTTCATTTGGCAGGTCATCTATCCATCTGTCTACTTTGATATACAAACCTCTGAAATTTTATTTCATTCAATAGGCTAAACTCATTACTGCCCTAGCTTGTAAGGATCAATTTTGGAGCACTTTTACATTTCTAACACAAGAACTTCAATCTTACCACCAAGCCCAGAATCAACAGTATCTTAGAAAAACCGTGAGTTCTTTTGTCATTCTTTACTAGGTTGCTCATTTTGAGTAGTATCAATTCGAAATATATATTATATTCTATATAATGTATATATTCTGAATGTCAATCATACACTGTTTTTGAGCAATTTCATAGACTCGAGCACAATCAGCACAATCCAGGTTTAGAATAACAACATCACAAACGGTTCTCTCATTACCCATTTGCATTCAAGCCCTGTTTCAACACCCACTAACAGAATAGCTTATCTGCATTATATCTCTATAATTTTGCCTTTAACAAAAATTTTATGTAAACAAAATCAAATTATCTATCTATTCTTTTGAGTTTGGCCACTTTCACTTAAAGTATTTTTAAGGTTCACCCATGCAGTATGATATATTAATATTTTGTTCCCTTTCACTGTACCATTGTATTTCATTGCATTCTATTGTATTCATAATACATTCTAACCATTGAGCAGTTGACATTTATTTTTAAATTTGATTGTATAATATTAACTTTATTATGTAATATTATATAGGTTTAAGGTATACATCATTTGTAAATCAACATCTGAATATACTATATGAAGTTCACCACTAAGAACTTAATTAATCTTATTTTTCACCTTCTAATTGACCTTTTTAACCCAAGTTGTCTACTCTCATACTTTATGGTAACCACTGCTTTTATTTTCAGACTAAAAATCTACTTTTCTTGATTTGGTACATTCATTTGTTTGGTTTCAATATCACATATAGTATTAATTGCTATTCATGTATTTAAGAATATTTTGGTTGTTTAAGGTTACTGTTTATTAAATATAAAGCAACCATGGATGCTTGTATACAAATTTTCATCTAAAGATGTACTTTCATTTCCTGAATATCTAGGAATATGTTGATTAGTCCTATAGTAGTTATAGATTTAACTTGTAAAAAAAAATGCAGCTAGGAGAAAAGATGGCAACCTGGTAGGAAGTTTTGGATCTCCTCCCTACAGAACAACAAGAAATCACCTATTTTTCAGACACAAACATGTAGAAGGAAAGGTCCAAAGGCTGCAGAGACACTGGCAGCAATCACCATGACAAGTGTAAGCGAAGGTGTCAGGCTTCAGAGTTGCTTCACAAATTCATGACTCCCACCCTCAGGGGAAAAAGAGCAGTGGAGGTGTCAGAGTCTTGGGAAGAGTTATGAGGTTATGAAGAGCTATGAAAACAGCAGAGAACCAGCCCAGTAGGACCAGGACACAAAGCTGGAAGAGAGAGTCTTAGCACTAGATATAAGAAGCATGGGCACCCCAGTGGTCAGAGCAGGAACCCCTGAAGCAAAACTACCTAGGGTATTGCCATAAGAGGAAGGCAGCTAGGGGAATCACTCACTCTTGTCCCCTCCAACCATACTGCTGCAGAGTAGAAGGACCCATAGACCAAATTCCTGACCCTAGGATTAAAGGAAAAGGAGATTCTCCCAGAAAAAAAGATTCATAGCTACCCTGTGGGCAGAACTGCTCCCGACTGCTGACTGTGAGCCAGCAACGAGGTGATCATTACTGTTTAGGCCTGGGACACTGTGGGAAAGCTTGGCATCCTCCACGAAAACTCCAATCCAAGAGTGAACTCTGGGCCCCAACTCAGGGTCCACCTAAGAACTTCAAGAAACACAAACAGATGTGATGTCAAAAAACTCCAGATATGCCAGAGTTCAAACAAAGATTCAGTCTTACTAGCTGAAAATCGATACCCTACACAAAGACTTCAGTGCAGGGAAACCTAAGCCACAGAAACAAAAACAGGATGCCAAACAGAAAAGAAACACTGAGAAATATATGAAAAATGATGAATCCAATTAAAAAACTCTAGGACAAAATATAAATACAACAGACATGCACAAACTACCTGAGATGACAGTGATAAACACACTCATGAAAATGAAGAAAATAATAGAGGATGAAAAAGAGAGGAGTGAAAATGAGAGAAGAAACAAAAATACCACAGAAATGAAAAATACGATAGTTGAACTAAAAAATTAAACAGAGGGACTCCAGAGGGACACAAGTTTCCAATAGAATCAGTGAACTAGAAGACAGGGCAGAGAAATGTACACAAGCTAACCAGCAAAGAGAAAAAAAAATACAAAGAAACGAAGAAAACATTCATGACCTATATAACAACAAAAAGAACAACATTCACATCATAGGGCTCCCAGATGGAGAAGAGAGAAAAGGGGGCAGAAACTGTGTTTGAAGAAATAATAGCTGAGGACTTCCCTAACCTGAGGAATGAATCAAGTCTCCAGACCATGGAAGCTCAAAGAGCTCCAAACAAGAGAAAGCATAACAGACCTCACCTAGACACATTGTCATCAAAATATCAAATACACAAAATAAAGAATCTTAAAAGCAGCTACAGAAAAAATGAGTCACATACAAAGGAGTCCCATAAGACAGTAAGCTGATTTCTCAACAGACACTCTACAGACCAGAAAGGAAAGGCATGATTCAAAGTGCCAAAAGGAAAGGATTTTCAACCTGGGATAGTATACCTTGTGAAATTATCATTTAGATCCAAGTAATGATAAAAAGCTTTTCAGATATGTGAAGGTCAAAAGAAGTCATCACCACAAAACCAACTCTACAAAAAACACTAAAGGAAGCTCAATCAAGTATAAAGAAACCTTATTTAAAAATAGTAACACGACAAAATGTAAAAAGTGAGGAGAGAATAAAGATGTGGATTTTTATAAGTTTAAGACTAATTTGCTTTCAAATAAAAATACAAAACATTATAGAATTTATAATGCTAATCTCAAAGCACAAAATCAGGGAAGGTAAAGAAGAAACAAAAAGAGAAATCAATCAAAACATAACTATATCCAACCCACCTAAGAAGAGAAAGAGAAGAACAAAGGCACTGTCTGGAACAACATAGAGGACGAATTACAAACTGACAATAAATAGTTACATATCAGTAATCAACATAAAAGTGAATGGATTGAACTCACCAATCAAATGACACAGTGACCAAATGAATTAAATAGCATAACCTAACCTTCTCCTGCATTCAGGAAACTCATCTTCTTTCAAAAGATAAACATAGGCTCAAAGTCAATGGTGAAAGACAATTCTACAATGGAATAACAACCAAAAAAAGCAGAAATAGCTACATTTATATCAGAAAAAAAATTCCGGTCAAAAAGCATAACAAAAGACAGAGATGAACATTACATAAAGTTAAGGGTCAATCTAGGAAGAAGACATAATGCTCATTAATATACATGCACTAAATGAAGCATCAGAATATATTAGGCAAAAATTATTTGAAATGACAAGAGACATCGACAGCAACTCAATAATAGGAGACTTAGCACCCCACCTCCAACAGATCAATCAGGCAGGAAATTAACAGGAAAACAGCAGTTTTAAATGACCATTTGGAACACTTAGGTCTGAGAGACATATACTGAACACTTTATCCAATGACTACAGATTTCTCAAGTGAGCATGGAATATATTCAAGGATAGATCATATGTTGGGATACAAAATATGTCTCAACAAATTTACAAGGATTGAAATCATATTAAGCATCTTCTCTAACAATATTGGCTTCTTCAACAACATTCTAAAAAAACTGGAAATAAATCACAAAAAGAAAGCTGAAGAACTCCAAGTTAATTGGAGAATAAATAATATGCTTCTGAATGATTCTTGGGTAAAAGAGGAAATCAAAGAGGAACTTACAAAATACTTAAATAAGAATAAAGATATGAGCAACCAAAATCTATGTAGGGTTGTTCATTGTAATCCGGAGCCATCTCAAAAACAAGAAAAATCATAAATAAACCATCTAACACTACCT